>VDFB02000017.1:191635061-191695312 GCA_007258455.2 Sequoia sempervirens
GGTCCATGCAAATTTTATCTTTCTTTTAGAAATGTAGCTAGGAGTTCCTGCTCTTCTCTCAAGAGTGATTCTGCATAGAAGGTTATATGTGGTGTTTCTTTGATTCCCAGGTTGACCGGATTGCACTTCTCTACTAAGACTGTTGACTTCTCTTGATGAATAGAACTAAGGGGAAGATTTAATCTTTCATCCTCTAGTTCCTTAGAGAGGTTTTCACCTTTGGATGTGTACTTTATTTTTTCTATTTTCAGGTTAGAGAGTGCCATAGTGTGGTTTTCACTCAAAGACCTAGATATTATTCTTAAATTTTCACTTTTGCAACTGAAGGATTCAATCATTTTTGTGTAATAGGCATGTGTGTCCAACTCAATGTTGAATCTAGCCTTGTTATCTCTACAAGGTATAGTATCCCACAATCCCATGAATTTTGAGAGAGCGTCATCATTTTTGAATGTGTCCAAAATTGGTGGTCCTTGTTGGTCGTAATCGATGAGTTGGGGATATACTAAGTTTAGCTCATGGGTTTGATTGTTTGACTCAAAAGATAGGGTACTAATCATGAGAAGGGATGGATCCTCGAATAGCATGGGTAAGTCAATTATAGGCTCCTCGTCACACACATTAGTTATGTCAAAGGTAAAGTTATCTAAGGGAAAACATGTGGATACCAGTAGCTAAGGCGAACCTTTGACTTTTCTCACCAAGGCACCTTTGCCAAGTATGGTTATTTTTGGAGGGGTACATGCAAGGCCAAGATTTCTCATATGCTTCTTAGGGATGAGAGGTATTAGAAGACCATTGTCATTTTGTCCAAGTTTCTTATTTTTGTTATAGCCCATACCAAGCATCATTTGTAGTCCTTTGTTTCTATCATCCATGGGAAGATCAAGCATAGTCCTTTCATCTTGGTATAGAAGACTTGATATGTATTTTCCATCTACCACTTCTCAGCTTAAGTCTCTCCAACACCTGAATCTAGATGGGTCTACTTTAAAAGTTTGGGATGATGTTTCAATCAGTTGGAGCTTCCTATGAGACCTAGGACAGTGAGGTTACTCTCGTATTACAAAAGCACTCTTCTTCATTCTATAATCCCCACAACCATTTTCTTGGATAATAACTTTAATTTCAGAGATGTCAAGAATGGCTAGTGTCTTTGTCTCAGAGGTGGAGGCTAAAGTAGCTTGGTCTACATATGGAGTGATAGGGCCTTCATCATTCTTTTAGGACCTAGGGGATCTTGTAATACTTTTCTTCCAAATTTTTACAGTAATAAAAGGGCTTGGGATCACCATGGATTGTGACCTCTTGATTTTGATAGGGAAACTTGACACATTGGTGGAAGGTAGAGGCGTCAACTTGCATCCCATGCATCCATAGATTCCCTAGGAGAATATTATAAGGTAAATCAAGGTCAAGGACCTAGCATGTGTTTTCCATGATGGTTGACCCTACTTGAATAGGGAGTTGAATAGTGCCTTGAGACACTCTTTCCTGATCATCATATGCCCTCATTTTTATACCTTTACCTTTTTCAATGACGTCCTCAATGAACCCCGGATTCTTTATTAACTTGAGAGAACAGATATTTAGATTTGCACCCGCATCTGCCAAGACCCTTTTGACTTTTTTTTTTATGGACCAAGACCTCAAGATGGATTGCACAGTTATGAGATGGTTGCGTTGGGAGGTCCTGATTGAAAAATGTGAGGAGATGTGGGTGGTGATGTGTATGACCATAGCTTGGAACTATTCAATGTCAAGATCTCTAGGGATAGTGGATAAATCCAATGCTTCCTCTAGGATCTTCCTATGCGTGGGCGAGATCTTCAACAACTCCATGATGGAGATCTAAGTGGGGGTTCCTTTCAATTGTTCCAAGACATTATAACCATTGGGAACATATTTTGAATTTGAGGTGGATTCCTTGGATGGTTGGGATGGTCCAATAATGTTAACTTTTTTGCCATGTGTGGTGACTCCACAATCAGCTTTGGCTCCCTTGACATTAACAACAGTGACCCATTCATCTAGGGATGTGACAACATGATTGTAAACATGGTTTACATTTCCATATTTTTTATTTCCATGGTTATTCCCTTTATTATGATCGAGCATCAGATTCGTGTATATCTTTAGGTTTTGATTTCTGGCCAGTTGCTCAAAATTTATGGTTTTGTCATCAATAAGGTCATGGAATAGATTTTTCAATCTCATGCAACTAGTCATGGTGTGTCCCTTGATTTTATGAAAATCATAAAGGTGGTTTTCATTACACCATGGTGGTTTCACTTGGGGCTCTTGATAATTCTCATAAATGGGGATTTTAATGAGATTCTCATTTACTATCTTCTTCATGACGGATTTGACTAATTCCCTAAGGGTTGTGTATTTTTGCCTAGGGGGATACTTGTTTTGTGGGGGTTGTTCCGCTTGATTATTCAAATTTTTGACTTGATTATTGGGTGGATATAATACCGCATTGGCTTGTGTGTTGTTTTGATTGTTTCCTTGTAGTTGTTGGTATGATTGTTTGTTTTGTTTTGGGACACTAATTATGACCTTGGCATCAATCACACCATCATTAGTGGCATTTTTGTTTTTCTCCCATGTGTAGGGTTTTTCATTATAACTGGTGGAAGGTCAGTTTTCTTGATACTCCTGATATGTGAGTGTTCACCCTTGTGCAATAAGGGCTCTTTTGATGTTGAGATTCTTGGGGATCAAATAGCCATACGTGGTGATGCACTACATTTTTAAGTGGAAGGACACAATTTTCTCAAGATTGGAAATGATAGTGCAGATTTGTTGTTCCTCTAGCATGGCCCACTTAATCCTGTTGGCCTTGGATCACCAGAATTATAAGAAGGTTGTGAATGTATCCCCCTTAGCCTGTTTAAGAGTAGATAGCTCCTCTAGACTCACATCCATGCCTATGTTGAATGCATAGTTCTTCATGAACGCGTCCATGATTTCTTGGAATTTTTTTATTCTAGGAGGTAGGTGAGATAACCATTCCATTGCTGGTCCAACCAAACTTCTAGGGAATAGTCACATTAGATATGTGTTGTCATATGCAAATTCCATGCAATTTACTTGGAATTTCCTTATGTGATCTTCAGGATTACCCGTCCCAGGATATTTGTCAAATTTAAGGATTTTAAACCCTTTTGTGAACAGTACCATCGCAAGGCTTCTATCAAATGTATAGGGGAACAAATTGCTTGGAATTTTCATTGTTTTTCTAGATTAGAGGTCTAGCACCTATTGCAAGACCAACTTGATTTGTTTCATCACATCATTTTGTGGATCGGGCGGTGGGGTGAATGTGTTTTGAGGTGGTCTTATCATTTGAATGATAGGTGGGGTGTTGTGTATATTTGTGGGAGGTTGTTGCAAGCTTTGTTGTGTGACCAAGGCCTATTGGTATGCCTAAAATTGTTGTTGTGTCAACAATTCTTGTTGTTGTCCTTGTTGTTGTTGTACCAACAATGGTTGTTGGTACCAACAATGCTTGTTGTTGGGCTAATAATTAAGTTGATTCTTGATACACTTGGTACTGTTGTAGGGCTTGCTAATATGCTTTTTGCTAAGTTGCTTGGTATTGTGCTTGTGCTTGTTCCTGAGATTGAGCTTGTTGGGAAGCTTGTGCAGCCTAGGCAGCCTATGTAGCTTGTGTGGCTTGTGCAACTTGAGCTACTTGGCCTATTTCTGAAGCTTGGGCAGCTTGTTGTGGTTGTTGTTGTTGCAACAAAGCTTGAGCTTGGGTAGCTTGTTGTGCTTGTGCTTGTTGAGTAGCTTCGTGTGCATCTCGTATGGCTTATTGAGATTGAAATTGTTGAAGTTCCTTTTGGTAGGCTTGTTGAGTTGCTTGCAACATGATATTGTATTGATTTTCCATGTTTGATTTTGGTAGTGGTGGTGGTGGTGGATTTAGAATGGTGCGAGATGTTGTGGTGAGAGGTGTTTTTGGATTGATGATAGGGGTTTGTGTGGTAGATGGTGTGGTTGATATGATAGGTCATTGGGAGACCACATTTTGAGATGTCTGGATTGATTGTCATTTGGATTGGTGCCACCTAGTGTTGCGATATTGGTGGCATGATCGAAGGATTTGGTATGATGGTTTGATTCCCGATTGGATGATTTCTTTGATATTTTTGATTGAGGATTGGTAAAGGGAGTTTCCATAAACTAAGAAGTGGTGTGGATGTTAGTGGTAGAGGTGGAAATGGTAGGAAGATGGGTGGTGTGTTCCATTGATCAAATGATGATGATGATGATGATGAGGGATCATGGTGCAAATATTCCACCTTCTCCTTGTGAATTCATGGGGAGAGAGACTTGTGGGTTAAGATTATATGCCAATGTTGTATAGGATGGATTGTTGGGGTCATAAAAGATGATTAGAATGTATGGGTGTTTCAGATTTTGAGGAATGGATTGACCAACATGGTGTTTTCATCCAAGTCTTAGTTGTTTACAAGGGGATTTTTTTTAAGAACATGAAACAATGAGCTCCCCTTGTTGACAACATGTTGAGTTGGAGCAAGGGATGATGTGGGTTGGGGGATGGGTTGAATGATTCTTTGAAATGAGGGTGTGAATGAGATCGGTGGCATAATACTCAAGAAGTTTCTCCACAATAGTGCTTACATCATAGTCAGAAGGGAGTTTAGCCCCTTCCTTTGCTAGCTCTAACATGTATTGTGAAGGATTCAACCTCATCATCACGTTGAAAATTTTATGATTTTGGGCCATTTCTATGATTTCATCTTGAGTCTTCCCTAGGACATTATTGGTGATGTCTTCCACTTGACAACCTTCCTCTTGAGGATCTTGCGAAAGTTGAGGAAGGATAAGTGGTGGATTGCTAGATCCAATGGGGTTGATTTTAGGTGCGGTTTGACTCAAGTCACTTGAAGTGGATGTTTCTTTGTTTTTTTCCATGTTCTTCTTGAATTGAAATCTAGTTTGGACCATAAAATAAGGATCAATTTTCAAGAATGTGGGAGGTGAACCTCTAACTCCTTGGATTGATCTTTAGGTACAAAAAATAAAGTTGAAGATGTTAAGGATCAATGGTGGATGATTGTGGATGATTAAAATCTTAAGAACCTTGAAGGAGATACTAGACTTTAGGACTTTTGTATTTTTGATGTTGGATTTGATTTTGGATTTTGATTTTGATTTGATTTGAACTTGATTTTGGACTTGACAATGAGCTCATAAACTCCAAGAGGTTAGATGTTGTCTTGGAATAAATCTGTTCACAAGGTTATAATTTAACTAAGTGTATGAAGAAGGATGCATCCACACACACTTAGTCAAGCAAGATGATTTTGATTTGATTCAAATGATTTTCCAAAAGTCTAGTATGAAGGATTTTTCCAAGATTCTAAGAGTTTTTTGTGAGGTGGATTTGATTGATGTTTTGAGGATGGATGAAAATGTTGATTTTGATCCTAAGTGAACCTAGAAAGACTTTTGTTTACAAGACCTCGGTATTGAAGAACATGCTATACTTCCTATGTGAGAAACTCAAACCTTTGAAAAATACTTGGATTTTAACAATAGTAAAATGAATACAAATTGGGATTGTCCTTTGAAGCATGTTTGTTAAAGTTATAGACCAATCTATCCCTAACTTCATAAAGTAGAGACTAACATTTCTTAAGAGCTTTTTTCCTAAGACCTTTGGACTTTGGTTTTCAGATTTTTATCTTTTGGGAAATCATTTGAAAGAGCACATGTGTGGGGTCCAATTGTTTCTTATCTTTTGCTTAATGAGTTATTTTTACCACAAACACTTTCTTGCTTAGCTTTTGAACTAAATGTCTAGTGTATCATCTCTTTTCATCCCACAAAGTCCATTATGTCGAAATCAACAAAATCAACGCAATAGTTCCCTAATGTTGACTTTAGAGAGAAAATTTAGATACAAACCCAAATACTTAGAAGCCTCTAAGGATGAAATCCCAAGGGACAAGTAGTAGCACTCGGATTCTTTCAAAGGTATTTGCTCCTAATAAAGGGTTTGAAATTTGATGACCATTGTTAAATGTTTTTTTTCAAGATTTTGGATCCAATAAATGTGTTTAACTAACTCAAGATTGCATAATCCTAGGATGGAAAAGAAAATATTTTTTGAATTTCCCACTTGGATAAATCTACCTATGCTTATTCAGAGTGGAGACTAGAAGCTTGACCACACTGGCTCCCTCCATGACATTCACTTCTATGGATCAACCAATCTTCAGTTCTCATGAATCTCCCATGATGAACTTCTCATCTCTACAAATAATCACAAGTATGTGGGACGACTCCAAAGGTCCAACCTCCTAACGCCAATAAATATTGGGATTTTTGGCTACTACACAATGGTTCATAATAAAGGCATCTGGTTCATAGGACATGATGATAAACTCCCTCAAGAGGTCTCCCAACCCTTAGAACAAGGGCTTTACACATCATAAACATACTAGGGAAGAGCTATCATGCATCACTAAGTTGATTGCAACCACAAATTTGTATAGTGGTTCAGAAGAGCTTGGCTTATGCTCATTACCACTTGGGTCATTCCCTTGGAGTGAGTACTTTTTCCCACCAAGGAAGGACATCTTAATGTAAACTAAAGTGAATAAGCACATCTATAGTCCAATCGATCTTTTTTTGTGTGAACAAAGAGAGAACACACACAATGTACTCACTCACACTCGTAAGATTTTTTCAATTTTTAAAAGCCCAAATTGAAGTGTGGAGGAAGTCTTTTAGAAAAATTAATATCACAAAAATACTTTTGATTCTCAAGATCACCATGAAGCACGAGAGAAGTGCATATGCCTTTTAAATGATATTAACTTGTAAACAAGATTACAAAATAGTAAAAACACATGTTAATTTTAAACCTCAAAAAGCAGTAATGGATTCTTTTTATAGCACCAAATCAAATTTTTGAAGTTGTTTTGTTCAATTCTTAAATCCAAAATCAACTCTAGTAAGTTCCTAATTTTCTTTTTAACCCTTTGATTTTTCTTTTTAAAACCCAAAAGAAATTTATGTGAGTCCTAAAACTAAAGATAACAAAATCCTTAAAATGGGATTATAATTGCTCCCAAAGTGTTTAAAAAAACTTGATACAATCATATGATAATTCCATAAGAATCCTTTTCTTCATTTCCTCATTTCCTTCTTGATCACCTCAACCTACAAAATTTTTTTAGCCTACAGAAAATAGAGCCATAAAAAAAGGTTAGAAGTCCAAGGTGATCAATATAAAAAGAACATGTTGAATTAAAACTGAAAATTTGAATTTTACCCCACCCCAACGTGGCAACCCACGAAGGCATCACTATTTAGAGACGTCAAGAGGCGCTCTAGTGAATTCAGTGTCACTTTGTGGAGAAACAGAGACCGCAATTGTGTCACTATTTCTCCAAGCATCGCTCTTTGGAGTTTGAAAGATAGATCCTTCAGGAAAATAATAGAAGCATTTCCCTTTGAAGCAGACAAACATCGGCCTTTGAAGTAGATGAAGCATCCCTATATAGCGAGGTTGGACTAATAGCGTTGTTGTTTGTCTTTTCCAGTGTTGTTTCCTACAAACATAGAAACTTGAGAAAAAAATGGAATTTTGAACAAAAACTGTGTTAATTTCTCAAGATTCTCCCTCCTAGCACCAAAATGTGAATGGTAGATCTAGACCTGCTCAAACATGGACAAACAACACAATGTTATTCAATAAACAAATCTAAACTAGCATTCCCCATGATATTCATTCAAATCACAATGAACAAGAAATAAAGGAAGGAAACAAAATTAAATCTATTTAAATCCTATTCAAATGTTCACACCCAATATCCCATGGGGGAATTGGTGCTTCTTTGATGTGGAAAGAAGCCCTTTCCCAATTCCTATACAATCTTGATGAGTGAATGGTTGATCCTTGATAAAATTCTCAATAACCTAGCTATGGTAACGAAATGCTATGATAACTTTGATGAAAATAGATGAGCTTTGATTCAAATATGTAGATAGTAATTTTTCCTCAAGTTGTGGATCTGAAATTAATAGAAGAGCCCTCCATTTATAGGAATGAAGGATTCATAACTGAAAAACATGAAGAATGTGGGACTAAACATAAACCAATAACAATGTGTCACTTGTCAACATGCTATTGAAGAGAAGTGGAGCACATTTTTTATCAATGTGCAAATAAATGCAATTAGGTGGAAATTTGAAATTTAAAAGATGGCTTGTGGAGGAAGAGTTGAAAGGTGAGTTAATGTCATTTGGCTCAAGAAAAAAAGACGTGTAAGAGTTATAAATGCCATGTTGGAGGACAAGTCCTTTTGGGAGGGAGATTTCAAATTGGAGGAATATTCCAAAGAGATGGCATTTTTGAATGATATAGAAGAATTTATAAATCAAATAAATTGATTTACTTGTGCAAGTTGAAAAATCTAGAGGATTTCATGATTAGAGTTAGAGTTAATTAGGATTTAATTAACTTAGATGGAAATTAGTTTGATTTGACATTTGACTTAGATTTTTGGATTTATTTAAATCAAAAGGGAGGAATAATGAACATTATATTTAATTAAATAAAGTTTGATTTATTTAATTAAGAGAGATGATATTAGATTTAATCAAATAAAGGTTAATTTATTTAATTAAAAGAGATGAACTTAGGATTAAATAAATAGAATGATTTATTTAATCAAAAGAGGAACATTAGGATTAATTAAATAAATAATTTATTTAATTAAAATAAAATGATGATTTAATCAAATAAAGTTGATTTACTTAATTAACAGAGGAATTACGATGAATTAATTAAATAAGGATTATTTAATTAAATGGTTAGTAAAGAGGTGATTAAGGAATAATTGATGTTAGTAATTCAAGATCTAGTGCGCGATATAAATTAGGATAATTTGAATGTCTACAAAGACATTTAAGAACAAATAAACACCTTTTGTAGATCTAGAAACACTCACTCAAACTGAAACGTTCCTAATAATCTACCCAAAATTACAAGAAAAACCAGACTTCATCCATTCTACAATGCATCTAAGACTTTGTGCAATACATTTGACTTTTCGAACCACATTTGTTGTCCTAAACAATGAATTTTACTGTCTTGCAGTGCACTTGACATATTGGAACACATATGCTAGCTAAAAGAAAGCATTTGATAACCATACAATGCATGAAAAAATTATGTGATGCATTCGTTGTCTAGAAAAATGCAATGGACGTGTTGCACAACATCTGCTACCTTAAACAATGCAACTTTCCAAATTGCAACACATTTTTCACCTCAAATGATGCATTTTCCTAGCATTCATAAAAATCACTGTCACTATCCAAACCCGAGAGTAAACATTTTCAACCAGTTTTTAGACATTCTTTTCTAGTAAATCTCTATGCCAAATAGATTCACCATTCAACCATTGCACCTTTAGGTTTGTCATTTGGCCTTAACAATAGTCATATCTTTGCATTGTCATCCTCTATACTTCACCATCATGTCTTTAATTCACCTTCATATCCTTGCTAGTCAAGTTGAATACTGGTTAATCTGTCATGGAAAATACCAATAAGTCGTAGACTTCAAAAAGAAATTCCTCAAATCCAAATACCAACCAACCACAATCCATAGTCAATCACCCACATATCCTTCCTACCAAAAATCCATAAGTCCTAGCCATTCAACCATCTACCCTCACTATCAAGAGTTCCTTAGTACATTCCATGTCATTAAGTCACAACAAATGTCCACTTATCCTAACCTTGACAAGGGAAACCAACCATCCACTAACCCCATCTCAGCCTCCATGTCATATTCTAGTCCTTCATCCACAAATCCCTTCCAATTATCTACATGCTATCCTAGTCCATCATCTCTCAGCCCCTTTCAAACTTCCATGTCCTATCCTAATCCTTCATCCATTAACCCATTCCAAGACACTACATCCTCTCCTAGTCCACCATTCCTTAATCCATACCAAGACTCTGCATCCTATACATCAAATCATGATCTCCAAAGTCATATCCCATTTAACAAACTTGAGGGTACATATCAAAAATAAAGTCCAAAGCACGACATCATGGCTTCACCTTCATGTCAAGATAAAAGTAGTCCATCGCATGACCCCATCCTTAAGTCCATTCAAGAAGTCCTCCTAGATAATAATGGCACCCAACATACACCTATCCTTTACAAAGATTCCATTCCCGATCATGTTTTCCAAGACAACCCCTTATTTGACCAAGACACTACCATTGATTCAGAAGTCCAAAACAATCCACTCCTTGACCTTTACTCCTTTCATAATTGAACACTTGACGATGACCCTATCTTGGTTCTGAATATCACCATTCCCAGAATGAGACACTTGCCTCCATGGGAAACATAGATGATTTCCCTCTAGAGTAAGAGTCTTCTATTCTAGACATCTTCGCAAATGATTAAGCTATCGCTGAATTCACTAGACTCTACAACACTGATCATAAAGACGGTTTTGACATCGACTTGGAAGCACCTGTAGCATCATCTGAATTTGACATGTCACAAGATCAAACCCAAGATATCAATCAGAAAGATATCACATGTTACTGAAGCTAAGACATCCTATCAACTAGGATTATCCACTTTTATCAGAGCACACTTTCTTGTAGAAGAGAAGATTCCAAGTAACAAATTTTGCATACACAATGATGGGTTTGCATCTTGCTTCCATAATGAAAAATAGCCCATTGCAAACAGAATCTTTCGGAGCATGTAATATCAAGGAAAATGACTCGGCATACGTGAGCAAGGAATTCTAGAAGTAGTAAAAGTTCAAGAAAATTATAGACATCAAGGTCTTGGCTATTCCTCAGTCAGAAAATCTAATGATGTTAGTGGTACCTCCTCGATATTGCGGGAAACTTTATCTAATACAAACATCAAAATAGGGGCCATGAGTAATCCTTGTCATAAGGTTGTTGCCAACACCCCTTCCATCCACACCATAAATCATCATTCCAACATGAAAAATCCTTCCATTCGAAACCAACAAAAACAAAAGTCTTACAAATCAGAAGTTCAAAATCAAATGTCAAAGTCCATTGAATCAAACAAAAATCCAAGTGGACAAATGAAGTTAAAATGGATCCCAAAGAAAAATGGATCAAACAAATACAATATTCCAAACTCAAAATTCAATCAAAATGCACGGAGCCACAAGAAAAGAGGACTCCCACATATAATAAATTTCCACCCCCTTAAAAATGGTCAACAAGTAAGACGCCTAAAAGTCATGGTTCCAAATGCTATGCCAATCAACAATCCAAACTTCGTCATCCAACATCTCAAGTTTGGATAATAACTAGTGATTCATCTAAATGTCTAGGAAATCCTCCCACATCTAACATTATCTGTCATAATCCTACATCTTGCCTAAAGTCCAAAAGTACCATTTCACAAATCCATCACATCTTGGTAGCAAATATTTATCATAAGGAGTTTCATGCCACTCTATCACAATGTGTGTATTCTAATAAGGCCAAATCTAGTATGAGAAAGGATCACAATGACATCAATCAGTTGTATGCAAGCACTATGATCCTAACACGACAACTATTTCATAAAGGTCATTATTGGCATATCATGGCACTAGTCTCTACATCAACATCCTTTGTGGGTTCAGAACAACTAGTGATTATCTAAAGCATCAAGGCCATCTAAAAATATCAAAAATACAAAAAATTGTCACCCTAATGAAAATCTGGCAAACAAGCATCTTGGTGACACTAAAAAAAGGACAAGTCAAGAAAATAGTAAAGAGAAAAATTTCGTCCAAAAGTGAAAACCATTCTTATGGCACTTTGGATAAGTACCATGATAAAAACCTGGCAAACAAGTGTCATGTGTATGGGAAATTATCTATGTGGACTTTTACACTTGGAGGCAAGTCATCTCATCTCCCATGCCTTCATCATGACATTTACATTCGTCCATTTACTCCATATCATTTCGATCCATTTTTCCCACCTACCTTGGTCTTGACATAAAACATGCAAACATAAGTCATGCTTTGGGAAAATTATTGACATGTCTATCCTTTGGTCATACACTATTCATGAAATATCATAGCATTACTTCCATAACCTCATTATCCTTATGCGACATAGTCCTTGAAGATCATTTGACAATTCCACTAGTCTCATGTCTCTTATATTTTACCAAGGCCATCTTGTTGGAGTGAAAATGACACTAAGAGGGGGGGTGAATCAGTGTTTTAACATATTTAAACATTTTTCATAAAATAAAACATTGTTCAAATTTGATCTCAATATTTCAATGATTAATGCATTCATTAGTTGAATGTAATCATTCATAAGCAGGATTGAGAAATGTAGTAACCAAATAGTAAACAAAGCAGCAACACCATAGTAAAGTAGAGAAATCACACAAAAACAAAGTGACGCAAGATTTTTCTGAGTGGAAAACCCTACTGGGAAGAAAAACCACTCCTAAAATGCCTTGCAGGCTTAATCTTTTTGATCCACTATTCACAATGCCTTATAGGCTAATTTTTGAGCACCCACTCAAGGAGCACAAACCCCTCATTTAGAGATATCAATCTCAAGGAGTACCAACCCCTCAAATTATTTTTTGAACAATAATAATATCAGAGAATCTCTCTATTTTCAAGTAAGCTCAAGGAACTCAATAGTCTTATCTACCTAATACCCTAAGAATTCAACTCTTGAATCCTTAAAATATTAAATAGAAAAGAATTACAACTGTGCTTTGCAACATGTTTCAATATTTTGTATAACAGAGCTTTTACATTTCATTTCTTGATACAACCAGTAACAATATCTCAGAATCATAACAAGAAGTCTCACAGTGTTCAAAACACTGTATATATATACTTAATTTCAAATAGGTCTGCCAATAATAAAGTCTTCAAAGAATTTGAGGTCAAAGGAATCTGAAACCCCATTCAATTTTAGAAAGTGAACCAAAAGAATAAATGACTATAGATGATGGAATAATAGAAGTAATGCATGAATAGGAGGCTGAAATAGACTTTGCTAGGGATATATCAATGCCTTTTATTCAAACTGCAAGAGTTTTACAAGAAAACCTAGATCAAGTGCAATAACTTTCATAATAATACAAAATTTGAATCTATTTTCAGAAAACCCACATGTTGAATCCATCATTTCTATATTGAATGAAATGAGTTCAAAAGTAACTAACAGATTTTTCAAAAAAATGTGACTACCCATCAACTTAAATTCATAAATCCTCAATGCCAAATGAATATTCTTCTTTTAAGAGCCTTCAACAAATATTTTGAGGTAAAACAAATACTCTGACAGTTGTAATGCAAGATTCCCAAATACCCTTATTGAGCAGATTTAAAAAATAATATGTGATAGATGGAAATAAACCATCTTTTACTTCACAACCCACTTATTCTTTTTTCTTTTTCAGATGTGAACAAAAAGAAAATAGCTGCCATGAAAATCAAATGTTGGAAGTGATACCTGATTAGTAGCAAGAAAAACACATAAATACCAGTCAGAATTGTAGCTCCCATGATTTCCTTCAACCACTGTCAAGTTTCCAGCCAGTGAGGTGCACCAAACATAGCATCCATAAATATTTTATATCCTGTCACAGTCATTACAGCCAACTAGTGTCAAGAGAGCACTAATCAATTCAATGAAGCAATCCTTCATGGCAACGGTGAGGCTAGGGTTTCATACCCAGCCAAATGAAAATCATTAACCACGATTTTTCGTAACTTTTCCAAATGTCAAAGCATTTGAATCAAAGGCTTTTGATGCCATTTTCAAAAATTAGATAATATTTGAAGCCCACAATGATTTAGGTAAACATCATTATGTATTTAGAATATGTTGTCTAAGGAATGTCGACCACATCATTTCCACCAAATATAGCATGAAAACTATTGACTTCACCAAGTAAACTTTAATTTGACTCAAAGATTCTCATAATGCTAACATAGAAGAATGAAGGCTGCCAATAACTTCTTACATAAGACAAGAACAAATAAATATAATTCCAAAGAAAACCAATGGTCGACTATCAAGGTCGAGATATATCAAACATTTAAATGAACTTGATGAAATATGGTAAGCCCAAGTGAGATAAAAAATACACTGAGTGTAATATGCACTGTAAACCATATCTCATGAAGAACCCTGATTACTAATCAAAGCCAAGTCAAAACCATGAGTTTTGATACCTCCAATAGAGTAACATGAAACAAAGTTCATTGATAATTGAATATCTTATGCCAAGATTATATTGAAAATGAAAGCAATGTCTCAAAAACAAGTTCCACTGAGTCAAATGAAGCAATAAGCAAACTATCTGAGATGTAGCAATGCATAGAAACATTGAACCAAATATGAGCCATGATCATCAATGATAAGTCATACCAACTAAAACCATAACTGATTATACCATGAATTAACATACCTGAACATTTGAAGTAACAAATTCATAAATCTGAAGCTGAAGAGAGCCCTATCGCCGTGAATACTGACTGAAGAAACCTGAACCAAGCCTTATCAACATTTATCAACACTGTCAGTCCAAAATAACATAATAATTTGCAAAGAAATAGCATTCATAACACTGAACCAGAATTCTCATCAACATGAATCCGAATCATAAAAAATAACCATATGTAATAGCCAAGTGTCATCAAATATGTATCATGATAAAGCATAAATATCCAATATAAACTGTCAGACCAAGAGAACCAAGAAAGTGATTTTTTCATCAAGGACAAACCATGAATAAGCCATGAACACAATTGAGATCCAACACACCTATCATCCTTTCATTTTTGTCACCATCTTGGTTTTCCCTTATCAAATGGTTTAAGGATACACTATCATCCAATTCAACCCTAAACAAAAATCCACCCAATCATTCTATCAGTCAACCTTTATCCTTGTTGAACTACGTTGCCTCTATGACTAGATGTAGGCAAGGCCATCTATCGATGTACCCCCGAGGCATTAGGTCAGTCCTTTAGGCATTTTCAAATAAAATCATGATTCACTCCCTTTTTCATTTCAACAAATTCAAGAGTTGCATTGAACTACAAGACAATCAAATAAATCAAAAATAGTCAAACTCAGATACAAGATAGTCATTTCATCAACATTTAAATTTTAAACCAATAGAAAAAATAGTCCAATCCATCGTCTAGTCAAAATCAGTCAAATTGACAAAAACAATGTCAATCTCATCACTCTATGGCTCCCTCCAAGATGTGTCCTTCTTGGACTTAGACCTTGTCAAAATGTCATTTTCCTTTTTAGGATGTGTCCTTCCTGATGATAGGCACCGTCCAACCATCAAAACTGTCAAACTATCTAGTAATTAACTTTTGACATTGGCAAACGCATTGAATGGCTATTACTTTTTCTAGTCTATTTTGTCTTATCTTTTGTCTCTTGGTCATGTTACTAGCTACCTCGAGGATGTCCCATGAAGGATTTAGAGGTGCGATGATATCTCATGACCTATTTTTTTATCTTTGGTTGTTGTATGTGGATTATCTTGACAAAAAGACTAGGGAAACTTTTCCCTTAGTATGAGTTGGGACATTCCTTGCCTACAACTACCCTTTTGCAAGTGGATGACCTTGCATACCTTGGTCTATGTCATACCATGGTGTTTGTTGTCCATTTTTTTCATTTTTACCTCCCAAAGATCATTCGAGCAACATCTATTAGTACTTTGGCAAATATTGAAGGTCTCTTTCCCTTCCCACCCTTCTTCATTTCCCCTTTAACATTTTTTCTAGTCTGCATCTTCATCATCCATATCCTCGTGTCCTTCATCTTCTCTTCTTCTCATCAATTTTGAGAGCACAATCATTTTCTCTTAACCTTCTTGTCCTCTCAAGGGGAATACTACTACCTCATCATTCTTCCTCATCCTATTTTTTATTTGGGCATATTTTTCACTTATTTTCTTTGTCACAATGCGATAAACTGCATTTTGACAAAGAGGGGAAAAATGTAGACACATAAAAATATCCTAGACTTGCAAACCACATTTTTTTTGTCTTATTATATTTCTTCTATAGTCCAAATTCAACTATTAGTTAAATAATTCTCAATTATTTAATTAATCCATGTCTTTTATTCCTCCTGACTATTTAAAATAAATAAACTAATGACTTATGTCTCTCCATAATTGAAAAAATTCATAAATTTATTTAATTATTACTTGTCCACTATTTCTTCGTTATTATTTAAATAAGTAAACTTTATTTATTTATTTAAATACGTCAGTAATTTCTAATGTCCTCTTATAATTAAATATTTTTTTATAATTTATTTAATTATTGTCCACCTTGGCTTTTTCTAATTCTTTCTCCAAGTAATTATTCTATGGCATGGCCCCACTTTTGAGTTAAATCAATTTTTAATTCAAAAGGTTAACTTTCCCTCTTAAAATAAAATAATTTCTAATATTATTTAATTTTTCAACTCTTTCTTTTTGCATTTCATTCTTATCTTATTTTATTTTTTAGCTCTTTCTTTTTTTGTTCCATTATTATCTCCTTGTCACATGCAATCTTCTCCCTTTATTTGATTTTTTCAAAATCAAATCTTAACCCCTCATTTCAAATTTACCCTAATGTTTCCCTAACCCTAATTGTGGGTTGTCATATTCAATCTTAAACATTGATCTTAGGGCATTTGTCAATCCTCCATCTTTGTCATTCATCCAAAATTGACTTTTCTATAAAAAGAAATTTTTGGCCTCATTTGACATACTTCATACATCTTGATCTTGGCATCTCTTGACATTTTGACTTCATGCTTTAGACATTCTCATACTTTAGGGTTGCTTCATAGTTGCATACTTGCATTGTTTAGCTTTTTGATAGAATCCTTCAACATTTGCTAAGGACATTGTCATGACTCTACTTGCAGCAAATAGAGAAGATGCAATCAAGTGATTTATGAAGGTTGCAAACATTTGGTAATATTGTTCTTGTTTTTCATGTTTTTACTCCTTTATTCTTCATTGTTTTGCTTTGGGTTACTTTATTTATGCTCTAATATGCTAAGCTAGGTTTTTCCCTAAGCTACAACTAGTGATGGATAATTTCATGCATTTGGATATTTGGTTGATTATTGTAGCCTATCCATCACATTAGTTGCTAGTTGTTAGAGTTATTATTATTTGATATGTAATTTTATATGATGGGTAACTTTTTACATTAGGTTACTTGATTAATCATTACACTTCAAAGATAGTTATGATAATTTTTTAGAAGGAATATAAGTTTAAATAATTTGTTCTTTCCCCTTCTAAATAATTTAAACATATTTTATATATTTTTATTTCCAAGAAAATTTAAAACTCATTCAAATATTTTAAATAAGTTTAGCTAAGTAATTAAGTCGAGAGGGATTATTACCGAGAGGCTTATACAGTGAAAGCAACGAAGGAATATTTGTGTAAATTTTTTGAAGCTGCATTGAAAATGACAGGCAGGAGTCATGTGCTGCTTTTGCTCAATCTTTACCTAATTTAAATGGCGAATAGTATTATTTTATATGAATTAGCAAAAATGTTGCAGGCTTGCATTTGAATTGTCCCTATCTAAAGTATTTCGCGAGATTCAAAATAGGAAATTTTGGTGACAATAATTCCATTTTGTATTCTCATGTAGAGCCCTTGCAATGCCATCTCCCAACCTCTGCCATGCCTAGAAGTGTCTTGTTGCTGCACCAACTCTCCTCAACATAGCGATTAGGGTTGAAAATTTTAGCTGTTCTTTTGCTTTTCATAATGTTCACCCTAATTTATATTCACTGTGCAAAATGAATTTTAAAATGGAGTATAAAACAATTAGTTCGGCATATCAATTGCAATATTGTGGGTATAAAAATAAAATAAAATAAAATGGTTAGGCACCGAGATTTAGACTTACTGAAGAATTGAATTAAAATTAGAATTTGTTATTTTAGAGTATTAACTCACTATTATTTGTTTTGATCTCTATTAGAACTTATTTTGAGCAAATGATGATTAAGTGACTAATGTGAGGATATGTTCTCTACTTAAATGCTTAAAATTCCCCTCACCCTTCATCTCCATTTGATAATTTCTTTTAAATAAATTATTGTTGTTGAATCATAGTTTACTTAAAGATCATGTATTAGTTTTGGTAATTGTTCACAAAAATAAAATAAAATATAGAAAGCTTGTTAATTGCTGGAACCACTACTTTGATTATACATCACCGTTTCCATGGAGAATATTACAGTAGAGTAAATAATAAGCTAATTAGAGTAAAAGAAAATAAAATCCCCTTCCTTCATTTTCTTTTATCAACTAATGGTTTTGAAATTAGAAACTTACAATTTAAAAGCTTTTATGTAAGAAACAAATAAACTTTTTAGGTTTTCAAAAAAAAAATTATAAAAAAGAAAATTAAAAAGGAAAGAAAGAAGTTAGGTGAGAAAATTTTAAGAAAGAATGGTAAAAGAATAAGTCATGGAATAAGAATTAAGAACATAAAATAGGGAATTTAAATATATCTAAATAAACATTTTAATAAATAATGTCTAAATATATTTAGAGGTATTCTAATGGTTAATTTTCATGATCTAAATCCTTTTAGAGTGTTTCTAGATTAAAAATTATTGATGAAGTTTGCTTTTATATGTCACTGTGTATAATTTCAATCCAAAAACAATCTTATCAAGACTACAATCATAAATATACATTCTTTTAATGGAATAAAGTTGTTTATGGTGAAAAAATACAATCATTAATTAATATGTATTTCCACTCACGAATTCAAACAGTATTTTATTCCAATCACTATTTTAATCTCAACTATGAGAAGTTAGATAAAGGGCTATTTAATGTCTAATTTGTTTCAATTTTATAAACAATTAAAAAAATCAAATTTTTGAAATATATGGTAGATTCTTTACCATATGAATTGTTTATAAATCTAAAACAAATTATGCATTAAAGAGTGAAAATCATAATGGCAATTACATGTTGGCAAATATATGAAAATTAGAGCATGTTTCAATAGTTGTGATAACTTAGTTGTTGATATAATGTTCAAAAGTTGTGATAGTAGTTGTTTATATAATGCCCAATAGTTGTGATAGTAGTTGTTTAAATAATGCCCAATAGTTGTGACATGATTTCCCTAGCTTAAACAAAATGTATTCCTTTGATCTAAAAAGCAACCAATCATGTGATGGCACATCAGTGCTCAACTACCCATGATGTGAATGCACAAGTTTTGTTAGCACTTTTATTTTGGGCCTTTTTGGACATCTTGACAAAAAGCATGTTGATGTGGCATAATTTTTGATATATGGCCCTAAAAAAAAAATTATAAGCAAAAGACCTACCAAGTTAAGGTGCACAACTATTGGGTCCTCTCCCCTAATAATTAAAATTTTAAAGAAGATTTCAAATTTCATTTCTTAATAATTTTAATTGATTTAAGATAAATAAGTGTTGTTTTGTATACAACACATCATATAATTTAATAATTTTTATATTGGACAATGTAGTTATAAGAATAAAAGCTACCAGTTTTTTATAATTTCATAGAATTCAAGATATTATAATTAAATTAAGTTAAAAAAATTGTTTTTTTCTATATATCAATTTAATATTAGAATATTGTAATATAAAGAGGTCTATTGATTAGTCGATTAATTTTGGAAATTGAAAGTTTATTAAAAAGTATATACACAATAAAAAAATTAGCACAATTTAATATAATGTTTAATTTTTTTGTTAAAATCTTGACAAAACAAGAAATATTAAAATAGCAATTTATATTTATTCACATATTCCACAAACTCAATCTCTCTAGCATAGGCAAGCATGTATGCAATATGTGATGTTTACTTACAATTATCTCCACTAAACATGCTTGTAAACTCATGACAATGATGTAAAAGCTTTTCTTGTTAATGGGGAAATTGGAAAAAAAAAAAACTGTTTTAGTACAGAGGTTGTGTGCATTTGTGCGAGAATAAAATGAAATCATGTAGGTTACAAGATTTTGTTATCATTCGTGCAAGAATCTTACTTGTCATATCTGTGTTTTTGTGAATATTAGTCAACTTGTAGAAGCCCAAAAGGACGATTTTCCTCTATGAAAACATGATTCATGGGACACACAAGACGAATGACAAGGTTAATTATTTCCAGATCCAAATAATCTAATACGGTTTCAAAGTTAGCTATACTTTTTCTTTCTTTTTGTTTTGTGTTTTTATTCTAAAAACCGTGTATTTGTTTTTCTCATGTAAGCCGATTCTTGGTGCTTAATGGAGGATGTAGCAAGGGCGGATTTGGTTGACACTACTAGTTTATAATACACCTTCAGCTGCTTTCTGAGCCGTGATAGGATAGGTATGTTCTTCCATTCACAATTTATTTGGTTCATTTTATTTCTTGTCATTTCTCTCTCCTGGGTGACAAAATTTGTTGCTTCCTGTAGAGGGTTACGAATCTAAAATTGCAGGTCTAAAACATTGTAAGCAACTGATGTTTTTTCCTTCCTGTATATGTTTTGGATGGTTGAGCATAAAGACCAAAAGAACCGCCAAGGGGGAGGGTATCTCAGGCTCTCCTTATGGTGCGGCGGCCTATGGAGAGGCTGCGCCTCCACAAGGCCGCATGCCTTGAGAGAGTCACAACTCCTCAGAGGCTGTTATGCTTCTTAACCCACGTTTGCTGATCAAAAGTTTTTCCTTTTGTTTTCTTTTCTTTTTTATCTTTATTGTATTTTATTTCAAAGTTTTATTTTTTTCTTTCAACACCAACCAATATTCAACACTAATCAAAATATTGATCAATATCTGACTAAATTTATATACTGATCAAACACGCAACACTAATCAATCAATCCAACCCCAAATTTATATGCTAATCAAACACAACACTAACCAATCAATCCAACCCCAAACTCTTTCTGAGTTTAAAAGTAACAATTGTCATATTCATATTTATTAATTTCATTACTTTCAGTTCTGCAAAGCATTCAGAGCCCTAAATAACAATCTGCTTGATCCATTATCCAAACAACCTGTCTGCATTTTATTGCCCCGAGGTCCTCCACAAGTTAAGGGCTTCAAGAGGATAATATAATCAAAAGAAGGGTTTCTATCCCTATCTGTTGCAATGAGGTAATGCACAGTTATTACACGCCTCTGTTTATTACCTTTAATCAGGATAAGTGGAGAATGCATGTGGTCAAATTCCAATTCATGAACCTGTTTCTTACCTCTTTATAAAGACACTTTCTACTGTAAAATTTTCTTATCTGAGGCATAGGATTAAAGAGTACTAATAAAGTAGTTTTATAATTGAAAGATACTCGTATATTGTTCTTGTTTAGGGGAAAAGTTTTAAGGCTGTTTGTTTATTTCATCATTTTTTCCTTCTAGGAAATAATCCGTTCAGCACAAATACAAGTATATATTGTTTGTTTATTATAGTTTTTTTGTTTTTGTTTTGGGTGCGTTGGAAGTGGTTTACCTGGATATTGCATTAAAGATCTGAGTTTTTTGTTCTGTTTCGTGGGTGGATCTGTAGTTACATCTCAGATTTTGAAATATTTTAAAATGATTTTATTTTGTATATATTTGACATAAAATATTCAGCATTTAAATGATATTAATTTTGTATGTTTTTTTAAGTAAAATTTTGTTTAAAGGGTTGGATCTATAAATTTAATTATAATTTCTAATGTTTCTATATGGTTCAATAGACTGATCGTATTTGTATTTTGTATTTCGTACATGTGAAAAGAAAATTAGGAGTGAACAACCCTTCCAATGGAAAAGGGGGTAATAAGAAGGTATTCGTGAGTTCATTTTCCTATTTTTTTCTTTGAATTCTGTTATTAGATGACTGATAAAATTTAATCTTAGTAATAAAACATTTCATAATGTAATAATAATAAAACTTTTACTTTCTTAATAATGAATTTATATTTTTATTTAATACTTTTTAAGTTGTTCTCTATTCCTATAGAAGTGGATCCTAAGAAATGAACTTAGAAATATTCTAAAATAAATCAAGAACAACAATCTAATTAAAAAAAATTGTTTGCACAAATCATTTCATTTTAAAAATGAAAATAGATTATAATTCCATATTAAGTTAAATTAAAAAATACAAAAAGAAACTAATTAATTACTAAAAAAGAAATTAGAGTTATCAAATGAAAAAAGCCACCTATAAAGAAATAATAGTTATACAAAGGAAAAAGAAACTAATCAATTACTATAAAGAAACTAGAGTTATGCATTGGAAAAAAAACCACCTATAAAGAATTATTCTATTTCCTTTACTTTAGTTTTCTTTTTCCAAATGTATTTCTTATTTTTCTTTTAATGTCTATCAAATTTTTTTTTTTAAACTTCTAGAACAAAAACGATAGTTGAAATTTTGTTTTTGTTTATAGACATTTATAAATTTTTCATTAAAAATACTTTAGAAGAACATTTATTTTAAATTAAATAGATCTATTTTACATATGAAACTGACTATAGAATTTTTAGATATAATAAATATAATTAATCAAATGTATGATTGTCTTCACATTGTAAATATTTTTTAAATGAAAGAAGAATATATGTTACTTAAAATTTTGTTTTAGTTGAAATATTTTATTTATCAAATATAATAATATTTATTATAAACTTTGAATTGATATCTATGATCAAATAAGTAATGAATATATAATTAGACTACACATCAATATACTTTAAAGTTTTTATTAATATAAAATTTGATAACCATTTAAGCAAAGATTTTGAAAGGGTGTTATAATCTTTAATAAAGTCAATGGATAAAACAATAGCATGATAATAGATCTCCTTCCTTCATTGGGATTGTAAGATACCATAATATATGGCCTTAAAATCCTATTCATAATATGAGCTTCTCTAAACTATACAACATATCGAGTATTATGATATTGGGCCTCCCTTCAATAAAATGTGATTATATATATTTTTGGTAGGTTAACAAGTATTCTCTTTAAAAAAGTAAATAAAATTGAAAAAAAAGAAAATAGTTGTAAATAAAATTCAATTAATATTATAATTAGGCTATTTTATCACTCTTATGTTATTTTATTTACTTAAAAGTTATTTTACTTTTTACTGTGGAGTTATTTAAGGATTATTTTAGCCCTTGGTGACGTTTGATGTTTGAGTAAGTTGTTTATTTGAGATGTCTTCTTGACTTGTTGATTCTATTATTTAATTTAATTTGATTTCAAAATTATATCATAAAGTTAATCCTATAATTAGCCTTGAGTAATCAATTTAAATTGATTTACAAGGTAACTTAAATTAATTTGGAAGTAAATATTAATTAAATACAATATGTTTGTGGAAAAGTATTATGTGGTGATAGTGATTACTAATTATTAAATTAATTTGTTAAGTTATAATGATTCGATAATTATATATTAATAATTTTATTAATGATGAATATTTGAAAGAATATAATAGAATACTATTTGCATTTATTAATAATGTTATTTTAAATACAAATGTAGTGGATAATGTGTTTAAATTGGAAATTAAGTGATAATGTTAAATCACAAAAAAGTAATTAAAAAGAGATAAAATTGGGAAACATTTGGCATGCAAGTGCATGCACAGTCAACTGAGCATCAGAGGGAAAGTTGTTGATTTTTGAGTTTTTATGATTAAGCATTTGATTTTTGTTTTCAAAAATACTAATCCTTTTCAGATTTTTAAGAATGCTCAATTATGGGGGAAAAGGTCGGCAATTAATTTTGGGTTTTTTAGGGAACAAGTAAAATTTGCTCTGAAAATAAACGTAAAAGAAAATATACAGCTTGAAGCATTCTTGGAGGTGGATTTTGGGAACAGAGGACGGATTTTGGGGACTGCAGAAGAAACAATCGTCTTAATACTTCGTCTCCATCTTCAATTGTAAATCCAGTTTGGTCTTGCTTTTTTCGTAATTTTGGTTTTCAAATAATGTAAAAATATCTTATCTTCGTCTGTTGGAAATTAATGTCTGAATAGTGATGCGTTGTGAATGCTAGATTTGAATTCTGAAATATCTTTCTTTTCGCCCATAGGGTTGGAGTTTTTGTCCATTATTCAAAGTGTGTCTTGAGGAAATTGTAGCTTTCATAATTGGTTCATTTAGCATCCTTGTTTTTAGGCGCCTCTTGGTTGTAGTGTAGGCGTACCTCTTTAAAACTGAATCATTTAGCTTTGATCTCTGAGTCTGTCCTTTCGGTTTACATTGTTGCATCATTCTTTTTCTCATCCACTTTGCTAGGGGATCATTTGTTTTTTGGTTTCACCATATCCCATTTAGCGTTGATCAGTCTACAACTTATTCCTTCTTATGTTGGCCTTATGTCATATTAATTAGTGATAGGCTGCTTTTGTAAGGTACTCGATTTAGGTTTCCTGGATTTTCTGTTGCTTATCAAGTGCAACTAGCGAGTCTTCTTCTTCATCAAGTGGCACCCAGGGTTATATTCCTTCCATGTTAATCTTCATAGTGGGTGTGTCGATTTGTTTTACCTCTCTCTGGATCGTTCCTTGGTTTTTATTATCTTTTTGTGAAGAGACAAATTCTTCTTCCAAATTTTATGGCTTGACCGCAGATTTTTGTATTGATGAACTGATTGTATGCTGTGGTGGGTGTTCGTTATCTAAGTTTCTCTTTTGGCTTTTGATATTATATTTACCATGTATAAGTTAAATAAAAAACAAGCCTTGTCAATTCCCTCTTAATCTTTCATTCAACTTGGACTCTTTGGTTGCTTCCATCGTGTGGCATTAAGTCTTGCTCTTCTATGATTCCTTGATCTCAAACTGTTATGCACGGGTGATAATGGTAGTCCATGAAATCTCATCTCTCCTGGGCATGTCATCAAGAAACTCGCGTACCTTTTTGTATGTTCCCATATCGTTGTAGCATACATAACTTGCAACGATGGTGCTCCAAGAAAACTCACTTCATTCGCCAATCCAAATCTACAATTTGCGCGCCAAATTATCAACTATATATTTAATGCAATAAGGATTATTGATGTCTGAAGTTGGCGCAGCCCTCATCTGCTATACCTGTGTGTCTGCGCGCACCTATTTCACAAGCGTAGCTTACAGTGTTAGGATGTGTTTTAGAGTGCGACATCAATTCGAAGACTTTGACAGTTTCCTTGAAAAGTCATTTTGTGCATATACCATTTTATGGCCTGGTTTATTTAGCTTGCTCCACTCTTTTGGAAGGTGCTATTTTACTTGCACGGTGACCAAGCCCACATACTTAGCACTTTACTTCGCATATGAGAATAAGTATTACGATATTCAGCTAATTAAGTAACACCTTCGCCAATATAGTCTTTTCACCTAATAATAGTAGGAGAGGCTCAGGTGCTATAAAAGTCTAAGACGAGCGTTGGAGATAGAGTAGCTAAGACAATAACCGGGGGTCAGCATAATGATCAGGATTTTATGCTTTTCCTCAAGGTTTTTATTTACTTGTATCAACATATAGAATATTCCTCCTTGTGTTCTTGTGACGACTGTACTTTCTTATGCATAATTCTAACTTAGCTGTTGCTATTAAATGTCGAGTTCATTACTGTTTGGGAGTTTATTCTTTTGCATTGAGAACCTTACTTTAATAAGGATGGGAGATGACTTAAATGATTGAGATGAGAATATTAAATGTTGCAAGCCTACCACGGTTTATTACTTTACCATACCTCAAATGTTACCATTGAAGGATACAACCTATAGCAATGCCTTCATCTAGAGATTGTCCCTGTCGCTTTCATAGTTAAGAATCCTTTCAAAATTAACCAAAACATAGACGAGTTTTCAATTTAACTTGAACCACTATTCGTCTTTGTTCCTAGTTAGAAATGGTTTCTTGGTGCAGATTTTCCAATCACTTCTGGCATTTTGTTTGAGTATTCGATTTATTCATAATAATGTATATAGGTATGGTTATGTTTCAGCTTGACATTTGATGGAAATTGTAGTATGATAAATATTTCATGCCCTATGTTTATAATCGTTCAGCTTAGGTTGGGTTCATTTATTTGTAATGCTATGGTATTCGATTAAATATAAACATATATATAGATATCTTATAATTGACTCTCAGCCCCTGTAATGGCCTTAAGTATTATTTAAAAGGCATTCAATTTTATGAAGATAAAAATACTAGATAAGTGTATATAAATACATAAATAGGTATGTAAATAATTGCTTAATACATTCAAGTGAAATGAAATGTTTACAAACAAATTCCCAATTATAAGGTAGGATCATACAAATGTATATAGTTATTAAATATCTCATTATAAATTGACAATAGAATATTGAATTAAACTAATTAGAGAGGTATGAGTCTCATATCAAAAAGGTTATGTGTGTGTAAAGAGGAAAATTATTTAGTGGATTTTATAAGGTATGAGATTGCAATTTAAAAGTAAGGAACTAAGATATTTTACTTATCAAAGATGAAATTTAATATATATTAAATAAGAATTTTTGACTCAAACTTGGAAGATTGTATTGACAAGTAAATTAGAAATATTCTCCTTGAGGTTAAACAATGGTTCCTCTTGCTTTTTCTTATTTGACATAAGGTTTATTTCATTTTGTGTATTACTTTTGGCATCTGTCTTTCTATCTATATATGAATAGTTCTAGTTATTTAATTTGAGTATATATATATATATATATATATATATATATATATATATATATATATATATATATATATATATATATATATATATATATGTATGTATGTATGTATGTATGCATGTATATAAAGTATGGTGTAGAAAGAAAATATCTCTCGCAGAAATATTGATTTGGATAGAATTATACAATTAAAAAGATTTGATTAAGTTTGTTCCGTTAGATTCCTTGCTTATATTATAGAATGTCATTCTTCTTATGAATTTTTTTATAAGATTAGTAAGAAATAGTTATTGAATATCTAAAGAGATAAAAAAAATTTATAGAGTAATCTTTAATTATGTTTTAGAAGAGAAGGGTATTTTTTATTGTGGGGAAATAGTTTTTTGTGAGTTGTACTCAAACAAATTAGAGTTAATAGCTCAGATAAGTTAGTGAGAAAGCAAGAATGTTACTTAATGAGTTGTTATTTTTAGTTTTGACTATAGGAATATCTTTTATGTGTAATTAGGTCAAATTATTTCATGTGGTTGGTTGTATTGTTGAATTGATTGTTACCTCAATTAATGTGTTGTTTACGGAGTGAGAGTGAACCTGGTTATTGTTCTAGTGGAAGAGATGATCATTTATGGAAGTTTTTTCTTGATTGCATGGTTATTGTGAGCTATCTTTAAAAGTATGATTTATGGATGTAATGTCAGATTGGTTCCTTGTGCTTTTGTGGGTGACTTTGTAAGTGAGTTGGCTATGTTAGCCTTCTTTTCGTGTATTTTGTGGGTGAATTTGTAAGTGAGTTGGCTATGTCAGCCTTCTTTTGGTTGAGCATAAGGATTTCATCGTGATGTTGTCACTCGCTATTTTATACTTAAGTGGTTGATTGAAAATAGTTTCTTGATATTTTATTATTATTTCCTTTTCGATATGGAACCAGTGTGTTTATAATTTAGTAGACTTCTAGAGGTGGTGGGGAAACTTGATTAATGTTGGATTTTCCATGATTTGATCCTTGGTGTTTGTTTGTTCTTATCTCTAATTTTTTAGCTCTTATGGGGTTACCTTGTACTATTGGTTACATTTGATGTAGCTCTTGGGCGAGATGGTTATACTCCGCACATGCACTTGGTTTTGTGGTTTTAGTGATTTACATGTTCTGGCACACCCCTTGATGTCGTTTGATTGTGTTTTGGTGCTATAAGGGAGAGTGGCTTTTCATGGAGGCTAACAGACAAAGGGGCAGCCTAGATAATCCATGGAAGAGTTTATTTAATAAGAGAAAACCTAATAAAATATACTATTGGGGTTGGGTAGGATCACACTAAACAAGATAAATAAGATGTCTCACCCAGGCTGTTAGTGCTTTCACGGACTAAGGGTGGGCTGAGAAGGTAGTGGGTGACAAGATCACTACCTTGTCCTCATAAAAGGTTTGTGGTTCTGCATGTGTCACACTATGGGGCTGGTGCCTAGTGAGAGGCAACCAAGATAACCATAGATAAGGGTTGGTGCCTAGTGAGAGGCAGCTACGATAACCCATATAGGGCCATGTGATGACACTCTCTTATAGTATCCCTTGTTATTCTATTACCTTTGTGTGCCTCTGGAAGCAATCACCTTGTAAGTAGTCATTTGATGCAGAAGTTAATTATTGTTTATTGTTACTCTTGTTTGTTGAGTCTTGTAGTATTTCCACTTGATTTTTCTATGTTGTGGGCCTTTCTTGTCATCTCCTAGCACAGGGGGTGGGCCTTTGGGTCCATGTGGTCAAGTGGAATGTGCTATGTACCCCATTGGGTCCCTAACCGAAGTTCGTGAAGTCTGGACATTATACCGATGTAGTTGATCCAGAGCTTCTTCACAGTTCAATTGTACCATGTTCTTTGTTGTATTGCTCTTGTAATTGTTGTATGATTCCCACCTTGAGTGCAGAAGCATTGTTGTACTCTTGTAAACCTAAAAAAATGTAATTTCATATTGATACAATATGTATATTATGATTTTATCAATGTAATGTATGGATATTCTTGAATGTATCATGTGGTTCATTTATGGATGTATGATCATTGTTTACTTATCCTATATCATGATTTTGCAATGTAATCTCATGATGTGGCAATCAACCTTATGGTATGGGTTTATGTTTAGTAATGTTGTCACATGTACCCCAGAGGACATAGTTAAATATTGTATATATATAATTGTAATAAAAAAATCATAATTAATTATTTACTTGGAAAAAAATAACAAAAAAATATGCATCACATCAGGACATGAGTCCTCTACCTATTTCTAAAATCTTATAAATTTTTTTAATCTTTTATTGTGGTTAGGGTGGTAAGATAGACACCTACTTCTCATTTTTTCCCTGAAACTTAAGTACTGCTACATTGAAATTTCAAATTTTCACCAAATAGATTTTCCTTTTTTTTAAAATAAACCTACTATTTTAGAAACTACATTCAATTTTCTACAGATTCTATTCTAACACATTTTTGAAATAATATAGATAACTTATTCAAATTTTTACATCAAGTTTCCTAACTCTAATTTTTCTAAAAATTTTCCCACTTAAGGGCCTATTTTTTCTATGATGATCCTGCATATGCCTTTTTTTGGGTTAGAGAGTGTCATAGTGTGGTTTTCACTCAAAGACCTAGATATTATTCTTAAATTTTCACTTTTACGACTAAAGGATTCAATCATTTCCATGTAATAGGCATATGTGTCCAACTCAATGTCGAATCTAGCCTTGTGATCTCTACATGGTATAGTATCTTGCAATCCCATGAATTCTAAGAGATCCTCATCATTTTTCAAGCTGTGCATAAAATCTTAAGCCAAGATGGTCAAACGAAACTTTTGCAGAATTTTTTTTTGAAAATCTTAAAGAAACACACACTTTGATCTCTTGTAAACTAAATACCTGACTGCAATATTAGATGTGACTCCATAGAAACTAATCAGTTAGCATTATCGTTATTGAAAAAGAAAACACTGCAGTTGTTAAAAATTAACAAAAAAGAAAATACTTAAGTTTTTAAAATTCACAAAATGTTTTTGAAAAGGAAAAAATAGGTTTTTACAGGGACCTGAAACCACAGAGTTTAAACAACAAAAGATAGATAGAGAAAGTACAAACAACCGGTCAGCTGTCCCTAAAAAGGAAACGACAGCAACAAAAGACGACAGGGCCCTAAAAAAGGACCACCCAAAAAAACCAGCAAACAAAACATAACATCACTCCAAGGTGTTAAGTAAAGGAGTTTCCTATTCATCATTGTCTCCATTGTTTCGACTAATTTTCTGCTCCAATTCCATAACCTTGTTGTTGAGATCAGTAACATGACCTTTCATTTTACAGACTTCATTCTGGGTCCATTTGAGAATGGTAAAAAGGCCATCCGCACTTTTTTCTGCAATGCTAACCAAATCCTCAGGTTTAAGCTTATTCAAGGCAGAATTAATTTCATCTTGAATAGGGGAATCAAAATGATCATTCCCAAAATTACCAAAAGTAGGAACACTATGGGCCGACTCCTTACTGACCATGGGCTTTTCAGAGAGGATTTCCATCGAATTCCCAGAATACGACACAAGTTTCATAACAGGGTTACCTTTCTCATCTGGGGACAAACCAGGAGTAGGGCAACCAGGAGACGGCTGGGGATTAAGATAGGGCAGAGTAATAAAACCCAGACTTGGGCCCTCATGCAGAGGTTGCCGTTTAGGACAAGACAGCAGGGCAGAGCCTTTAAGGGTTTTCCGACAAGACAAGGACTATGGAGCAATGGTATCAGGGCCAACAAGAACACAAGCAGGGGGGCCTGGGGTTCAAACTCCCTACTACTTTCTATCTCCTCATCATCCAGCTCCTTAATATCAACAGTTTTAGGCAAAGCAGGTAAATTTTGAAAATGCTCAAAAATTAGCCTAACATGACCAAGGTGAATAATAGCATTCCTCCTAGGGTTTCTTTCCACATCATCAAGGTAATTCTTCAAAGAAGAAAATAAGTAAAAAGGCAGAGATATACGAACCTTATGCCAGAAATGGTTCAGAATGGCAAAGTGGTAACCATAGACTCTGGTAAAGCGCCCGTCAACCGTGATATATTCCATAACAACTCTTAAAAATTTCCTCCAAATAGATTTGATGGACTCCACATCAAAGTAGCTATTAGCAACCTTCACCATCTTCGCTTTCTCCCTATCTTTTTTGGGAAATTTAATGACCGCTTCATCAGAGAATCGTCGGTCACAGTAGAATTTGACACCCTCAGTTGAAAGACCAGTTATGTCCGCTATTAATTCCTCACCCAGCTTAACATTCCTACCAAACAACACGATCTCTCCCTTTTTCCAGTTTTTGACAAAATAGTTCAGAATCCCCTCATCTGTACCATGAAGCTTTTCCATATAAGGGACTAAATCCCCCTTTTCAATTCTTTCCCATGCTTTGGAATTCTTTCTGTGCTCCTGGAAATTGCTCGGCTCCGCCCGTTTTCTTTCTCCACCCATAATCAGCTCACTATCAATAAACACTGAACAGTTGCTCTGGGTCCCATTTAGGTATTTTTTGTTGAACACCCAGAAAGCGTGCCACAGACCCTTCTTGAAAAAGAAAGTGACGTTGGTCCCATCAAATCTAATGAAATACTTGTATCTGATCTTTATCCGTTTCATTATGACTGAGATTGCCTTCCCTTCCATGCATTGAATCATAATAAATTAGCACTTTAACTTCATGATGAATGAAGTCATTCTTCCTCCACGTGTTTTCCCCACCCTTTCTAACCCCTTCATTAGCAAAGATATCCGCCACCCTATTGGCTTCTCTATAGGCATGGGAAACTTTCACTTTATCAAATTTGCTTAATAAATTTCTAGTGTCTTCGATCCATTTTTTAATGGACCACGAGGGGGGGGAAGCCCAAGAATACAATTTATTATATTCAAAGAATCACCCTCCAACCAAAGATGTTTCGTGTTGATCTTGAGGGCTAGGCTAACCGCATGAAAAGCCCCAACTGCTTCCGGGACATGATTAGTTTGAATTCCAATGTCCACAACAAAAGCCGCAATAAAAGCCCCCATGTTGTCCCTTAACACACACCCACTACCAGCTTTCCCAGGGTTGCCTTTAGCCGCACCATCAAAATTGGCTTTCACCCAACGCAAAGGCGGCATAGACCAGAAAGCATTATCTCTTCCACAAAATGTTAGAATATACCTGAATTTTCCAAAGGTGACAAAGACTATGGTCATTCATATTTGAATCCCCAAATTGGTTAGGAACTTACAAATACCAGTATGAGCACAATGAACTCAATTCAGAATCAAAATCATATGCAATACCCACTGTCAGGAAGCTACACAGCTCAAATCCACAACTTATTATTATTTGGCTATGCTCATTATCTTGCCATCCACGCTAAAATCCATAACTATGACTGTTTACCGTCACATAACTAATTCCACAACAAGTGCTATGTAGTCAGTCTCAAATGTTTATCTCCACAACTAAGGCCAACAACTCAAAGGAATATACACAACCTCAAAACACTGTCATGCATATCACTTGCCATCCTCAATCAAATCCATAGTAGTAGCTCTAAGCGATTGTCATATACTTATTCACCACTCAAGTTGGTGGTTTGATCTTAGTCTCACAACTAAATTGCTACAATATTTAATGTGCAATTAGATTAGTTTATATGGACTGAAACTTACTTTATTCCATCTGGTATCAAGCATCTCATTCAAAACAAGGGAACTTTGTGCATACACTAGCAGAGAGCACCAATAACCCCATATCAACCAATTGGGAATGCTATCTGTGAAGAAAGTAAAGTGTTGAAGGAGGTGAGATAGACATTTTCACCAAATAAAACTCATGATGAAGAACATAAAAAGTCAATGATTCTATAGTATTGTAGGCTTTGATTAGCGATTTAATACAACATTTTTCAATTCACAACTCTTTCAATTCTTACAGTGAATTAAGACTGAAATCTCAGAGATTGTTACAGCTAGTAAAGAAAAATTTACACTATCTTGGAGAAACAGCCCTATACAAGATTTCTTATGTCCATCTTTGGGCAATAGATCCCAAAAACCTCAATAGGCAACTGATCCGAAAAACCTCAATTGAGGTTTGTTGTGCCCTCAGCACACACGCCCCGTTGGGAACGGGGACCCTCTTTTCTTTTTGCCTTGTCGGGTCTGTCGGGGCCGCCTCATTTTGCGTACCCCTCTTTTTTGACGTTTTGCATGGTCGATATTACCCTAGAAAATTTCATTCTAACATCGACCATGGTTTCCCTCCTATTTTTTCCTGCCCTCCGGGGGCTTGTGGGTGCCTTGGGCCTTTCGGCCTTTTGAGCGGCCCCGGGCCCCTTCGGGCCCGCGCCTCCGGGGTTCCCCTTTCGGGTTTCCCTCCTGCATTTGCCGCCCTGGCGGCGTTTCCCGGGCATCTTTCCGCCCTCCGGAGCCCGCCCGGCCGTTTGCCTGTCGTTGTCCTCGTGCGTTTCCCGGCTGGTCTCTGCTCCTCCGGGCCCCGGGCGCCGGAAGTCCGAGTCTGGACTTCCGTCCCAGGTTCGCCGCTGCCATCGCCGAAGTGCGAACCCAAGGCTCTTTGCAGCGAAGTTCCGGCGGCCGCCCGCCCCTCAGGCCCCCGTGTCTGGTTCGCCGCCGCCGTTGCAGGACAAAAGTGGCAAAATTCCACGGCGGCGAAATCTTCACCGCACCCCGCCATCCGGGCCCCGGCCTTTCTCTCGCCGCCGCTGTCCAAAGTCACCAGGATTTCATACGGCGGCTGTTGTCGCACAGCCCCCCGCCCGCCGGATCCCGAAGCCCTCGTCGCCGCCGCCGACTCGAATTTGAATCTCAACCACTTTTGGCGCGGACGTACGGGGCATTAAATGCAGCATTAATTAGCGGTGGGGTATATAAACTGAGGCCCGTCACTTTCATTGTTAACTTTGTGAATTGAACGAATTGGAGCAGCGACAGAATTGGAGCCCACTGCAATCACCCTCGTCACGATCAACCCCAGCATCGTTCTGTCAACTCCCAGTGCATCCCATCATCGTCCCGTTTAGCGAGTAGGAGGTAGGCCATCGTCGTTCGCTCTCCCGTTATTTTCGATCATTTGGGGGGTTTAAATGAATTAAGCAACCGAATTTAATTGCATAAAATGAACACCCTTTGCGTTGCGCCCCAAACCCATATCCTCAAATTTTCTGGAGCCCCGTCGGAGTCGCAATTTTCGTCTCTCGGGACTTGTTCGTGTCGCGGGTGTTCTTCGCACAGCGCGAAGAACACCGCCGGGCCCGAAACCCTCCGTCGCCGTCCGGATCAGAGCCACGAACCCATCCGGCGGAGATCGGCCCTTCCAGGCCATTCCAGCTGCCCGACCTTCGGGCTCCGGGATGTCCTTCACCGCCGCCGTCGCCCTAGCTTTGTTGAAATTACACGGCGGCCCCCTCCGCGGATCCTTCCGATCGCCGGGTTTCGGTCTCCCCGACGCCGCCACTGCTCAAATCATCGCAGAATCCTCGTGGCGGCCGTCATTCCCTGTCTTGCTGACCCCGGGCCCCGTGGTCCCTTTCGCCGCCGCCGTTTTGACCAGAGCAAACATCTTGCCGCGGCCGTCGGGGCACGTCGGCCCGCCTTCCAGGTCCCGGTCCACCCTTTCGCCACCGCTATCGCTCGTCCATCCCTGGGTTCCCCAGCGGCCGTCCTCCAACGGCGCCCTGTGTCTCGGACCCTGGTTGCCTCTTCACCGTCCCAGCCTATTCATTTGCGGCGTTCGGTGTCTCCCGTCTTTTTGAGCTTCGGGCTCCGGTAGTCTGCTCGCCGCCGCCGTTCGAAACAATCAAAATTACACAGCGGCCATCACCTAGCAGCCTCCGGGTCGCGGTGCCCCGAATGCCGTCTGGTATAAACTGTTAAAGTAAACCTAATGCGGCCGTCCATTTTACCTTCCGGGATCCATCTTCCAGACTTCCGCCGCCGGACTTCCACCCGATGCCCGCCGCCGGCTTCCTTCGCCTGACTGCCTTCTGGCCTGAAACCTCTGGAGCTCCTCAAATCGATCCAAATCAATCCAAATTGAAAATCTAACTTCGACCCACATCCTAAATCATGTCGTTCTTCATCATAGACCCCTTAAAACATTAAAATCTAGCCAACGGATGTCTCCAGGAGCTTTCGCTCGTGTTTTCCCTTCTTGACAGCATTCCTGCCAGGGAAGTCCGGCCTCCCGGCTCGGATTGGTCAAATGCTCTGATATGAAATCAATATCGTTAGAGAATTAAAATTATGATACATTTGAATGGTTGGTTATATAATATGCTCGCAATACGGACTAACATTAACGTTTTCGGTGTTTTCTTATGCTAACTTCGCCTTTTGCCTGCAGGATATATGGAATCAGTCGCGGGAACTTCAGGGGCCTCTACCGAAAAGGACAAGGGTAAGAAATCCGGAAGGGCTGCCTGTGGGAAAGACGACAAAGACCAAATGAAGTTCCAATTTCAGGGTGAACCGCTCCAGTCAAAGGTTTCAACTGACTGGAAAGAGATCTCAGACACCAACATAGGCCAGGTGGACATAGATGAGTTCACCCAGAGGGTCAAGGTCGATCCCAAGACAAAGAATGCATGATTGATACGCCAAAGTGGAATCGCTAAAGCTGTTGGCTTCCCGCCATCTCTAATAGCCCTTGAGCTGGTAATGGCTTGCCGAGAAGCCTATCAGACGGATACCCGGATAATCATAGACAAAGAAGGGAATATCCTTGCCGACATGTCTACGGAAGGAATTAGAAAAACATTCCATATTCTGACATTCCCACATATGCAAGTTCCCACTTTGGAGCAGTGTCAGGCGGCATGGGATGCCAGTCCATTAAACATCAAGAAGTCAATCAACGTTTACTGGTTGAAGGAGAAGCGGGGCAGCGCTGCAAAAGTTCCCCAAGAGCTGTTCCGCAGCGATTTTCAAGAAGACTATCATGACTTGGTGACTATGCTAAGCAGAGTCATGGGCCTCCCAGCAGCCGCCTACTTCCAGGAGTGGATGGCTTACTACATTGAGCAGATCATACGAGGAAATGAAGATGTGGAAACCAAGATTTCGTTTGACTGGGGGAGTATCATCAGCAACTACTTCCATGAGCAGTTCGTAAATGTTAAGAAGAGCAACAAGTTTTATATGACCTCGTACCTCGTGTACTCGTTGGTGGATAAGAGGCAATATAGTGGGCTCTTCATGGTGCCGAATGGAGATCACAAACGAGGGCTTAATCCTTTTAACAGGTACCCTCAGCTACAATACCGCTACTTCAAAAAGGAGTACCGCCAGATCAATGATGCCTTCATAGGCCATATTATCAGACTGATAGCCAGGGACTTTGAGAGAATGGTATCTCACAGTGCCAGGGCACTCCTGAGGGAGTATGCCTTCCTGTACATTCAGTTCCCTAAATTTACTTACATCCGTGCCCAGGGATTCACGGAACGGCCGAACAAGCTGCCCAGATACCCAAATGATAGGATTATTCTCCTAGAGCTTTCCCGGCAGCTCCAACATATTCAGGCAGTCTTCAGCTAGAAGCACGTAGCAGGGATCCCTTATCCCATGATCCTCGGCCAGGGCCAGTATCGGCTGCAAACATCTCAATACGCCAGTAACTCAGAAAAGGAACTCAAGGAATACAACCTTGAGTGGTACACGGCCCGCCCACGAATGGATCCCCACGGCCACGTCAAGAAGGCGCTAGGGCCGGCATACGCCCACCTGTACCATGTTGAAGATTTCTGGGCAGATTGTAAAGATGATAAGGAGGTCCGCCAGAGACACTACATGCGGATGACGGTGCAGTTCTTGAGAAGAGTACAACTGTTTCCGGTGCCAGACCAGCTAGAGGAAGATGAATCCACACTAGTGCACCCGAGGTACCCTGCGGTTGCCGACCTGGCAATCCCCTCCATCGACTGGGATGAACAAGAGGTCGAGGACCTGGATACCATCACCCAGCCGATCATAACTCGCACCAAGGAGTGGGTTGATGGGCAAGTGGAACAACTAAAGCAACAAGGGGTAACTCTTACATACGAGGCACTCAAAAGCGGGCTGAGCGCCACGGAGGACGTTGCTGCCTCCCCATCAGCTGGTGAGACTTCCAAGTCTCCCCCCATCACCAGGTCCCAGAAGAGGAAAGAAGCAGAAATAGCGCAGTCTGGGGGCCCCAAAGAACAAACAACAAAGGATACGGGAGGCTCATCTCCCAAGAAGCTCAAAAGGACATTAGTCACGATGGAGACGCAACCTCCATTGCTCCTTCCTCCCCCGGCTGGTGTGCTGCCCACCTCTCAGACCGCGGCCGCTTCATCTCCCCAAGCGGTGGACATTTCCGTTCACCTTGCTTCTTCACCTCCAGCTGGATCCGTAATCAATATTGACTCCTCTAGCATGACCACTTCCCCTTCCTCTGCTGCTGCCATGTCTCCCATCACCTCGCTACCTTTGGCAACAATACCATCGCCTGTTCCCCTTTCTAGCGTGCCCGAGGCCATTACACGGCACCTGCAAAGTCTTCCCACGAGCTCTCGCAACTTTTAATGGATCCTGCTCTCCAAGCAGCCTTGGCCCAAGCACTCGCAACAGCTCAGCCTTCGCAACCGCCAACAAAGCCCGCCAGCCATGGAAGCCACCATGCAGATTTCAAAAGAGTTAGAAGAACAAGAACGAGAGGCTTCGAAGTCTGTGGAGGAGGAGGCCGATGACTATTACGAGCAACCTGAATACAAGCGCAGAACCTTTGACAAGGTTGCTTATGAAGAGGAAGAGACGGGCTCCTCTGAGGGCAGGGATGAAGGGGATAGCTTAGGAGATAAAGAGATTGTCCAAACTTTTGATGAAGACATCGAGGAAGAGTCGGCTCAGTAGCCGGGTGAAGAGGGGCAGCCACCGGAGGAGCAGCCCAAACATGCCATCACTGAGGTCGAGGTCCATGTTGTGAAGAGCCCCAGAGCTGAGGCTGTCAAAGAAAAGGAAGAAGAGGTGGCGGGAAAGGAAGATCCCACTCAACTATTGACTACCAGGGCACCCGTCAAAAGCCTCGTATTCTATCAAGACTCTGACAAAGAGGAGGATGCCGCCAGGGAGGAGGAAGGGCTTGAAAAGGAAAAGGAGGCAGAAGTCTTGCCCCTGACTGAGAAGGGTGAGGACAGCCATGAGGCACCCAAGGACAAGGTTGCCATGCCCGACTGGCTGGAAAAGTAACTTGAAAAGACTACTCCTGTTCTAAGCGACCCGAGGTCAAGATTGGAGGCCATCTTGGCTCGATCTCTAGCCACACCAAAGAAGGAGAAGAAGCCTAAGGTCCGTTCCAAGGTAACCATGGACGCTTCTGGCTCTCGAGCTGCACAAGTGGCAACGCCAACTATTGGCCGGGATGGAGTAAGTTACAGCATTTCCGAGATTGACCTAGGGACAGCCACCAGGGAACAGAAGGTCGGACATCTGGAGGAGTCAGTGGCTACGGTGGTGCATCTGATTAAGCAGGATAAGATCACCAAGGACAAACTAAAGGCGCAGGTTGCTGCCCTAACTGACTACATCCAGCAGTGGTCTTCAATTGACGACCTCCCCACTACCTCGACGGTCGCGCCACAGCTGCTCTCCAAGGAACAAATAGATAAGCTGGAAAAGAGGAAAAATCTAGAGAAGACCACGGAGGACTGGTTCCAACAGGTTACAAAGGTCGGGAACATAGGGATTGGCTTGGCCGTGCAGATAGCCAACAAGTTCCTGGACCTAGTTCAGTCCCTGGAAAGCACAAGAAAGCTCTGCACCAACTTCCCTGCGATCTACGACTCTGATTTCCTGAAGGTTGAGGCCATCCTCCAAATGCCAGAAAGCACGTGGGAAGAGAAACTGGAATTGAAGAAGGAGGATCACTGGTTGGTGGACATATGGCGCAGGGACCTCATCAATCGAAGGGAGAGGATGGAGCAGATCCAGAGCAGGGTGGATCCAGATATTGCATGGATCAAGGAGATCCGAGCGGAATGCGCCGAGTACCTCAAGCTGATGGCAGGCCATGATATGCCCACGGTGCAGTTGGATGCAGAAAAGGTTAGGTCATACTTTGAGGAGAGGATGAAGGACGAGACAGCTGGAGATATCACAACAGACTTCTTGAGTTTCGCTGCCCGTGCCTTCGATAGATCAGAGCTCTTCAGGGATCAGGGCTCAAAGTATGACGAGGACTGGAAGCGGCTGGAAGAGAATGCTAAAGAATGGAGCTACCAGGCATTGAGATGCAAAATCCTCGAGGTAGAAAAGCTCCAGGTCGTAATCCTCAAGCATATTAAACACGCAGCCTCTAAGGAGCAACCAGACAGCCCAGCCAAGGAAGAAGACCTCCCAGAAAGGTAGCTACAGCCAAAGAAACAACAATCAGCTATAGGACGAAAATGCAAATAGTGTCATCCACTAGATGACAAAATAGGAAAAAGACAGAACATGTTTTAAAATTGTAAATCTATTTGGGGGTAGGTGAAACCCTATTTTGTAATGAATCGTGGCCACACAATGGAAATGAATCTTGGCCATTCATTTGATTTTGGAAAAGCTATAAATAGAGCACTCCCCTCATTTGTAAGTGAGAGTTGAGTTGTTGTAAAGACATGCTGCTGAAATATATGAGAAATAGCATTGACTTGGTGCATTTCCTTGTTTTCTCTCATGTTAATTGATTCATTTCTCCAATCTTAGATGTTTAACTTGGATCTATTTGCTGTTTAGTTAGCTGTTCATGCTATTTGATAATCTTAGGAATGCTGTTGGTTGTTCATGAAAATTCCTGCTTTGTTGATAACTCCTTAGTCCATACTTTTTGATGTTTGCTGAAGGTAGACAACTTTGCAAAGTTAGCCTGGACCTGATTTAAGCTGCCTCAACACTTATCTTTAGTTCATGCATGTATGTGGTGGATGAAGGATAAAAATCTGCAGCCCTTAGAAGATTGCACGATTCCCATGATACTGTGAAATCCCTGGTTAAGTGGGATATTGTTTTGAAGGAATTGTCCATTGCAGGGACTCCATTATCACTGTTCGCAGCAAGCTTTAGGCTTAGGAACTTTCCTTCCCCTTCGCTCTTTTTCACTTTCTTTAGAAATTAAACAACACCAAGGTTCATTATACCTCATAAAGCTGAATCTAACAACTAAATGGAGTTCGAGATTGCTGTTTGAACCTACAGCCAACACCCAACTTCTTTCATGCTAAGAACTCCCCTTTTGAAGATCCTACTTCGTGTTTTACATCCACACTTTGTATTCCCGTAAGGCTGCCTTGTGATTCCAGCAAATCACATCAACTACTGAGGTATCTAAGCATTGTCATGACCTGACACCCGAGAGACCTTGGGATAGTGTTTTGCAATTCGATTGTGGGAGATTGTCTTTCAAGAGATGTAGTGCATCTACGCACTGCCTGTGTTGAGAAGTGCATAAAAACACCATCAACAGTACTGCACCTACACATTGCCTGTGCTGAAAAAGTGTGCAAAAACACCTATCAACAATATATAACATGCTTATAAGATGATAACCACTATCTTTTATCACACGATTACAAGGATACATTTATACTTTACATCTGCTTCCAGTACAATACATAGATCAAATATACGAGTTTACATCATAAACTTCCCAACACATGTGGGGGTAATACATCAATACAAGAGTATAACTAAAATACATAATAAGCATCTAGCTACAAGAAAATCTATGGCTCATGCTCCATTTGGAAGGAACTGCACCCTACACACGCTGATGGGGAACCCAACGGGGTGCGTAGCATGTTCCACCCAACCACGTGGGTTTTAGAAAAACCCACCCCCCTTGCCAGGAGATGACAAGGAAGAATCCTCGACCAAGGATGCCCAAATAGAAAACAACAAGACTCAACTCCAGAGAAGAGTGACATGGGAATACATAGTCAAACACTAAATCAATAGATTCAAAAATCATAACATCAATAGATCACAAAACATAACATCAATAGACCACTTCCAAAGACTTGCAAAATCAACAAATCATAAAAAGGTGTACTAACACAAAGAAGCACTACATCTCAAATGAAGCACACGTGAGGCATAAACCATCCCGCCACCATCCACATACATAATTACTCGCTAAAACAGGAACAAGTCAAGCATAGGAACCAAAATTGCAATTACAATCAAACTTTTCCAAATCCAAAATCAAATGATAAATACATTATTCAGCGAACTGCCTCATGCCTTTGGAAGTCTAAAGCCAAATTAACTCCTAACGGGGGTACTGTGACATTGAGTGTTTCCACATTGATTAAAAGGAAAAAGAATTAACACAAGGTAGATAAAAACAAATCCAACTTTAACAAGAAATCCATCAAACCGTAGTTCACAATTTGACTGAAAATGCCATTACGATATTCCAAATCCAATTAAAAAATACACTTATCTAGAGAATGTAAAATTTTCCCTAAATGCTAAAATTGCTTCTTTCCATTTAAATCTATTAATGTAACTCAGTTATTTCATTCATACTAAAATATGTGTATGTATGTACATTCCTTTCTTTCAAATAATATTTCTGAAATAAACTTGATTTAAAATAACTAGTTTATAGCCTATCAACATATGGTGAGATCACAAAATTATCATCATCATCATCATCATCATCATATATATATATATATATATATATATATTCATTAAATGTTAAACATCATTATTTAAAATCCATTTAAATTCTGACATACAACATAATCAAATATATATATGTATACATATACACACACACACATATATATAATGAAATATAATAAAGTGTAAGAAACATGTGACGAGGGTGCAACCCGAGACACTAAAAATTGACACACCAAATAGAGAATGTTATTTTATTATTCGAAAAATAATCTTCTTACATGCAGAGGATCTAATATCCCCATGTTTTGAAAATATGCAAACTACATAATTACAGAAAAACCCCTTTTCGAAGTATGCAAACTTGTCCACAAAAGCTACCCAAAACATAAAAAAACCTGCCCATAAATGGAGCTCGCTTTTAGCTTGTAGCCAAAACAACATGCAAATTTGAGTTTTTGGCAGTATGGCACGGAAAATTAGAAATTCAAATTCAAATTTCAAAAGTACATTTGAAAATTAGTATCTTCTAGAAAGTGCGCCAACTTCTGGGAGCCATAACTTTTGATCTGAGACTCCATTTTTTGAACACATTCACACGACTTCAATAATTAAATAAGCATGTTCAAGCCATGTTGCAACATAAAATCAAGGAAATATATATAAAACACTATGAAACAAGACTTAAAATGCCATGAAAATGACAAGGGGCCATTTTTCTACCGCACAAATCTACATGATTATCATTAAGGGATTTCAAGTGGGACCTAGTAGAGTTGTGGAGTTGAAGGAGAAGCTACCACATCAACCACCATAGAAGATTGAGAAAACCTTAGACATAAGAAATTAAAGGTGAAATTGAAACAAGTAGTACCAACAATACTTGGTGAACTGGAAATGAAGACTAGTGGAGGATTCACCATGCATCTCTCAGGTTAAGGTGGACCACTTTGGTTTTCCTCTAGCCTCAATGAAGTGAGGGACTCACTTTTATTCCAACCCTGGGTGTCTGATACAGGAGCATCCCTAGTTGTAAAGAAATCTTGTATCAATCAAAGACATTTCTTTTCGTACAATTTAGTTTGTAGTTATCTCAATAGTATCTTCCACATTTCACGGCATTATCATTTCTTAGCTCACAGAAATGATATAGATTCTAAATGATCCCATCTTCAACATACCAAAATTTCATGGGATTTGCATTCGTTTGTAGAAAGTTATTAGTCTAAAAATTTCATTATCAATTCTCTATCAAAGTAATGAGGGCCTATTTGGTCCAAACTGATTGTGCGAACAATTTTTGAAATGTTTGGAGCTTAATGAAAGACCATTGAAGGCACTTTATGTTAGGGGGACTATCTTGGAGATCCACAATACATTTCCATTGCATGATCATTTATTTTATCATGTTCTTAGGTTGACCTACACGTTTTATCCTGAATTGGGATTGTAAGCCCTTGAGGCTGGCATGGACCATAATTGCAATTAGAGATTCATATTAAAATCATTTGCAGTATATTATAAAGTAATTAAGTAGTTAGTAGATAGAAAAGGAAAATAGTTCAAGCTGTCTAGGTTATTGCATCATAACAAGGTCATAAGCCAACTGTAATATCTTGTAATGTCCTATGGCATATGCCAGTGGGCCCTAGTCACTATGCACTTGTAGCATATGGCACATGTAAGATTGCAAGTTACTAAATTAATGATAATTCCTATTTCTTGAGCATCTCTTTTGTTATTTCCATTGTGTTAAGCTCAAGGTTGCATGGTTGGACAATCCTATCTAGACCCCCCATCTATGATTGCATCACTACCAATCTAAACTCTAAGAGAATTATAGTAGTGCCTATGTACCTATAAATAATTATATAAAACCACTAGCTCATACCTCCAATATCTAAAAAATGAAAGAGGCAAAAACCATAAATGGTTATACCAAAGCAATAGATCAATAATCATGTCTATTATTTTACTTTGAATGGTGAATGATCAAATAAATTAAGTAATGCATGAGGATGGAAGTTTTGAAGTTTCTTATGCAAGTGCTTAATATTGGTTTTTCAAGGCCAAATCTAGTATTAGTTGATACTTTATCTAAATGAGAAACGTTGAGTCTTTTCTTTTGGATCTTCTAAAAGGATTTTTGGAAGACAATAAAGAAGTAAATATTATTCAAGAATACCTTCTATTTAACGGCATGTTGGACATTGGCAATAGTTTGGAATGTATTGTTGCTCCTTATAGCTATAGACTAGGAGAGAGAAGAGAAATAAATAGATTTAATTTTTTTGCTGTATCTATTTAAAAAAGAGTTTTCAAATTAAGATTTTATTACAATCAACATAAATCAAATAACAGAGAAAATTCTTTATTTTAATATAGATAGCTGCCTATTCATCAAAAAAATAAATAATAGAGATAATATGAATACATAAATTAAATTGGGTCTTATAATTATTTATTTTAAAAGGAATACATAAAAGTAGTACAAAGTTCTTAACCTCTCATATAATAAATGTTGAATTAGTAATTTTTGTGTAGAACATTATAAATTTATCCAAATTATTCAAGTTTTAAAATCCCTTCGTAAAATATGAAATTTACATTCATATATTTTTAAGAAAATGTTCAATTTATTGAATTATACTCTACTTTTTTGTGATTGGCATATCACTTTTTCCAATTTGTAAGATTCTACAGAACGTTCCACTTTTCATCTACTAAAAGTGTAATTTGAAATAAATCATAGCAATTAGATTAAAAATTTGTTAACAATTTATATGTGAGAGCGGATCTTTCCTTGAGTCTATCATCCAAACTTTCACTGTTATCAATGTTAAGTTGATGATATTGAATTGTTAAATGCCCCATCTTGCTTGTTAGAAAACCAATATTTATATTGTTTTCTACCCTTTCATATAAATTTTGTAACTTTTTCTATAATAATTCTAAAATTCTTGTTCTTCACCTAGTTTTATATGCTTATGAGTGATATGTGATATAGTTATTGAGGCACCACTCTTGTCACTAAGTTTAAATTATTTTTTTCATTTTTTTTTTTTGGTTAGAATCCCTCTTGAATTCATCACTTGCATTCATTTAATAAAAATATTGATTGGGCTACTAAAACTCTACCTTCAAACTATCCAAAAAAATAGTTTTTGACATTAGGGTGTACGGTTGAGATATTTTACTAAGATTTATTAAACCTAGATCCCCTCATAAAGGTTCTCACTCGAGAAACTATTAAATATATTTTCTTAGAAAAAATGTCAAGATAAATATCGATAGATTTTTTCTTGATCTTTATATCTAAGTTAGATTTCTAGCCTCCTCATCTACCATTATATACTTCACTACCTCTACTACCTAATGTATAATCTATTTTCCGTTTGTTTTCTTATTAGCTACAACATGATCCTCCCAAACATTTTCTTTCTTTTTTTTTTTTTCATATAACCCTAAGAACCTTGAACCATTTAGTGTGGACTATTTCTTCTCATGCTATAGTTTACACCAAACTCATTAAAGACCACACACATTATGTTTAATAAACATGCATGCAATTATAAATACCAACTACCACACACATTATGTTTAATAAACATGCATGCAAATATGAATACCAACCACCACACACATTACGTTTAATAAACATGCATGCAAATATGAATACCAACCTCCAATGATATTTTCAGACCATTAAAGACCACATATGTAATTCAATAGAAACAAGTCATTGTAATGAAAAAGCTTCTTTACCTACTGAATTGTACGGGCAAAAACTTGCGAAAACCATTGTGCAACGTCCGGACTCCATTTTCCCATTATTAGTTTCCTTAATCGATCTGTTGCTCCTCTTTCCTTTTTATTATTAAGCACAAAACTTCTGACTGTTGTTAATCCCTTAATGAATACGATAGGGATAAGAAACTAAAATAATATAAAAATATGATAGGGGACTGATGTTTGACCGTGCGGCTTCAGGATGCAGATGCAAATTTAATGGGTGAATAAAAATTAGTATAGAAGTTGTTGAATATTTAACACTGATGACCAATGGCCATGACGTCGTCATTCGCTTGTTACGTATAAATACAGACAGGCTTCTCACGTCTTTCCACCCATGCACACAACATCTGCACTTTGAGAGAAGGGATAGGTGGTATTAATTAGGGGTTTTTAATCTCTCTTCTTTCTCTGAATTAAGGAGGAATCTTCTGATAATGTGTGACATAAAGGTAACGATCACAAGCCTAAACTCTGGCTTGAGATTGGGTGTGAATCCCTCCAAAGATAATGATAGCGTTGTTTTATGTCAAACATGTGACAACGACGACTGCCAGGTTAGTGTTTGTCTCGATTCACCATTTACTGATCTGTTTCAATCTTAACATTAATTATTAGACACTTGTGCTTGCTTGACAGAAATGGACGATGACTAAAAAAGATGGCGAGAATAACGAAGATTTACGGAGTTTCAAAAATGTCGAGAATAACGAATTTCTGTGTCCCGACTCTCGCCATGAATACCCCCATGGGGTGAGACTTCAGTCCAGAGTTCTCTATGGCGTATATATATATATATATATATATATATTCAACTATATGACATTTTCATATATATATGTATAGAGAGAGAGAGGGGGGTACTGATGTGCTTTCTATATACATACAAACGCAAATAAATCCACAACAAACCTTATCTCTCTTGAAAGATATTTCAACTTTGAGATTTTTTTTTATTCCATATCTTCAATAGCAAAATCTTCACTCAAAGTTACTTATAAACAAATTTAATAGTGGACTTGTGTAATTTGTGCATTATTTTACACATAAAGGAGTGTAGGATTTAAGATGAAATTATAGTACATAATTTAAAAATTTACCCGAATTTCATCTTTATTTACAAATATCACAAGTTATTTTTAAATATTTTAACAAAATGACAAATAAATTTGACCAATTCTTATAAAAATATCTAAAATGATAAAAAAAGTATTAAAAGGATAAAGGGAGAGAAAAAGAATGAGTTAGAAATCCTACGTTTTGGTGATTTCACATGAATACTCTTACAAATCCTCTTCTTCTGATGAGGAAGAAGGAGATAACACTAAAATGGAAGAAAGGGCTCCCAAAGGTAAACAAATAGAGATCCAAATAAAGGAAGGCGAGGGTGATCATGAGTCGTCCAATGGAAAATCTGCTATGCTCGAATGGTTGGAGAGGCAACTTGAAAAGAAGACTCCTACCCCAAAGGATCCAAGAGCAAGGTTGGAGGCTATCTTAGCCCAAACACAGATCACCACCAAGAAAGAGACGAAGCCCAAAATCATATCTATGGTAGCGATGGATGCTTCTGGGTCCCAAACTGCACATGTAGCCACGCCGATGGTGAGCAAGGAAGGAGTAATCCATAATATCTCCACCATTGATTTAGGAACTACTACTAGAGAGAAAAAGGTAGGACACCTCAAGGAGTCTGTGGCTATGGTGGCGCATCTAATACAAAAAGATAAAGTCTCAGAAGATGATCTTAAAGCACAGGTAACTGATTTGACAGCTTACATCCAACAATGGTCTTCAGCTGAAGAAATGCCTACCACACCCACGGCTCCCCCTCAATTGTTGTCCAAGGAACAAATCGATAAGCTGAAAAAAATAAAGAGTTCGGAAAAAATTACAGAAAGTTGGTTCCGACAGGTTTTATACGTCAAAAATATGGGTATCAGTTGGGCTGTTAGAATAGCCAACAAGTTCCAAGACTTGCAACAGTCTCTGGAAAGCATCAAGAAAAAATGCATTGACTTCCCTGTGACGTATGAATCCACCTACCCAAAGACCAAGGCTATCCTCCGACTGTCAAGTGCCACATGGGAAAGGGAGCTTGCACTCAAGAGGGATGATTATTTGCTCATGGATGTTTGGAGTCAAGACTTTGAGAACCAAAAAGAAAGATTGACGTAGGTGATTGAAAAAGTAGATCCAAACATTGAGTGGATCAAAGAGATTAGGGTGGATTGTGTCTGATACCTAAAGTTAATGATAGGTTATTAGATGCCCGTCCTATAAATGGACCCAAATAAATTTAGGCCCCATTTCCAAGAAAGGATAGAGGATGGGATGTCGAACGAAATAACCACAGATTTCATGAGTTTTGTCATCCGAGCCTTCACACAGTCATAGTTGTTCCGAGACCATGCTACCAAGTATGATGAAGACTGGAAAAGGCTTGAGGACAACTCCAAGGAGTGGAATTATCAAGTATTGCGGTCCGAGGTCATAGAGGTCGACAAACTCCAACTCGTAATTTTGAAGTTCATGGAGTATGCAGCTTTGAAGAGAGGGGAAGGCAACCCTATTATTAGTGAAGAGCTTTTAAAGGAATAGCTACAACAAAAGGGCAATCAGCAAAGGACATGATGCTACAGTGTTGTCACTAGAGGACAAAATAAGGGTGAAGACAAAGTTGTATTTTAAATTATAATATATTGGGGGGTAGGTAGAACCCTAATTTGTAGTGAATCTTGGCCACACAATAAGTTTAATCTTGGCTATTTGTTCTAGTTATTGGGCACTATAAATGGGGGTCTCCTCTCATTTTCAAGAGAGAGTTGAGTTGTTGTAAAGACATGCTACATAAATTTCTAATGAAAATACATTGACTTGGTGCATTTTCTAATCTTCTTCACATGGTTCATGATTCAATCTCCATTGTTAGATGTTTTATTTAGATTTACATTGTTGTTCTAGTTAGCTTTAAACTGCTTAATTAGATACTGGTAATGTTGTTTTGTTATCATAGAAATTTCTACTGTATTGATGCTTTCTAGTCCATACTTTTTGCTATTTGCTACTAGTAAATGGTCTTGTAAAGCTAGTATGGGCTAAAACTTGAAGCTACTTTTAAACTTTTATCTCTATTCATGCATGTATGTGGTGAATGAATTATAAAATATCTGCAGACCTTTGATGATAGAACACATTTCATGATACTGTAGGTTTCTTGGTTAAGTGGAATCTTGTTTGAAGGAAGTTGTCCATAGCAGATCCTCCATGATCATTGTTCATCGTTAGTTGCAGATCCAGGAACCTTCTCTCTTCCCTACTCTTTTTCCTCTTTTTTTAGAAACAACCTATTATAAGGTTCATTGCACATTATAAAGCCAAAACTTAAGGAAAACATTGAAGTTTTACATTTTTGTTTGAACCTGTAGCAAAGTGCACCTTAACTTTCATCTCAGAAGCTTAAGATTTTAAGATCCACCTCACATCCAGCTACGTAAGTCTGCCCTGTGATACCAACAAAATCACAGTAAACATCAACTAAGGAATTCCATGCAAGTCAAGACCTGACACCTGAGAGGCCTTGGGGTGATTTTTAGCAACTTGTTGTTGGAAGTCTCCTTTAAAGAGAGGTACTGCACCTACACATTGCCTGTGCTGAAAAAGTGTGCAAAAACACCCATCAACAATATATAACACGCTTATAAGATGATAACCACTATCTTTTATCACACGATTACAAGGATACATTTATACTTTACATCTGCTTCGAGTACAATACATAGATCAAATATACGAGTTTACATCATAAACTTCCCAACACATGTGGGGGTAATACATCAATACAAGAGTATAACTAAAATACATAATAAGCATCTAGCTACAAGAAAATCTATGGCTCATGCTCCATTTGGAAGGAACTGCACCCTACACACGCTGATGGGGAACCCAACGGGGTGCGTAGCATGTTCCACCCAACCACGTGGGTTTTAGAAAAACCCACCCCCCTTGCCAGGAGATGACAAGGAAGAATCCTCGACCAAGGATGCCCAAATAGAAAACAACAAGACTCAACTCCAGAGAAGAGTGACATGGGAATACATAGTCAAACACTAAATCAATAGATTCAAAAATCATAACATCAATAGATCACAAAACATAACATCAATAGACCACTTCCAAAGACTTGCAAAATCAACAAATCATAAAAAGGTGTACTAACACAAAGAAGCACTACATCTCAAATGAAGCACACGTGAGGCATAAACCATCCCGCCACCATCCACATACATAATTACTCACTAAAACAGGAACAAGTCAAGCATAGGAACCAAAATTGCAATTACAATGAAACTTTTCCAAATCCAAAATCAAATGATAAATACATTATTCAGCGAACTGCCTCATGCCTTTGGAAGTCCAAAGCCCAATTAACTCCTAACGGGGGTACTGTGACATTGAGCATTTCCACATTGATTAAAAGGAAAAAGAATTAACACAAGGTAGATAAAAACAAATCCAACTTTAACAAGAAATCCATCAAACCGTAGTTCACAATTTCACTGAAAATGCCATTACGATATTCCAAATCCAATTAAAAAATACACTTATCTAGAGAATGTAAAATTTTCCCTAAATGCTAAAATTGCTTCTTTCCATTTAAATCTATTAATGTAACTCAGTTATTTCATTCATACTAAAATATGTGTATGTATGTACATTCCTTTCTTTCAAATAATATTTTTGAAATAAACTTGATTTAAAATAACTAGTTTATAGCCTATCAGCATATGGTGAGATCACAAAATTATCATCATCATCATCATCATCATATATATATAAATATTCATTAAATATTAAACATCATTATGCAAAACCCCTTTTCGAAGTATGCAAACTTGTCCACAAAAGCTACCCAAAACATAAAAAAACCTGCCCATAAATGGAGCTCGCTTTTAGCTTGTAGCCAAAACAACATGCAAATTTTATTTTTTGGCAGTATGGCACCGAAAATTAGAAATTCAAATTCAAATTTAAAAAGTACATTTGAAAATTAGTATCTTCTAGAAAGTGCGCCAACTTCTGGGAGCCATAACTTTTGATCTGAGACTTCATTTTTTGAACACATTCACACGACTTCAATAATTAAATAAGCATGTTCAAGCCATGTTGCAACATAAAATTAAGGAAATATATATTAAACACTATGAAAAAAGACTTAAAATGCCATGAAAATGACAAGGGGCCATTTTTCTACCGCACAAATCTACATGATTATCATTAAGGGATTTCAAGTGGGACCTAGTAGAGTTCTGGAGTTGAAGGAGAAGCTACCACATCAACCACCATAGAAGATTGTGAAAACCTTAGACATAAGAAATTAAAGGTGAAATTGAAACAAGTAGTACCAACAATACTTGGTGAACTGGAAATGAAGACTAGTGGAGGATTCACCATGCATCTCTCAGGTTAAGGTGGACCACTTTGGTTTTCCTCTAGCCTCAATGAAGTGAGGGACTCACTTTTATTCCAACCCTGGGTGTCTGATACAGGAGCATCCCTAGTTGTAAAGAAATCTTGTATCAATCAAAGACATTTCTTTTCGTACAATTTAGTTTGTAGTTATCTCAATAGTATCTTCCACATTTCACGGCATTATCATTTCTTAGCTCACATAAATGATATAGATTCTAAATGATCCCATCTTCAACATACCAAAATTTCATGGGATTTGCATTCGTTTGTAGAAAGTTATTAGTCTAAAAATTTCATTATCAATTCTCTATCAAAGTAATGAGGGCCTATTTGGTCCAAACTGATTGTGCGAACAATTTTTGAAATGTTTGGAGCTTAATGAAAGACCATTGAAGGCACTTTATGTTAGGGGGACTATCTTGGAGATCCGCAATACATTTCCATTGCATGATCATTTATTTTATCATGTTCTTAGGTCGACCTACACGTTTTATCCTGAATTGGGATTGTAAGCCCTTGAGGCTGGCATGGACCATAATTGCAGTTAGAGATTCATATTAAAATCATTTGTAATATATTATAAAGTAATTAAGTAGTTAGTAGATAGAAAAGGAAAATAGTTCAAGCTGTCTAGGTTATTGCATCATAACAAGGTCATAAGCCAACTGTAATATCTTGTAATGTCCTATGGCATATGCCAGTGGGCCCTAGTCACTATGCACTTGTAGCATATGGCACATGTAAGATTGCAAGTTACTAAATTAATGATAATTCCTATTTCTTGAGCATCTCTTTTGTTATTTCCATTGTGTTAAGCTCAAGGTTGCATGGTTGGACAATCCTATCTAGACCCTCCATCTATGATTGCATCACTACCAATCTAAACTCTAAGTAGAATTATAGTAGTGCCTATGTACCTATAAATAATTATATAAAACCACTAGCTCATACCTCCAATATCTAAAAAACGAAAGAGGAAAAAACCATAAATGGTTATACCAAAGCAATAGATCAATAATCATGTCTATTATTTTACTTTGAATGGTGAATGATCAAATAAATTAAGTAATGCATGAGGATGGAAGTTTTGAAGTTTCTTATGCAAGTGCTTAATATTGGTTTTTCAAGGCCAAATCTAGTATTAGTTGATACTTTATCTAAATGAGAAACGTTGAGTCTTTTCTTTTGGATCTTCTAAAAGGATTTTTGGAAGACAATAAAGAAGTAAATATTATTCAAGAATACCTTCTATTTAACGGCATGTTGGACATTGGCAATAGTTTGGAATGTATTGTTGCTCCTTATAGCTATAGACTAGGAGAGAGAAGAGAAATAAATAGATTTAATTTTTTTGCTGTATCTATTTAAAAAAGAGTTTTCAAATTAAGATTTTATTACAATCAACATAAATCAAATAACAGAGAAAATTCTTTATTTTAATATAGATAGCTGCCTATTCATCAAAAAAATAATAATAATAGAGATAATATGAATACATAAATTAAATTGGGTCTTATAATTATTTATTTTAAAAGGAATACATAAAAGTAGTACAAAGTTCTTAACCTCTCATATAATAAATGTTGAATTAGTAATTTTTGTGTAGAACATTATAAATTTATCCAAATTATTCAAGTTTTAAAATCCCTTCGTAAAATATGAAATTTACATTCATATATTTTTAAGAAAATGTTCAATTTACTGAATTATACTCTACTTTTTTGTGATTGGCATATCACTTTTTCCAATTTGTAAGATTCTACAGAACGTTCCACTTTTCATCTACTAAAAGTGTAATTTGAAATAAATCATAGCAATTAGATTAAAAATTTGTTAACAATTTATATGTGAGAGCGGATCTTTCCTTGAGTCTATCATCCAAACTTTCACTGTTATCAATGTTAAGTTGATGATATTGAATTGTTAAATGCCCCATCTTGCTTGTTAGAAAACCAATATTTATATTGTTTTCTACCCTTTCATATAAATTTTGTAACTTTTTCTATAATAATTCTAAAATTCTTGTTCTTCACCTAGTTTTATATGCTTATGAGTGATATGTGATATAGTTATTGAGGCACCACTCTTGTCACTAAGTTTAAATTATTTTTTTCATTTTTTTTTTTGGTTAGAATCCCTCTTGAATTCATCACTTGCATTCATTTAATAAAAATATTGATTGGGCTACTAAAACTCTACCTACAAACTATCCAAAAAAATAGTTTTTGACATTAGGGTGTACGGTTGAGATATTTTACTAAGATTTATTAAACCTAGATCCCCTCATAAAGGTTCTCACTCGAGAAACTATTAAATATATTTTCTTAGAAAAAATGTCAAGATAAATATCGATAGATTTGTTCTTGATCTTTATATCTAAGTTAGATTTCTAGCCTCCTCATCTACCATTATATACTTCACTACCTCTACTACCTAATGTATAATCTATTTTCCGTTTGTTTTCTTATTAGCTACAACATGATCCTCCCAAACATTTTCTTTCTTTTCTTTTTTTTCATATAACCCTAAGAACCTTGAACCATTTAGTGTGGACTATTTCTTCTCATGCTATAGTTTACACCAAACTCATTAAAGACCACACACATTATGTTTAATAAACATGCATGCAAATATGAATACCAACCACCACACACATTATGTTTAATAAACATGCATGCAAATATGAATACCAACCACCACACACATTATGTTTAATAAACATGCATGCAAATATGAATACCAACCTCCAATGATATTTTCAGACCATTAAAAACCACATATGTAATTCAATAGAAACAAGTCTTTGTAATGGAAAGCTTCTTTACCTACTGAATTGTACGGGCAAAAACTTGCGAAAACCATTGTGCAACGTCCAGACTCCATTTTCCCTTTATTAGTTTCCTTAATCGATCTGTTGCTCCTTTTTCCTTTTTATTATTAAGCACGGAACTTCTGACTGTTGTTAATCCCTTAATAAATACGATAGGGATAAGAAACTAAAATAATATAAAAATATGATAGGGGACTGATGTTTGACCGTGCGGCTTCAGGATGCAGATGCAAATTCAATGGGTGAATAAAAATTAGTATAGAAGTTGTTCAATATTTAACACTGATGACCAATGGCCATGACGTCGTCATTCGCTTGTTACGTATAAATACAGAGAGGCTTCTCACGTCTTTCCACCCATGCACACATCTGCACTTTGAGAGAAGGGATAGCTGGTGATAATATTAATTAGGGGTTTTTAATCTCTCTTCTTTCTCTGAATTAAGGAGGAATATTCTGATAATGTGCGACATAAAGGTAACGATCACAAGCCTAAACTCTGGCTTGAGATTGGGTGTGAATCCCTCCAAAGATAATGATAGCGTTGTTTTATGTCAAACATGTGACAACGACGACTGCCAGGTTAGTGTTTGTCTCGATTCACCATTTACTGATCTGTTTCAATCTTAACATTAATTATTAGACACTTGTGCTTGCTTGACAGAAATGGACGATGACTAAAAAAGATGGCGAGAATAACGAATATTTACGGAGTTTCAAAAATGTCGAGAATAATGAATTTCTGTGTCCCGACTGTCGCCATGAATAACCCCATGGGGTGAGACTTCAGTCCAGAGTTCTCTATGGCATATATATATATATATTCAACTATATGACATTTTCATGTTTCTGCTGCAGGTGCGAACAAGTGCAAGCGATGAGTATCGCTGGATGGTCGAGAAGGTTTCCGGTCATTCGAAGATCTTGGCCTATCCTAAGGGTCATCCTGTCAAACTTATAACAGCGGTGAACGAGAAGGAGGTGAAAATTCATTCTCTGAATTCTGATGACCTGGATCCCTCATTATTTGATATCACAGAGACCCCCCCTAAAAAGGATTGCTACGTAGTACTGTTAGTCTAAATAAAGCAAAGGGTTTTTTTCAATTGCGCTTGTTTGCTACCCAGCAACCAAATGCAATTTTTTTCCCTTGCTATTTAATTTTCTATTGCACGTTCTTTTAAGTTATTTGTATTTAATTTTCTATGTACCTTTTTCTTGAAATCATTTAATTATGAAAAATATGAGTTTTTTATAAATAATCTGATGTTAGCTTTCATAATTTTATATCACATTTTCTAACAAAAAAAACAGGAATATATGGTCATTTCATTTACTTGTCTATTTTTATTAAATCATTCTATCAATTAAAACAATTTTCTCTAATACATTAGTGTCTACTTCATAGACAGTTATCACATTATACAAATTTTGAGAGCTATTAGGAGTGATGGAATATCTTACTTCAATACATAAATATATAAAACTCGTAACTTTATTGCAATGAATGATATCAAAATTTATATTTAATAAAAAGATAGTAAAATTTCTACTTAATATGAATCGAAAAAATATTAAACAATCACCCAGATAGACTTTAATTATTTCTCAAAATTGAGATATTTGTGAGAAAAATATACCTGCACATTGCATTATTTTACAATATCAATTGACACTGAAATAGTCACATCAATACTATTTCCATTTTTCTTCCTAATGGAGAAATCACATTAGATATCATTCAAAGGATTAATCTCCTCCTTCCTTTTCATAACTATGGTTGAGGTGCTTAGAAGAACAATCTAATCTGTCAACGACATTGGATCTTGGAAAGGGTTAAGGGTAATTGACAATGTTAATCACGTTACGCATCTCCCTATTCTTGGCATAGAGAGATAAAGAGGGAGCGAGAGATAGATAGAGAGGTGGAGAGGAGGAAAGAAAGAAATGATATATATATGTATAGAGAGAGAGAGGGGGGGGTGCTGATGTGCTTTCCATATACATACAAACGCAAATAAATCCACAACAAACCTTATCTCTCTTGAAAGATATTTCAACTTTGAGATTTTTTTTTTTATTCCATATCTTCAATAGCCAAATCTTCACTCAAAGTTACTTATAAACCAATTTAATAGTGGACTTGTGTAACTTGTGCATTATTTTACACATAAAGGAGTGTAGGATAAGATGAAATTATAGTACATAATTTAAAAATTTACCTGAATTTCATCTTTATTTACAAATATCACAAGTTATTTTGAAATATTTTAACAAAATGACAAATAAATTTGACCAATTCTTATAAAAATATCTAAAATGATAAAAAAAGTATTAAAAGGATAAAGGGAGAGAAAAAGAATGAGTTAGAAATCCTACGCTTTGGTGATTTCACATGAATACTCTTACAAATCCTCTTCTTCCGATGAGGAAGAAGGAGATAACACTAAAATGGAAGAAAGGGCTCCCAAAGGTAAACAAATAGAGATCCAAATAAAGGAAGGCGAGGGTGATCATGAGTCGTCCAATGGAAAATCTGCTATGCCCGAATGGTTGGAGAGGCAACTTGAAAAGAAGACTCCTACCCCAAAGGATCCAAGAGCAAGGCTGGAGGCTATCTTAGCCCAAACGCAGATCACCACCAAGAAAGAGACGAAGCCCAAAATCATATCTATGGTAACGATGGATGCTTCTGGGTCCTGAACTGCGCATGTAGCCACGCCGATGGTGGGCAAGGAAGGAGTAATCCATAATATCTCCACCATTGATTTAGAACTACTACTAGAGAGAAAAAGGTAGGACACCTCAAGGAGTCTGTGGCTATGGTGGTGCATCTAATACAAAAAGATAAAGTCTCAAAGGATGAGCTTAAAGCATAGGTACCTGATTTGACAGCTTACATCCAACAATGGTCTTCAGCTGAAGAAATGCCTACCACACCCACGGCTCCCCCTCAATTGTTGTCCAAGGAACAAATCGATAAGCTGAAAAAAATAAAGAGTTCGGAAAAAATTGCAGAAAGCTGGTTCCGACAGGTTTTATACGTCAAAAATATGGGTATCAGTCAGGCTGTTAGAATAGCCAACAAGTTCCAAGACTTGCAACAGTCTCTGGAAAGCATCAAGAAAAAATGCATTGACTTCCCTGTGACGTATGAATCCACCTACCCAAAGACCAAGGCTATCCTCCGACTGTCAAGTGCCACATGGGAAAGGGAGCTTGCACTCAAGAGGTATGATTATTTTCTCATGGATGTTTGGAGTCAAGACTTTGAGAACCAAAAAGAAAGATTGACATAGGTGATTGAAAAAGTAGATCCAAACATTGAGTGGATCAAAGAGATTAGGGTGGATTGTGTCTGATACCTGAAGTTAATGATAGGTTATTAGATGCCCGTCCTATAAATGGACCCAAATAAATTTAGGCCCCATTTCCAAGAAAGGATAGAGGATGGGATGTCGAACGAAATAACCACAGATTTCATGAGTTTTGTCATCTGAGCCTTCACACAGTCATAGTTGTTCCGAGACCATGCTACCAAGTATGATGAAGACTGGAAAAGGCTTGAGGACAACTCCAAGGAGTGGAATTATCAAGTATTGCGGTCCGAGGTCATAGAGGTCGACAAACTCCAACTCGTAATTTTGAAGTTCATGGAGTATGCAGCTTTGAAGAGAGGGGAAGGCAACCCTATTATTAGTGAAGAGCTTTTAAAGGAATAGCTACAACAAAAGGGCAATCAGCAAAGGACATGATGCTACAGTGTTGTCACTAGAGGACAAAATAAGGGTGAAGACAAAGTTGTATTTTAAATTATAATATATTGGGGGGTAGGTAGAACCCTAATTTGTAGTGAATCTTGGCCACACAATAAGTTTAATCTTGGCTATTTGTTCTAGTTATTGGGCACTATAAATGGGGGTCTCCTCTCATTTTCAAGAGAGAGTTGAGTTGTTGTAAAGACATGCTACAGAAATTTCTAATGAAAATACATTGACTTGGTGCATTTTCTAAGCTTCTTCACATGGTTCATGATTCAATCTCCATTGTTAGATGTTTTATTTAGATTTACATTGTTGTTCTAGTTAGCTTTAAACTGCTTAATTAGATACTGGTAATGTTGTTTTGTTATCATAGAAATTTCTACTGTATTGATGCTTTCTAGTCCATACTTTTTGCTATTTGCTACTAGTAAATGGTCTTGTAAAGCTAGTATGGGCTAAAACTTGAAGCTACTTTTAAACTTTTATCTCTATTCATGCATGTATGTGGTGAATGAATTATAAAATATCTGCAGACCTTTGATGATAGAACACATTTCATGATACTGTAGGTTTCTTGGTTAAGTGGAATCTTGTTTGAAGGAAGTTGTCCATAGCAGATCCTCCATGATCATTGTTCATCGTTAGTTGCAGATCCAGGAACCTTCTCTCTTCCCTACTCTTTTTCCTCTTTTTTTAGAAACAACCTATTATAAGGTTCATTGCACATTATAAAGCCAAAACTTAAGGAAAACATTGAAGTTTTACATTTTTGTTTGAACCTGTAGCAAAGTGCACCTTAACTTTCATCTCAGAAGCTTCAGATTTTAAGATCCACCTCACATCCAGCTACGTAAGTCTGCCCTGTGATACCAACAAAATCACATTAAACATCAACTGAGGAATTCCATGCAAGTCAAGACCTGACACCTGAGAGGCCTTGGGGTGATTTTTAGCAACTTGTTGTTGGAAGTCTCCTTTAAAGAGAGGTACTGCACCTACACATTGCCTGTGCTGAAAAAGTGTGCAAAAACACCCATCAACAATATATAACACGCTTATAAGATGATAACCACTATCTTTTATCACACGATTACAAGGATACATTTATACTTTACATCTGCTTCGAGTACAATACATAGATCAAATATACGAGTTTACATCATAAACTTCCCAACACATGTGGGGGTAATACATCAATACAAGAGTATAACTAAAATACATAATAAGCATCTAGCTACAAGAAAATCTATGGCTCATGCTCCATTTGGAAGGAACTGCACCCTACACACGCTGATGGGGAACCCAACGGGGTGCGTAGCATGTTCTACCCAACCACGTGGGTTTTAGAAAAACCCACCCCCCTTGCCAGGAGATGACAAGGAAGAATCCTCGACCAAGGATGCCCAAATAGAAAACAACAAGACTCAACTCCAGAGAAGAGTGACATGGGAATACATAGTCAAACACTAAATCAATAGATTCAAAAATCATAACATCAATAGATCACAAAACATAACATCAATAGACCACTTCCAAAGACTTGCAAAATCAACAAATCATAAAAAGGTGTACTAACACAAAGAAGCACTACATCTCAAATGAAGCACACGTGAGGCATAAACCATCCCGCCACCATCCACATACATAATTACTCGCTAAAACAGGAACAAGTCAAGCATAGGAACCAAAATTGCAATTACAATCAAACTTTTCCAAATCCAAAATCAAATGATAAATACATTATTCAGCGAACTGCCTCATGCCTTTGGAAGTCTAAAGCCAAATTAACTCCTAACGGGGGTACTGTGACATTGAGTGTTTCCACATTGATTAAAAGGAAAAAGAATTAACACAAGGTAGATAAAAACAAATCCAACTTTAACAAGAAATCCATCAAACCGTAGTTCACAATTTGACTGAAAATGCCATTACGATATTCCAAATCCAATTAAAAAATACACTTATCTAGAGAATGTAAAATTTTCCCTAAATGCTAAAATTGCTTCTTTCCATTTAAATCTATTAATGTAACTCAGTTATTTCATTCATACTAAAATATGTGTATGTATGTACATTCCTTTCTTTCAAATAATATTTCTGAAATAAACTTGATTTAAAATAACTAGCTTATAGCCTATCAACATATGGTGAGATCACAAAATTATCATCATCATCATCATCATCATCATCATATATATATATATATATATTCATTAAATGTTAAACATCATTATTTAAAATCCATTTAAATTCTGACATACAACATAATCAAATATATATATGTATACATATACACACACACATATATATAATGAAATATAATAAAGTGTAAGAAACATGTGACGAGGGTGCAACCCGAGACACTAAAAATTGACACACCAAATAGAGAATGTTATTTTATTATTGGAAAAATAATCTTCTTACATGCAGAGGATCTAATATCCCCATGTTTTGAAAATATGCAAACTACATAATTACAGAAAAACCCCTTTTCGAAGTATGCAAACTTGTCCACAAAAGCTACCCAAAACATAAAAAAACTTGCCCATAAATGGAGCTGGCTTTTAGCTTGTAGCCAAAACAACATGCAAATTTGAGTTTTTGGCAGTATGGCACCGAAAATTAGAACGTCAAATTCAAATTTCAAAAGTACATTTGAAAATTAGTATCTTCTAGAAAGTGCGCCAGCTTCTGGGAGCCATAACTTTTGATCTGAGACTTCATTTTTTGAACACATTCACACGACTTCAATAATTAAATAAGCATGTTCAAGCCATGTTGCAAAATAAAATCAAGGAAATATATATAAAACACTATGAAACAAGACTTAAAATGCCATGAAAATGACAAGGGGCCATTTTTCTACCACACAAATCTACATTATTATCATTAAGGGATTTCAAGTGGGACCTA
>VDFB02000017.1:191695412-191735512 GCA_007258455.2 Sequoia sempervirens
CACAACGGCCGTCAGCTAGCAGCCTCCCGGGCCTCCGGATCCCGGTGCCCCAAATGTCGTCCCGTATAAACGGTTAAACCAAAACTAATGCGGCCGTCCCTTTTACCTCCCGGGATCTGGCCTTCGAACTTCTACCGCCGGACTTCCGCCCGATGCCCGCCGTCTGCTCCCTTCACCTGACTGCATTCCAGCCTGAAACCTCCGGAGCTCCTCAAATCAATCCAAATTGAAAATCTAACTTCGACCCACGTCCTAAATCATGCCTTTTTCCATCATGGGCCACTTAAAACATGGAAATTTGGCCAATGGATGTATCCGGGAGCTTCCTCTCGTGTTTTCCCTTCTTGACAGCATTTTCGCCAGGGAAGTCCGGACCTCCGGGCCCGGATTGCTCAATTGCTCTGAAATGAAATCAATATCATCTAAGGGTTAAACTTATGATGTATTTAAATGATTATTTAGATGATATGCTCGATACGGACTAACGTTAACATTTTTGTGGTGTTTTGTGGTGCTGACTTCGCCTTTTGCTTGCAGGATATATGGAATCAGCAGCAGGAACTTCAGGGGCCTCTACCGAAAAAGACGAGGGTAAAAAGTCTGGAAGAGCCATCCGTGGGAAAGAGGACAAAGACCAGATGAAATTCCAATTCTAGGGTGAACCACTCCAGTCAAAAGTCTCGACTGATTGGAGGGAGATATCGGACACCAATATCGGCCAGGTGGACATTGACGAGTTCACCCAAAGGGTCAAGATCGACCCTAAGACAAAGAATGCCTAGATGATACGCCAAAGTGGAATCGCAAAGGCTGCTGGTTTTCCTCCATCTCTAATAGTGCCAGAGTTGGTAATGGCTTGCCGAGAAGCCTACCAAGCAGATACCAGAACCATAGTAGACAAGGAGGGGAATATCCTCGCAGACATGTCTCCGGATGGAATTGCAAGAACTTTCCACATTCCCACTTTCCCACACATGCAGATCCCCACGATGGAGCAGTGCCAGGTAGCATGGGATGCCAATCCATTGGGCTGCAAGAAGTCAATCAACATCTACTGGCTCAAGGAGAAACGAGGCAGCGCTGCAAAAGTTCCCCAAGAGCTTTGCCGCAGCGACTTTCATGAAGACTATCACGACCTGGTGACCATGCTGAGCAGGGTCATGGGCCTCCCAGCAGCCGCCTACTCCCAAGAATGGATGGCTTATTATATTGAACAGATCGTCCGAGGGAATGAGGACGTTAAAACCAAGATTTCATTTGATTAGGGAGGCATAATCAGCAACTGCTTCCATGAGCAGTTTATGAATGTCAAGAAGAGCAACAAATTCTATATGACCTCGTACCTGGTGTACTCCTTGGCAGGTCAGAAATAATATAGCAGACTCTTCAGGGCGCCAGATGGGGAGCACAAACGAGGGCTTAAGCCTTTCGACCGATACCCTCAGCTACAATACCGCCACTTTAAGGAGTATAGCCGTGTCAATGATGCCTTCACAGGCCATATAATCAGATTGATAGCCAGGGACTTCGAGAGAAGGGTATCACACAGCACCAGGGCCCTCCTGAAGGAGTATGCCTTCCTATTTTTTCAATTCCCCAAATTCACCTACATCCGCACCCAAGGGTTCACCAAACGACCGAACAAACTACCGAGGTACCCAAATGACCGAATCATCCTCCTAGAGCTCTCCCGGCAGCTCCAACATATTCAGGCAGTCTTCAGCCAGAAGCACGTAGCAGGGATCCCTTATCCCATGATCCTTGGCCAGGGCCAGTATCGGTTGCAAACATCTCAATATGCCGGCAACTCATAAAAGGAGCTCAAAGAATACAACCTTGAGTGGTACACAGCTCGCCCACGAATGGACCCCCACGGTCATGTCAGGAAGGCGCTGGGACCAGCATATGCCCACAAGCATCATGTAGAAGATTTCTGGGCAGATTGCAAGGATGATAAGGAGGTCCGCTAGAGACATTATATGCGGATGACAGTGTAGTTTCTGAGGAAGGTACAACTATTTTCGGTGCCAGACCAACTCGAGGAGGATGAGTCCACTTTGGTGCACCCGGGGTACCCTGCGGTTGCCAACCTAGCAATCCCCTCCATCGACTGGGACGAGCAAGAGGTCAATGACCTGGATACAATCACCCAACCTATCATTGCTCGCACGAGGGAATGGGTCGATGGAAAGGTGGCACTGCTGAAGCAAAACGGGGTGGCTTTGACATATGAAGCAACCAAGAGCGAACCAAGCGCCACGGAGGAGGTGGCCGCCTCTCCATTAGCTGGTGAGACTTCCAAGTCTCCCCCCATCACCAGGTCCCAAAAGAGAAAGGAGGCAGAAACGGCTCAGTCTGCGGACCCAAAGGAGCAGGTAACAAAGGATACGGGAGGCTCATCTCCCAAGAAACTCAAAAGGATGGTAGTCACAACGGGGACGCAGCCTCCTTAGCTCCATCCTCCCCCGGCTGGTGCGCTGCCCACTTCTTAGGCCACCATTGCCTCATCTCCACAAGCGGTGGACATTTCCGTTCACCTCGCCTCTTCACGTCCAGCCGGATCCGTAATCAACATTGATTCCTCCTCCAGCATGACCACTTCCCCTTCCTCTGCTGCTGCCATGTCACCTATCACTTCCCTACCTCTGGCAACAATAGCAGTGCCTGTTCCCATCTCCACTGTGCCCGAGGCCATTACACGGCACCTGCAGAGTCTTCCCCCGGAGCTCTCACAAATTTTGATGGATTCTGCTCTCCAAGCAGCCTTGGCCCAAGCACTCGCAACATCCCAGCCTTCGCAACCGCCAACAGGGCCCCCAGCCATGGAGGCCACCATGCAGATTTTAAAAGAGTTCGAGGAGCAAGAACGAGAGGCTTCAAAGTCTATGGAGGAGGAGGCCGATGACTATTATGAGCAACCCGAATACGAGCATAGAACCATTGACAAGGTTGCTTACAAAGAAGAAGAGACGGGCTCCTCCGAGGGCAGGGATGAAGGGGATGGCTCGGGTGACAAAGAGATTGTCCAAATTTTTGATGAGGACATCGAGGAAGAGTCGGCTTAGCAGCCGAGTGAAGAGGGGCAGCCACCAGAGGAACAGCCCAAACGAGCCGTCACAGAAGCCGAGGTCCATGTTGTGAAGAGCTCCAGAACCGAGGCTGTCAAAGAAAAGGAAGAAGGGGTGGCGGGAGAAGAAGATCCCACTCAGCTATTGACCACCAGGACACCCGTCAAAAGCCTCGTATTCTATCAAGAATCTGACGAGGAAGGGGATGCCGCCAAAGAAAAAGAAGAGCTGGAAAAGGAGGCCGAGGTCTTGCCTCTAACGGAGAAGGGTGAGGGCAGCCATGAGACACCCAAGGACAAGGCTGCCATGCCCGACTGGCTGGGAAAGCAACTTGAAAAGACCACTCCTGTCCTGAGCAACCCAAGGTCGAGATTGGAGGCCATCTTGGCTCGATCTCTAGCCACACCAAAGAAGGAGAAGAAGCCCAAGGTTCGTTCCAGGGTAACCATGGACGCTTCTTGCTCCCGGGCTGCACAAGTGGCAACGCCAACTATTGGCCAGGATGGAGTAAGTTACAGCATTTCCACGATCGGCCTAGGGACGGCCACCAGAGAACAGAAGGTCGGACATCTGGAGGAGTTAGTGGCCACGGTGGTGCATCTAATTAAGCAGGATAAGGTCACCAAAGACGAGTTAAAGGCGCAGGTTGCTGCCCTAACCGACTACATCCAATAGTGGTCTTCAATCGACGACCTCCCCACTACCTCTACGGTTGCGCCACAGCTGCTCTCCAAGGAACAAATAGACAAGCTGGAAAGGAGGAAGAACCTGGAAAAGACCACGGAGGACTGGTTCCAGCAGGTTGTGAAGGTCGGGAACATAGGGATCGGCTTGGCTGTGCAAATAGCCAACAAGTTCCTGGACCTGGTTCAGTCCTTGGAAAGCACGAGGAAGCTCTGCACCAACTTCCCCGCGATCTACAACTCTGCCTTCCCGAAGGTTGAGGCCATCCTCCAAATGCCAGAAAGCTCATGGGAAGAGAAGCTAGAATTGGAGGAGGATCACTGGCTGGTAGACATATGGCGTAGGGACCTCATCAACCGTAAAGAGAGGATGGAGCAGATCCAGAGCAGGGTTGATCCGGATATTGCGTGGATCAAAGAAATCCGAGCAGAGTGCACCGAGTACCTGAAGTTGATAACGGGCCATGATATGCCCACAGTGCAGTTGGATGCAGAGAAGGTTAGGCCATATTTTGAGGAGAGGATGAAGGACGGGGCAGCCGGAGATATCACGGCAGACTTCCTAAGTTTCGCTGCCCGTGCCCTTGATAGATCAGAGCTTTTCAGAGATCAGAGCTCAAAATATGATGAAGACTGGAAGCGGCTGGAAGAGAACACTAAAGAATGGAGCTACCAGATGTTGAAGTGCGAAATCCTCGAAATAGATAAGCTCCAGGCCGTAATTCCCAAGCAGATTGAACACGCAGCCTCCGAGGAGCAACCAGACAGCCCAGCCAAAGAAGGAGACCTCCCAGAAAGGTAGCTACAGCCAAAGGAACAGCAATCAGCTACAAGACAAAAAGCAAATAGTGTCATCCACTAGATGACAAAATAGGGAAAAGACAGAACATGTTTTAAAATTGTAAATCTATTTAGGGGTAGGAGAAACCCTATTTTGTAATGAATCTTGGCCGCACAATTTTAATGAATCTTGGCCATTCATTTAATTTTTGAAACACTATAAATAGAGGACTCCCCTCATTTGCAAAGTGAGAGTTGAGTTGTTGTAAAGACATGCTGCTGAAATATATGAGAAATAGGATTGACTTGGTGCATTTCCTTGTTTTATATCATGTTAATTGATTCATTTCTCCAACCTTATATGTTAGCTTAGATCTCTTTGCTGTTTAGTTAGCTGTTCATGCTATTTGGATAATTTTAGGAATGCTGTTGGCTGTTCATGAAAATTTCTGCTTTGTTGATAACTCCTTAGTCCATACTTTTTGCTGTTTGCTGAAGGTAGATAGCTTTGCAAAGTTAGCCTGGACCTGATTTAAGCTGCCTCAAACACTTATCTTTAATTCATACATGTATGTGGTGAATGAAGGATACAAATCTGCAGCCCTTAGGAGATTGCACAACTCCCATGATATTGTGAAATTCCTGGTTAAATGGGAGATTGTTTGAAGGAATTGTCCATTGCAGGGACTCCATTATCACTGTTCACAGGGTGTTGTCACAATAGTGGTTTACAATTCCTGAGAGGAACAAATTTTAGCTGAAATCACATATTTTTGGAAAATATAATGATTTAAGCCTTTAAAAGTTCCATTTGAAGGATTCCAATTGAAGAGGGTTTGATCAAACCACCTTAGATCAAACCCCCTTGGATAGAACCTCGCTACTTTTAAACCATACCTATAAATGCGTCTCCTTTACACCTATCAAAATGCTGATAAAAAATCACTTTTGATTTAGCTTTTGGGGGATCAAATGAATTCATTTAAAATTTATTTCAAATGATTATGGTATTCCCTGAACAAGCTATCCAATGAATATAATTTTAATATGTTTTGATTTTGTTATGTATTTATTTTAAGTTTTATTAAACATAGGTTTTTCATCGAAAATGAATTTCTTTGTTCTTCACATGTGGAAAAATAGAAGATTATCAAAAAATTGAAAAATATGAGTGCACCAGATATTAAAGTCTTTGATCCAACAAAAAATAATAATTAAATTTTGACATATACAAAAAAAAGTTACGCCGCTATACGATTGTGTCCGAATTGTAACTCGCTTGACTTTGAAACTTGATTAAGGAAAAAATATTGAATAAAAACTATCTAACCAATTGAAGCACTAGATATCAGAGTTACAAATCTAAATTTGAAAGAATTAGAATTTTATCCTTCATGGAAGAAAATTTATGCTATATTGCAGGCCACTTTTAAAAATGTTGTTTTCTAAAAAAATCAATTTTCATGGGAGATGGAAAAAGAAGTGCAATTTGATTCCAACAATTTTGAAAAAAATATTTTTAGAATCTACAAATAAAATTTGATGAGACTCTAGTTTGCACCATCTTCAAATTCTTCACGATTTAGCCGCTATAGGTGCCCTAATGTGAAGATTTAGTTAAAAATAATAATTTCAGTGTCCAGTTTGGCCAAAAATTGTAAACCACTATTATGGGATCACCCCACAGCAAGCTTTAAGCTTAGGAACTTTTCTTTCCCTTTGCTCTTTTTCACTTTCTTTAAGAATTGAATAACACCAAGGTTCATTATACCTTATAAAACTAAATCTAACAACTGAATGGAGTTTGAGATTGCTGTTTGAACCTACAGCCGACACCTAAATACTTTCATGCTAAAAACTCCCTTTTTGAAGATTCGACTTTGTGTTTCATATCCACACTTTGTATTCCTGTAAGGCCGCCTTGTGATTCCAGCAAATCACATCAACTACTGAGGTATCTAAGCACTGTCATGACCTGACATCCGAGAGACCTTGGGATAGTGTTCTACAATCTGATTGTGGAAGATTATCTTTCAAGAGAGGTAGTGCACCTATGCACTGCTTGTGTTGAAAAGTGCATAAAAACACCATCAACAGAACTGGCACTAGAAGGAGGGCCACGATCGGAATACTAAGGTGCAGGATTGAGCAAAGCTGGATCGGATAGGATCATTCTCCCCGGAAAGGTTTCAAAGGATTCTACGATCAGCGCCAAACAAGGGAGAATTTGAAGAATTGCAGCCTCCCACGAGGGCAAAACGAGCGCAAGGAAGTAGCTTTGTCTCTTCCTCTTTTCCATCTGCCTCCATTTCACCTCCACCTTCACTTGGCTGGCCCTCATCTTCCACCCAACCATCTCAAACAACATTCACACATCTTCCTTCCGGCAGCCAGGGGTTCGCTCCTCTCCCGGCCCTTTTAGCCCAAAGCGCAGTCTAGGTAGCCGTAGCTCAAGGGCAGCCCCGAATCGTGGTTGTATTGCCAATACAGCCCCAAGTACCCGTTCTCCAATAGCAAGTGCCACCTCCACCTCCCCCCATGGCTTGGCTTGCGCATAACCCGTCACCGATACACTTTGCTGTTTACAATGACATGCCCAAGAATCCGGAGGGCTTTTGTTCGAAATTCCATCCCCGCGACATGCAAAGGATAGCCGAAGAGCATATCAAGATATTCGAAACGACAATTACTGAAATGCAGGTGGGCCACGAGGACGTGGCATGTCGCCTCTTTCCGCATTCGTTGGGAGAAGAGGCCTTCTACTGGTACATCAATCTACCGCAGGGATCCATCACCTCGTGGGCCCTCATGAAGAATGCCTTTCTACAGAAGTACAAGATTCTTGTCAACCCTGCCGACCTTTATCAGCAGTTCATGTCTATCAGAAGGGAGATTAACGAGCCTATCGGTTCATTTAATGATCGCTTCCACTGGGCTCACATGAGGCTTCAGGATCTGTACCTCCATAATGATGCGGCTGCTTTACCAGTTTACTACATGGCCCTGGATAACCTCACGGCAGCATTGGTAAAAAGGATGCGCCCGCCACCTGCTACCTTACTGACCGCCTATGCAGAAGCTGTTATTGCAAGTGCGGACTTGGGACAAAACATCTCTGGCCCGCTGCCCTCTTTGGGGCCCGTCGCCCACCCAATGCAAATTCAGGGGCTCAATCAGGCGTTTGCTCACCAAACTCCTCTCATGAACCAGGTGCCACAATTGCCTATGGTGCCACATCCAGGACAACTGTTGAATTATGCGCCCCTCGCGACGTCTTATTCACAGCCCCAGCCACAGTACAACTATTCTCAGATGGCGCCACAACAGCAAGCATACTCTCAACAACCCCAGGCACCGTTATACTTGTCAGGGCCGGACTTTCCTCCAGCTTACCAAAATCAGCCGGCGGTCGCTCCCTCTTTTCTCCAAAATCCAGCCCTGTCGCCTGGAGGTGCGGCCAAGAAGGACAAGCTAGAGGAACTAACCGAGATGATCAAGAAGATGTCTACAGAGATGACGCATATGAAGAACCAGAATAATCAGTTACAGGCCTCCCAACACAATTTTCAAGCCAACCTTAACAGGGACAGTCGAGAGTCTCGAGACAATAGAGATAACAGAGAAAATCAGGAAGTGGGCACCTCCTCGGGGCAGAATTACGAGAAGGGGCAGAACTCCAATCAGAATACAGAAAGGAGGCCTTCTCAGAGGCAGACCCGCACCTGGAACACCAGGCCCAACAACGGTGGTGTCCCCACGCTGTTTGATCAACCAATAGGTAATGATCGAACATCCAGCGGTGTGTATCTGGCCGAGGCAGCTTTGTCCGGATGGTGCCGACTTCACAAAACCAGTAAGCACTCTGAGCTGGACTGTCCCGAGTTTCAAACAGTTGCTGAAATCTTCCAGGTAGAGGTGCAAAATGTCGTCGACAACGCCAACTGCAGGGACATCATCCCATCGGAGCCCTACGATTCCTCATGTCTAGTGGTCAATCAGGCACTGTTTCCGCGAGGAGACCGCAACGAACCCGAAGCCGAACCCACCCCTGTCGAGGATGAGAAAGCGCAAGAGGTAAGTAATGAATCAACCTTAGCTCAACTTTTTGATTCGGTAGATAATGGTCCGATGGATGAAGAAGAGTCATTTGTGGATGAGGTCCACATGTTCCATCAACGGTCAAGTCCCTATTTCCTTAGAAATAGGCAAGCCGGTGGACCCTTCACCACTTCTACCTCGCCGAACAACTTCGCCACCCCCCTGATCCTCATGCTAGCAATAACCTGGGGTTACCCCACATACCTGCCCAATATCTTAACAGGAACCAATCCCAAAACTAACCGCAAGGTCAGCCCCAGATCCAACCCCAAAATCCGCCTGGGCAAACAAAGATTCAAACCCCTAGCTCTCCCATAGGCCAGGCCTTTAGCTTTGAAATCGAACAAATGGGTGAATACGTGGCGGAAGAATTCAAGAAGGTCAAAATCAATTTGTCAGCCTTTGAATTGCTCAAGGTTCCTGCCATGAGGCATGCCTTCTTCAGGGTCCTGAATGGGACTCCGTCCTCTAACACCACTCAGGAGATCCCAGCCAAAAGGGTAACCTTTGAGGAGCCCAGGAAAGAACAGGAAATACAGGAAAATGCTGGAAGAAGGAATAATGCACCTACGAATCAATCAGTGAATAGATATATTGAAAAGGAGCCAAAGAGGGCTGGTAGACAGCGTCCCAAGGACCAGCAATTTAAATAAACCAAGGATACAAGCAGCGATAGGAATAAAGGCCAAATAGCTCAAATAGACACACCCGTGGGTATCCTCCAAGGGAGACCGGAAACTCCCCCGTTCCTAACTTCTATCAGGGTCTTTGGGAAGAATTTGCACAACTGCCTGCTCGATTCAGGCGCGTCTGCCAACGTTATGCCCTTGGCCATATGCAAAGCTCTTGGCATCACTCCCACACCTTCAAAGAGAAAAGTCACCCAGCTGGACAAAACAGAGATCACCATTGTGGGTGAAATAAACCGCATTCCCATGCAAATTGCTGCAGACCCCCGGATACAGTAGGTTGTGGACATCCAAGTGGCAGACATACCTGATGCCTATGGAATCATTTTGGGGAGAGAGTTCACCAAGGCGTTGAATGGATACACTGCCACCGACTTGTCTCACATGTGGCTGCCGTGGAAGGGGCTACCAAACTAGATTCGTATCGACCGTGAACCCCGTATGAAATATATGATCATAGAATACAATAATCTCAGCGAGGCGCTGTTCGCCGAGACTGACTTAGGGAATTACCGCCCTTTTGCTTACCAAAATGAGCTTGAGCTTCCACAAGAACGGGCAGATGAGGTATTGCTAGTATTATGTAGTCCCTCGGCGGGTTCCGAGCACATGCCCCCAGGGGCGGGAATGTTGGCAGGAGCTGATGACAAGCCGGTTCAAGATAACAACTGGGGATTGCTCGATGGCTTCCAGGAGTTTATGGAAAAATGTGCGAGAGATCAGCTCAGCCTAGGAGCTAGAATAAGTTTTCAAGACCTATTATTGCCGAACTGGTGTAGGGTCCATAATGCTGCTCACTCCGAGTTCGACTGTTGCCTATGCCAAGCAGCGGTCGAACATGTTAAGAAAGCCGCTGCTCCTCCGACGGAAACACCAAAGGAGGCACCATCAGAACCACCAGCCGACCATTGCCTCGACCCGGAGAACCGTCCTAAGATCACAAGGCCCGCTGCCCCGCCAAAAGAGAATAAAGGCCCAATCAAACCCGAAGATAAGGAATCCTCTGAGTGTTGGACGCTCCGGTTTGATGGATCAAAATCAAGACAAGGAGCTGGAGCGGGGATCAAACTCATCAGTCCAACGAGTAAGACATTTCTTGCTGCCCATCGATTACAGTTTTATTGCACCAATAACGTGGCAGAATACGAGGCCTTGGTCCTTGGACTTCTTATGGCCTTGAGGAAGAATGTGAAAGTACTGCAAATCTTCGGGGATTCGACACTTGTGGTTAAGCAGGTCAGGAGATTGTACTCATGCCATGATCGAAGACTCACCAACTATAGACATAGGGTGTGGGACCTCCTAGAGGGCCTAGATGCGGTCAACATATAGTTGATCCCTTGCGCTCAGAATCACACAGCTGATGCCTTGGCTCAAGCAGCCAGCACATTATAGCCCCTCTCTTTGTCAGGGCTTAAGAAGTTCACTATTGAGCTGACATCTACGCCATCAGTCCCGGACAATGTCACCCACCTGCAGGTCTTTAATGATGATAAGCATATACTCCAGTTCATCACAAGCTCTGACGTCTTTGCTGCCCAAGTAATCGATGAAGCTAACCCACAGGAAGCTGAGTTGGACATAGAAGGGGTTATCAATCTGAAAACCAACATGATCCCTAGAGGGATGGTTCAGCTGGAGCGTGTATTCGACCTGGATCAAATCAGGGATCAAGACCAGCAAACGAAAAGGGAGACTATAAGCAGCCAGTGCAATGCTCACAACTTGGGAACGACCGAGGATATCAAGAATGTTTTTATTGGAAAGGTATGCATGCCCGAAGAGAAGAGGGGAATCATGGATGCCTTGCGCAGATATCCTGACGTGGTGGCATGGAGTTACGAAGACTTGAAAACATACGACACATCGGTCATCATGCATACCATCCCTCTAAAGACTGAGGTGAGGCCCTTCCATCAGCGGCAGCGCCCTATTAATGCCCTGCTAGAACCTATTGTTTACAAGGAGGTGCAGAAATTACTTTCAGCAAGGATCATCTTTCCCGTTAGGCATTCCACATGGGTGGCTAACTTGGTCCCGGTCAGGAAAAAGAATGGAGAAATCAGATTGTGCGTGGATTTCCGCAATCTCAATCGCGCCTCAGAAAAGGACAACTATCTGGTACCTTCCCTAGATGAAGTGCTGCAAATCGTCAACGGCTCCCAGATGATGTTGTTCCTCGATGGATACTCCGGGTATAATCAAGTAATGGTACAATACGAGGATCGCCACAAAACTGCGTTCACCACTAAGTGGGGGACATTCGCGTATAGGAGAATGCCGTTTGGGCTCATCAACGCCGGCGCCACTTTCCAACGCGCCATGGATATCACTTTCAAGGACCTGATCGGCAAATGTATAATCATCTATATGGATGATCTGACCGTATTCTCCAAGAAGCGAGGTGATCACGTCTCCGACCTATGCAAAGTATTTCAAAGATGCCAGGAATTTGAGGTTTCTCTCAACCCCAAGAAGTGCATTTTTGGAGTGACCGAAGGCAGATTACTCGGGCACATCATCTCAGAGCAGGGAATCTCCATTGATCCTGAGCGCATTAAGTCACTACTCAAGATTCAGCCTCCGGGCAGCAAAAAGGAATTAAAGTCTTTCTTCGGAAAGATTAATTTCATCCATAAATTCATTACCGGCTTCGCGGAAATAGTCAAACCTCTCAATGCCATGCTCAAGCAGGACGCCAAAGTTGAGTGGACACCAGAGGCCAAACAATCCTTTGAGGAGATTAAACGAGCCATTGCTGGGGCGCCTGTGTTGGTCAGTCCAGATTATTTGAAGCCGTTCTACATTTATTCATTTGCTTCGGAGCATTCTTGTGCCAGTATGTTGACCCAAAAGGATGACGAAGGAAATGAGCATCCTATCACCTTCATGAGCGCACCCCTCAAAGATGCTGAATTGCGCTACCACAACATAGAAAAGTAGGCGTACGCTCTCGTTAGGGGAGTAAAGAAATTTAGACATTACATTCTATGCAACAAGGTGTTTGCAATCATCCCTGACCCAGCAGTCAAAACACTACTTATGCAAAATGAGCTGGGCGAACAAAGAGCTAAGTGGGTCACCCTGCTCCAGGAATATGATATGGATATTCAACCAATGAAATTGGTACGAGGATAGGCACTCACCCGTACAATAGCCGAAACAGCAGCAAAGGCCGGCCCTGAACTCACGGTACAACAATATGAGCTTGAAGATGTCTCCCCGGGAGAATGGTACCAAGATGTCGTTTATTATTTGCTCAATCATAAGTGCCCGTCACATCTACAAGGAGTTCAGAAGAGGGTCCTCAGATTGAAAAGCAACGGTTATATATTACAAGGGTCCATTCTCTATAAGAAGAATCATGAGGGCGTTTATCTAAGATGCCTCGGGAAGGAGGAAGCAGAACGTGTTTTGAGGGAGTTTCACGACAAATTTGGTATGGGCCATGGCTCAGGTGCTTCCATGGCACATCAGATATTAAGGGCAGGGTATTATTGGCCAACCGTCTTCAAGGATGCTCATGGCCATGTTCGTTCATGCCATACATGCCAAACCACTGCCACCAGGGAGAGAAACGCCGCTGTCCCACTGCAGCCTGTGTTAGAGGTAAGGCCTTTTGCATAATGGGGTCTTGACTTCATCGGTCCGGTAAGCCCTCCATCATCTGCGGGACACAGGTACATTCTGACCGCCACTGATTATTGTACTAGATGGACGGAAGCAATAGTTTGTAAGCATTGTACAACTGAAGTAGTTACTAATTTCTTAGAAAGTTTCATTTTAAATCGCTTTGGTTGTCCGTATGCTCTAGTATGTGATAATGGACCTGCCTTCACTTCATTAAAATTTGCTGGTTGGGCGTTTGACTATGGGATTGCCCTCAAATTTTCATCCAATTACTACCCTCAGGGTAATGGCCTTGCCGAATCCACAAACAAGAATTTGATTAATGTGATCAAAAGGCTGCTAGATAGGAATCCCAAGGACTGGCACACCCAGCTCCGTTTCGCCCTTTGGGCCGATCGCACCCGCCATAAGGCTGCCCTTGGTGATTCCCCGTTCCACCTTGTCTATGGTCTTGAGCCAATATTCCCCATTCATCTGAAGATTCCTACTCTTCAGTTCATCAACGATTTTTATGGAGGAGATCGCAGGGAGGCCCGTTTAGCTGAACTTTTACATTTAGAGGAAGTCTGAGACCGCGCAATAGAAAATTTCGCCAAGCATCAGGGCGTAGTGAAGAGATGGTTTGACCGCCGAGCCAAAATCAAGGCCTTCAGGATTGCAGATTTGGTCCTATATTGGGACAAGGCCCATGAAAAGAAAGGGGGACACAATAAATTCGACAAGCTCTAGCTTGGCCCCTTTCAGATAGCTGAAATTTTGGGAGATAATGCCTTCCGTCTAAAGCACTTAACTGGTGAGAACGTCCCATTGCCAGTCAACGGGCAGCACCTCAAGCATTACTTCCAAGCTTGAACTCCTTTGAGCTCTTTATTGTAAATACCTGTGCATAGGTTAGAGTAGTTGCTTTCCCGCTTGTTGCGTTTTATTCGCGTCGCTTTTTGCTTTCCCTTCCCGGCAGTTTTATTTTGAAAGATGTTTTCTGCTCCTTTGCAGTGGCCGTGCTTGCCTGACAAACGGTTCACTTTGCTGACCGCTCTTCATGTTCTGTGGCTAAACATTCATTCTAGACTATTGGTCTTTCCAAAGCTCTCCGCGAATGATTTCCCTGTCTGAATCTCGCTCAGAACTGGACCCTTCACCGGATCTTCTTACCCACATCTCGGATCCCGCACAAATTACATAATAAATTCTGAAGGACCGTGCTATGGTTGTCACGACACCCATGTGAGTGAAAAATCTTGAGTCTACTCCAGTGACCACTACAGTCTCAAACCCATTGTAGGCTTCAATGCTTACCTAGTCGAACTAAATGGTAAAAGAGAATTGAAATATCAAAGCAAAAGATGGAAAAGAAACTCTAAAAAATAAAAATAATGACCGTATGGGTGTTCGGATAACTCTATCGAGGCTATGGACGCCCGGCCGGCAGTAGAGCAATGTCCATGAGATTGTAGCGACAACTCCGCCGGGGCTATGGACACCTGACTGGCAGCGGGGCAATGTCCAGGTTACTTTTGGTGTTAGATAACTTATGTAGCTCACTTGGTTCAAGTAATAACCTTGGTTACTATCCCTAGGAAAGGAATGAACTCACTCTACACACACTTTCGAGATGCCATGTAAGCTGATTTAATTAAGGATCTCGCTCTCCCGAATTTATCCTTGGAAGCCACTCCTGGTCTACGAAACCAGAGATTCTGGGTCCTGAATGAATATTTATCCCTAGAACGCTCCGGAGCGTTCTCCAGCGGAGTCGCCATTTGTTGTGCCCTCAGCACACACGCCCCGTTGGGAACGGGGACCCTCTTTTCTTTTTGCCTTGTCGGGTCTGTCGGGGCTGCCTCGTTTTGCATGCCCCTCTTTTTTGACGTTTTGCATGGTCGATATTACCCTAGAAAATTTCATTCTAACATCGACCATGGTTTCCCTCCTATTTTTTCCTGCCCTCCAGGGGCTTGTGGGTGCCTTGGGCCTTTCGGCCTTTTGAGCGGCCCCGGGCCCCTTCGGGCCCGTGCCTCCAGGGTTCCCCTTTTGGGTTTCCCTCCTGCATTTGCCGCCCTGGCGGCGTTTCCCGGGTGTCTTTTCGCCCTCCGGAGCCCGCCCAACCATTTGCCTGTCGTTGTCCTCGCGCGTTTCCCGGCCGGTCTCTGCTCCTCCGGGCCCCGGGCGCCGGAAGTCCGAGTCTGGACTTCCGTCCTAGGTTCGCCGCCGCCATCGCCGAAGTGCGAACCCAAGGCTCTTTGTGGCAAAGTTCCGGCGGCCGCCCACCCCTCGGGCCCCCGTGTCTGGTTCGCCACCGCCGTTGCAGGACAAAAGTGGCAAAATGCCACGGCGGGAAAATCTTCACCGCACCCCACCATCCGGGCCCCGGCCTTTCTGTCGCCGCCGCCGTCCAAAGTCACCAGGATTTCATACGGCGGCTGTTGTCGCACAGCCCCTGCCCGCCGGATCCCGGAGCCCTCGTCGCTGCCGCCGACTCGAATTTGAATCTCAACCACTTTTGGCGCGGACGTACGGGGCATTAAATGCAGCATTAATTAGCGGTGGGGTATATAAACCGAGGCCCGTCACTTTCATTGTTAACTTTGTGAATTGAACGAATTGGAGCAGCGACGGAATTGGAGCCCACTGCAATCACCCTCGTCACGATCAACCCCAGCATCATTCTGTCAACTCCCGGTGCATCCCATCATCGTCCCATTTAGCGAGTAGGAGGTAGGCCATTGTCGTTCGCTCTCCCGTTATTTTCGATCATTTGGGGGGTTTAAATGAATTAAGCAACTGAATTTAATTGCATAAAATGAACACCCTTTGCGTTGCGCCCCAAACCCATATCCTCAAATTTTCTGGAGCCCCGTCAGAGTCGCAATTTTCGTCTCCCGGGACTTGTCCGTGTCGCGGGTGTTCTTCGCACAGCGCGAAGAACACCGCCGGGCTCGAAACCCTCTGTCACCGTCCGGATCAGAGCCACGAACCCATCCGGCGGAGATCGGCCCTTCCGGGCCCGGGCCTCCAGGTTCCCCGTCCCGAGCTGCCGCCCTTAACTTTCCGTCGTTTAAAAAAAAAAAAAATGAATGAAGGTTTTTCGGCTCTCGTGTTTTCATGTCCCCCGGACCCTTCGGGCCCGGCCGTCCGAAGTTCCTTCCCCGGAACTCCGTGATGGTTCCACCGCTGCTCCCGGTGGAACCCTGCCGGCCGCCCGAACTTCGGGCCCTGGAATGTCCTTGGCCGCCGCTGTCGCCCAAACGTTATTCTATCACGGCGGCCTCCTTCACTGATCCTTCCAGTCACCGGGTTCCAGTCTCCCTGACGCCACCGCTGCTCAGACCATCGCAGAATCCTCACGGCGGCCGTCATACCCTGTCTTGCTGAGCCCGGGCCCTGTGGTCCTTTTCGCCGCCGCCGTTTAAACGAGAGCAAGCATCTTGCGGCGGCCGTCGGGGCGTGTCGGCCCACCCTCCGGGTCCCGGTAGCCCGCTCGCCACCACCGTTTGAAACAATCAAAATTACACAGCGGCCGTCAGCTAGCAGCCTCCCGGGCCTCCGGATCCTGGTGCCTCGAATGCCGTCCGGTATAAACGGTTAAACCAAAACTAATGCGGCTGTCCCTTTTACCTCCCGGGATCCGGCCTCCGGACTTCCGCCGCCGAACTTCCGCCTGATGCCCGTCGTCTGCTCCCTTCGCCTGACTGCATTCCGGCCTGAAACCTCCGGAGCTCCTCAAATCAATCCAAATCAATCCAAATTGAAAATCTAACTTCGACCCACGTCCTAAATCATGCCTTTTTCCATCATGGGCCCCTTAAAACATGGAAATTTGCCCAATGGATGTATCCGGGAGCTTCCTCTCGTGTTTTCCCTTCCGACAGCATTTCCGCCAGGGAAGTCCGGACCTCCGGGCCCGGATTGCTCAATTGCTCTGAAATGAAATCAATATCATCTAAGGGTTAAACTTATGATGTATTTAAATGATTATTTAGATGATATGCTCGATACGGACTAACGTTAATTTTTTTTAGTGTTTTGTGGTGCTGACTTCGCCTTTTGCTTGCAGGATATATGGAATCGGCCGTAGGAACTTCAGGGGCCTCTACCGAAAAAGACAAGGGTAAAAAGTCTGGAAGAGCCATCCGTGGGAAAGAGGACAAAGACCAGATGAAATTCCAATTCCAGGGTGAACCGCTCCAGTCAAAAGTCTCGACTGACTGGAGGGAGATATCAGACACCAATATCGGCCAGGTGGACATTGACGTGTTCACCCAAAGGGTCAAGATCGACCTTAAGACAAAGAATGCCCGGATGATATGCCAAAGTGGAATCGCAAAGGCTATTGGTTTCCTCTATCTCTAATAGTGCCAGAGTTGGTAATGGCTTGCCGAGAAGCCTACCAAGCAGATACCAGAACCATAGTAGACAGGGAGGGGAATATCCTCGCAGACATGTCTTCGGATGGAATTGCAAGAACTTTCCACATTCCCACTTTCCCACACATGCAAATCCCCATGATGGAGCAGTGCCAGGCAGCATGGGATGCCAATCCATTGGGCTGCAAGAAGTCAATCAACATCTACTGGCTCAAGGAGAAACGAGGCAGCGCTGCAAAGGTTCCCCAGGAGCTTTTCCGCAGCAACTTTCATGAAGACTATCACGACCTGGTGACCATGCTGAGCAGGGTCATGGGCCTCCTAGCAGCCGCCTACTTCCAAGAATGGATGGCTTATTATATTGAACAGATCGTCTGAGGGAATGAGGATGTTAAAACCAAGATTTCATTTGATTGGGGAGGCATAATCAGCAACTGCTTCCATGAGCAGTTTATGAATGTCAAGAAGAGCAACAAATTCTATATGACCTCGTACCTGGTGTACTCCTTGGCAGGTCAGAAATAATACAGCAGACTCTTCAGGGCGCCAGATGGGGAGCACAAACGAGGGCTTAAGCCTTTCGACCGATACCCTCAGCTACAATACCGCAACTTTAAGAAGGAGTATAGCCGTGTCAATGATGCCTTCACAGGCCATATAATTAGATTGATAGCCGGGGACTTCGAGAGAAGGGTATCACACAGCGCCAGGGCCCTCCTGAAGGAGTATGCCTTCCTGTTTATTCAATTCCCCAAATTCACCTACATCCGCGCCCAAGGGTTCACCGAACGGCCGAACAAACTGCCGAGGTACCCAAATGACTGAATCATCCTCCTAGAGCTCTCCTGGCAGCTCCAACATATTCAGGCAGTCTTCAGCCAGAAGCACGTAGCAAGGATCCCTTATCCCATGATCCTCGGCCAGGGCCAGTATCGGTTGCAAACATCTCAATGCGCCGACAACTCAAAAAAGGAGCTCAAAGAATACAACCTTGAGTGGTACACGGCTCGCCCACGAATGGACCCCCACGGTCATGTCAGGAAGGCGCTGGGACCAGCATACGCCCACAAGCATCATGTAGAAGATTTCTGGGTGGATTGCAAGGATGATAAGGAGGTCCGCCAGAGACATTATATGCGGATGACAGTGCAGTTTCTGAGGAAGGTACAACTATTTCTTGTGCCAGACCAACTCGAGGAGGATGAGTCCACCTTGGCGCACCCGGGGTACCCTACGGTTGCCAACCTGGCAATCCCTTCCATCGACTGGGACGAGCAAGAGGTCAATGACCTAGATACAATCACCCAACCTATCATTGCTCGCACGAGGGAATGGGTCGATGGAAAGGTGGCACTGCTGAAGCAAAACGGGGTGGCTTTGACGTATGAAGCAACCAAGAGTGAACCAAGCGCCACGGAGGAGGCAGCCACCTCTCCATCAGCTGGTGAGACTTCCAAATCTCCCCCCATCACCAGGTCCCAGAAGAGAAAGGAGGCAGAAACGGCTTAGTCTGCGGACCCAAACGAGCAGGTAACAAAGGATACGGGAGGCTCATCTCCCAAGAAACTCAAAAGGACGGTAGTCACAACGGGGACGCAGCCTCCTTAGCTCCTTCCTCCCCCGGCTGGTGCGCTGCCCACTTCTCAGGCCACCATTGCCTCATCTCCACAAGCGGTGGACATTTCCGTTCACCTCGCCTCTTCACCTCCAGCCGGATCCATAATCAACATTGATTCCTCCTCCAGCATGACCACTTCCCCTTCCTCTGCTGCTGCCATGTCACCTATCACTTCCCTGCCTCTGGCAATAATAGCAGTGCCTGTTCCCATCTCCACTGTGCCCGAGGCCATTACACGGCACCTGCAGAGTCTTCCCCCAGAGCTCTCACAGATTTTGATGGATCCTGCTCTCCAAGCAGCCTTGGCCCAAGCACTCGCAACATCCCAACCTTCGCAACCGCCAACAGGGCCCCCAGCCATGGAGGCCACCATGCAGATTTCAAAAGAGTTGGAGGAGCAAGAACGAGAGGCTTCAAAGTTTATGGAGGAGGAGGCCGATGACTATTATGAGCAACCCGAATACGAGCATAGAAGCATTGACAAGGTTGCTTACGAGGAAGAAGAGACAGGCTCCTCCGAGGGCAGGGATGAAGGGGATGGCTTGGGTGACAAAGAGATTGTCCAAATTTTTGATGAGGACATCGAGGAAGAGTCGGCTCAGCAGCCGGGTGAAGAGGGGCAGCCACCAGAGGAACAGCCCAAATGAGTCGTCACAGAAGCCGAGGTCCATGTTGTGAAGAGCCCCAAAACTGAGGCTGTCAAAGAAAAGGAAGAAGGGGTGGCGAGAGAAGAAGATCCCACTCAGCTATTGACCACCAGGACACCCGTCAAAAGCCTCATATTCTATCAAGACTCTGACGAGGAAGGGGACGCCGCCAAAGAAAAAGAAGAGCTGGAAAAGGGGGCCGAGGTCTTGCCTCTGACGGAGAAGGGTGAGGGCAGCCATGAGACACCCAAGGACAAGGCTGCCATGCCCGACTGGCTAGGAAAGCAACTTGAAAAGACCACTCCTGTCCTAAGCGACCCAAGGTCGAGATTGGAGGCCATCTTGGCTCGATCTCTAGCCACACCAAAGAAGGAGAAGAAGCCTAAGGTCCGTTCCAGGGTAACCATGGATGCTTCTGGCTCTCGGGCTGCACAAGTGGCAACGCCAACTATTGGCCAGGATGGAGTAAGTTACAGCATTTCCACGATCGACCTAGGGATGGCCAGCAGAGAACAGAAGGTCGGACATTTGGAGGAGTCAATGGCCACGGTGGTGCATCTAATTAAGCAGGATAAGGTCACCAAAGATGAGTTAAAGGCACAGGTTGCTGCCCTAACTGACTACATCCAACAGTGGTCTTCAATCGACGACCTCCCCACTACCTCTACGGTCGCGCCACAGCTACTCTCCAAGGAACAAATAGACAAGCTGGAAAGGAGGAAGAACCTGGAAAAGACCACGGAGGACTGGTTCCAGCAGGTTGTGAAGGTCGGGAACATAGGGATCGGCTTGGCTATGCAGATAGCCAACAAGTTCCTGGACCTGGTTCAGTCCTTGGAAAGCACGAGGAAGCTCTGCACCAACTTCCCCGCGATCTATGACTCTGCCTTCCCGAAGGTTGAGGCCATCCTCCAAATGCCAGAAAGCTCATGGGAAGAGAAGCTAGAATTGGAGAAGGAGGATCACTGGCTGGTAGACATATGGCGCAGGGACCTCATCAACCATAAAGAGAGGATGGAGCAGATCCAGAGCAGGGTTGATCCGGATATTGCATGGATCAAAGAAATCCGAGCAAAGTGCACCAAGTACCTAAAGTTGATAACGGGCCATGATATGCCCACAGTGCAGTTGGATGCAGAGAAGGTTAGGCCATATTTTGAGGAGAGGATGAAGGACGGGGCAGCCGAAGATATCACGACAGACTTCCTAAGTTTTGCTGCCCGTGCCCTTAATAGATCAGAGCTTTTCAGAGATCAGAGCTCAAAATATGATGAAGACTGGAAGCGGCTGGAAGAGAACGCTAAAGAATGGAGCTACCAGACGTTGAAGTGCGAAATCCTCGAAATAGATAAGCTTCAGGCCATAATCCTCAAGCAGATTGAACACGCAGCCTCCGAGGAGCAACCAGACAGCCCAGCCAAAGAAGGAGACCTCCCAGAAAGGTAGCTACAGCCAAAGGAACAGCAATCAGCTATAGGACAAAAAGCAAATAGTGTCATCCACTAGATGACAAAATAGGGAAAAGACAGAACATGTTTTAAAATTGTAAATCTATTTGGGGGTAGGAGAAACCCTATTTTGTAATGAATCTTGGCCACACAATTGTAATGAATCTTGGCCATTCATTTAATTTTTGAAACACTATAAATAGAGGACTCCCCTCATTTGCAAAGTGAGAGTTGAGTTGTTGTAAAGACATGCTGCTGAAATATATGAGAAATAGCATTGACTTGGTGCATTTCCTTGTTTTATCTCATGTTAATTGATTCATTTCTCCAACCTTATATGTTAGCTTAGATCTCTTTGTTGTTTAGTTAGCTGTTCATGCTATTTGGATAATTTTAGGAATGTTGTTGGCTGTTCATGAAAATTCCTGCTTTGTTGATACTCCTTAGTCCATACTTTTTGCTGTTTGCTGAAGGTAGATAGCTTTGCAAAGTTAGCCTGGACCTGATTTAAGCTGCCTCAAACACTTATCTTTAATTCATACATGTATGTGGTGAACGAAGGATACAAATCTGCAGCCCTTAGGAGATTGCACAACTCCCATGATATTGTGAAATTCCTGGTTAAGTGGGAGATTGTTTGAAGGAATTGTCCATTGCAGGGACTCCATTATCACTGTTCACAGCAAGCTTTAAGCTTAGGAACTTTTCTTTCCCTTTGCTCTTTTTCACTTTCTTTAAGAATTGAACAACACCAAGGTTCATTATACCTTATAAAGCTAAATCTAACAACTGAATGGAGTTTGAGATTGCTGTTTGAACCTACAGCCGACACCTAAATACTTTCATGCTAAAAACTCCCTTTTGGAAGATTCGACTTTGTGTTTCATATCCACACTTTGTATTCCTGTAAAGCCGCCTTGTGATTCCAGCAAATCACATCAACTACTGAGGTATCTAAGCACTGTCATGACCTGACATCCGAGAGACCTTGGGATAGTGTTCTACAATCTGATTGTGGAAGATTGTCTTTCAAGAGAGGTAGTGCACCTATGCACTGCTTGTGTTGAAAAGTGCATAAAAACACCATCAACAAGGTTGCCATAGAAGGTATTGAATATCAGTTGGTTGTATTTCTATGCAGGATCTTCCAGATATGTACTTAACAATGGATATCTGCATAGACGCTAGCCTTGGATTTTCATTCTTTATGCATGCCATAGACTAATCAAGAAGAGACCTCAAGTATTTACAACAAGGCCTGTGATTTCAGAAATCATAAAAAATATCAACCACCTAAAACTAAAATTTCTTATCAAATTTGCTCTCAAAATTCACAAAAAATTGAAGCAACAATTGCTTTGGGATAAAGAAACATCTAGGTCTTCTAAGATAATGAAGAAAAACAACAATTTCTAATATTATGGGTTTAATGTATTAACTCAGACTGTACCCCCTACACTTCGAGAATCACGTATGGAAATAAAAGCTAGAACATATTTTTGTTTGTACACCACATTAACTTGCAGCCTCAAAATTTTGGCATTTCAGCTACTTCTATTGCTATAAGAACCAAATCACTAAAATGTGCAGAAAATCAACACCATAGAAAATACCCAAAACTTAAGAAAGAAAATAGTTTATAATGTGCAAAAAATCAACATCTTAGCAAATACCCAAAAGAAAATAAATAGGTAACATGTTTAAAAATAGAGTTTGTTTTTTCTTGTAGCATAATAGTAAGTGTTTTCCACACAACATGGTTGATTGGATAAAAGGAATTCGAATCATCTAAAACAATTTATTTTTCCATGCCCTGTTTTGAAGCCCCTATTCTGTGACAAGCAGGGAATATGATACCAAAGGTCATCAAATTTAGAAAATTTGGATTTATACTTGGCAATTGCATGTGTTATGAAAGTTTCTAAAGCCTTTTCAACAAATCCTATTTGTGTATGCATTTCACATATTCATTTCTAGAAAAGAAAAAAAAAAGGATACAGAACAAAACCCACAGAAACCAGAATGAAAACTTGTATTGCAGAACTTACAGAGGAAGCTAGGTCATCTTCCTTGAGAGTTTTTGCCAATCCAAATTCACCTGCATAGGCTTTTAAAATTATATAAAAAAAGTTGTTTCTAGAAACCTAGAATAATATAGGTACATATACCTATAAATTGTAATAGAATCAAAAGAGGTTTAACTCCGTGCTCCAGTTCTTCAATTCCAAAAAGAAAATATAAACTTTATAAATTATAGTTATGGCTTCTACAACTATATCGATAAAAAGATCTAGCTCTATAAGAAAAAGAAAAACCATTCAATTTAGGCACCATATGCTACAAATGATAGGAGATTAGCAATCATCATCATAAAATATAAAGGAATGGAAAGAAGTATTGGAAGAAAACTAAAGCCCAGCAAAAGAACAAATGATTACCAACGGTACAAAGAGAACCAACCTTCAAATATATTCTAATCAACTAGTTGTTGAAAATCACTGTTAATCATATCCCAACAATTTACTGAACTGAAAGAAGCTTTCAATAACACAAATTTTGAATCAATGGAAGCCCAAACATGCCAGAGTTTGAAACTAAGAAAATAAATAGAGGTGCTTGAATACGAACCTGACCGATGGCTTGCCAGAGAGAAGCGTTGCAGGAAGCCATAGTGAGAATGACTTGAGGAAAACTGGTAGCTCCAGGAACAGAGCCCCCAAATCGTGTACCAGGACCTATGTTCGGTACTCCATGAAGAGCTTTAGACCACCAATTATATGCAGGAATGCCAAGTCTGGGAACAACACTGGCTGCATTCACGAGCTGGTGAACTTTCTCCTGCAATGTGAGGCATCCAATGAGATCCTTCACTCTGTCTCGAACAGGTAGTGAGGTGCTGCCAAAAGGAAATGAGCTCTGCCCAGCACTGGCATCGCAAGGAAAAGAGGGGACCAAATGGAAAAATAGGGCTCTGTTGAGTATTAGGAGCATAAGAACCAACACACCCACTAAATTCTCCATCACAAAATAGAAAAGAAAAAACTAGAGAGCCCAATCAATGTATATTCATGAATTCTTTATTATTATATTTTCTATTAATAGAAAATATTAAATATGTAAAACAATGACATTATATTCTTTGCTTGAAATGTAACATATTTTAAGCCCATTAATGCTAGTTATTTCCAATTTTGACAGATTTTCAAGATTTATTTCTAGATTTGGTTCTTTGTCACTCTTCAACCATGTGTAAAGTTGTTGTTGGTGTAAATGAGGAATGGGAAAACTTGTTACACACTTGATATGGATGAGTAAGAAACTTGTTTGTAGAAAGTAGTCCGTAGTTTATGGTGTTTATACAATACGCAATTTATTGATATCTACAACTAAATCATATCATTGCAAGACTTCACTACAAAGTAGGAAGCTATATTACCTCCCAATAGTTGAAAAGCATATTATGCAACAACAAAATAGGAAAAGCAGAATCACAAACACTTCTGGAGAGAAAAAAAGGCAAAACCCTACATATAAGAAATACAAACAATACAAAATTTCATGCTCACAAAAAGTACTTACATCTCCATTGGCCAAGGAAATTGCCATTATTGAAGCCATCTCCATAACCCATGAGAATAGGTTCCACATAAAACCAAGCAACTTCAGAATCTTGCTCTCCTATTACACGCCGCCATGGAAATAGACAATTATGTTAATGCATAGCATGCAAGAAACCGGATGGGTTTAAACAAAGGAGTTTGTAAGAATGCATGCTCTATATAACATCCATATATATATGAAAGCATTAGTTTAGATCCAAACCTTTTTCTCTTCCAATTTGTTTAATCCAAAGATCTTGAGGCAATTCTCTCCTTCTGCTCCTAATAAACCCTCCTTCGTACATCTTAACTACTCTGAATACTTCCTCTATAGGTATCGGCTCCTATCCACAACAAAAAAAATCTAGTTTAGAAACTTGGGGCGCCTTACTACACTTAGGTTTTACACAGTTTAGGTTGTCTTTTTGCAGTTAGGGCAAAACGTTCAACAATGAAGGAACCATAAATCGTGCATGCAATGAAGAAAGACACCTAACACCATGGAGAATTCCTGCTTGCAAAATGTGAAAGAAATATGCAGCCACGCGCCCTTCTCGTCCATGTGCCCTTCTTCAAAATACAGACAAAACATTAGGGATAGAAGCTTAATATTTCGTCCTCTCCGAATGATTGGACATAATGTTGAAAAATTATTGAAAAATTATTACTAAATAATTAAACCCCCAGCAAATTAGGCATTGGCCAATGGAGACCAAGATAAATACTAATATTTTTTCCAGCAAAATAAAATAAAAAACAAAACTTTAGATTAAAGCTGCATCATATCCCAAGCTCGATTCCCAAGGCACAATTAAAATTGCCTTTTTCTCAATCAAAAACATTAGTCGCAAGGACTAATAAGGATGGGAGGTGACTCAAATGATTGAGATGAGAATATTAAATGTTGCAAGCCTACCACGGTCTATTACTTTACCATACCTCAAATGTTACCATTGAAGGATACAACCTATAGCAATGCCTTCATCTAGAGATTGTCCCTGTCAATTTCATAGTTAAGGATCCTTTCAAAATTAACCAAAACATATAGACATTCGATGTTTCCTTTTAAGAATTTTCAATTTAACTTGAACCCCTATTCATCTTTGTTCCTAGTTAGAAATGGTTTCTTGGTGCAGATTTTCCAATCACTTATGGTGTTTTGTTTGAGTATTCGATTTATTCATAATAACATATATAGGTATGGAAATGTTTCAGCTTAACATTTGATGGAAATTGTAGTATGATAAATATTTGATGCCCTTTGTTTATATTTGATCAGCTTAGGTTGGGTTCATTTATTTGTAATGCTATGGTATTCGATTAAATATAAACAAATATATATATATATCTTATAATTGACTCTCAGCCCCTATAATGGCCTTAAGTATTAGTTAAAAGGCATTCAATTTTATGAAGATAAAAATACTAGATAAGTGTATATAAATACATAAATAGGTATGCAAATAATTGCTTAATACATTCAATTCAAATGAAATGTTTACAAACAAATTCTCAAATACAAATGTATATAGTTATTAAATATCTCATTATAAATTGACAATAGAATATGGAATTAAACTAATTAGAGAGGTATGAGTCTAGTATAAAAAAGGTTATATGTGTGTAACGAGGAAAATTATTTAGTGGAATTTATAAGGTATGAGATTGCAATTTAAAATTAAAGAGCTAAGGTATTTTACTTATTAAAGATGAAATTTAATATATATTAAATAAGAATTTTTGACTAAAACTTGGAAGATTGTATTGACAAGTAAATTAGAATTATTCTCCTTGACGTTAAACAATGGTTCCTCTTGCTTTTTCTTATTTGACATAAGGTTTATTCCATTTTGTGTTTTACTTTTGGCATCTGTCTTTCTATCTATGAATATGAATAGTTACTAGTTATTTAAATTGAGTTTATATATATATATATATGATATATATATATATGTATGTTATTAGTATTTGAGTGACTGTTTCAATATTTAGAAGTTAATAATGTATATAAAGTATGGTGTAGAAAGAAAATATCTCTCACAGAATTATTTGATTGTGTAGTTAGTGATTTTGGAAAACCAAAACAAAAGAAATATTGATTTGGATAGAATTAAACAATTAAAAAGATTTGATTAAGTTTGTTGGGTTAGATTCCTTGCTTATATTATAGAATGTCATTCTTCTTCTGAATTGTTTTATAAGATCACTAAGAAATAGTTATTGAATATCTAAAGAGATAAATTTTGTTTATAGAGTAATCTTTAATTATGTTTTAGAAGAGAAAGGTATTTTTTATTGTGGGGCAATAGTTTTTTGTGAGTTGTATTTGAACAAATTAGAGTTAATAGCTTAGATAAGTTAGTGAGAAAGCAAGAATGTTACTCAATAAGTTGTTATTTTTAGTTTTGACTATAGGAATATCTTTTATGGGTAATTAAGTCAAATTATTTCATGTGGTTGGTTGTATTGTTGAATTGATTGTTACCTCAATTAATGTGTTGTTTACAGAGTGAGAGTGAACTTGGTTATTGTTCTAGTGGAAGAGATGATCATTTATTGAATTTTTTTCTTGATTGCATGGTTATTGTGAGCTATCTTTAAAAGTATGATTTATGGTTGTAATGTCGGATTGGTTCCTTGTGGTAATTTTGTGGGTGACTTTGTAAGTGAGTTGGCTATGTCATCCTTCTTTTGGTTGAGCATGAGGATTTCATCATGATGTTGTCACTCGCTATTTTATACTTAAGTGGTTGATTGAAAATAGGTCCTTGAGATTTTATTATTGTTTCCTTTTTGATATGGAACCACTGTGTTTATAATTTAGTAGACTTCTAGAGGTAGTGGGAAACTTTATTTATGTTGGATTTTCCATGATTTGATCCTTGTCATTTGTTTGATCTTGTCTCTAATTTTTTAGCTCTTATGTGGTTACCTTGTACTATGGTGTTGACATTTGATGTAGCTCTTGGGCGAGATGGTTCATGCTCCACACATGCACTTGGTTTTGTGGTTTTAGTGATTTATATGTTCTAGTACACCCCTTGATGTCGTTTGATTGTGTTTCGGTACTATAAGGGAGAGTGGCTTTTCATGGAGGCTGACGCACAAAGGGGTAGCCTGGATAACCCATGGAAGATTTTATTTAATAAGAGAAAACCTAATAAAATATACTATTGGGTTTGGGTAGGATCACACTAAACAAGATAAATAAGATGTCACACCTAGATAGTTAGTGCTTTCACAGACTAAGGGTGGGTTGAGAAATAAATGGGCATCAAGATCACTACCTTGTCCTCATGAAAGGTTACTGGTTCTACATGTGTCACACTATGGGGTTGGTGCCTAGTGACAGGCAACTAAGATAACCATAGATGGAGGTTGATGCCTAGTGAGAGGCAGCTACGATAACCCATATAGGGCCATGTGATGACACTCTCCTATTGTATCCCTTCTTATTATATTACCTTTGTGTCCCTCTAGAAGCAGTCACCCTGTAAGTAGTAATTTGATGCAGAAGTTAATTATTGTTTATTGTTACTCTTGTTTGTTGAGTCTTGTAGCCTTTCCACTTGATTGTTCTATGTTGTGGGTCTTTCTTGTCATCTCCTAGCATGGGGGGTGGGCCTTTGGGTCCACGTGGTTTGGTGGAATGTGCTATGCACCCCATTAGGTCCCTAACTAGAGTTCATGAAGCCTAGAGATTGTACCGATGTAGTTGATCCAGAGCTTCTTCACAGTTCAATTATACCATGTTCTTTGTTGTATTGCTCTTGTAATTTTTGTATGATTCCCACTTTGAGTGCGGAAGCATTGTTGTACTCTTGTAAACCTAAAAAGATGTAATTTCATATTGATACAATATGTATATTATGATTTGATCAATGTAATGTATGGATATTATTGAATGTATCATGTGTTTCATTTATGGATGTATGATCATTGTTTACTTATCCTATATCATGATTTTACAATGTAATCTCATGATGTGGCAATCATCCTTATGGTATGGGTTTATGTTTAGTAATGTCTTCACGTGTACCCCAGAGGACGTAGTTAGATATTGTATATATATAATTGTGTTTCAAGTATTGTAAGTTAATGTATATCTTATGTTAGTTTACTTTTATAAAAAATAATTGTGCCATAAATTGTTGTTTTATGTTGTCCTTTGGGGTTTGCGTGGCGAGGTGTTCCAAAATAATTATATATAATTTATTTTTAATATTATATTATTATATTATTTTTAATATATTATATTATTAAATTATTTTTAATATATTATATTAAAATATTAAATTAACATGTAATATATTTTTTGTATTAATAATAGGTTAAGCATGAAATAACATGTTTACAACATGTTACATCATAAGATCAACCATATAGTGGCATAAATGAATAGCCATATAGTACGATACGAGATTTCTTCCTTGGATATTACAAAACCATGTTTCTATACATGAGAGAGAGTGTACACATATACATAGATTGACTTCTCCTACATAACAAAATACACATAATACAAAAAGGTTGGACTATATGCAACATTATCTCTTATCTCCCAAGTTCAACCAAATAGATCTCCCTAGGTAGATCAGGGTACTGTTAGGATTAGATAAGAAAGGACTAGTGAATTTATCCATCATGGACTCCCATGTTTTCAAATATTCCTAAAAACTAGTGAACCTGTAGGTATTGTTGGGTATTTGGTGATGAGGAGATCACTTAAATTAAGTGCCTTCCATGACCTTACTAGTTTAGGGACAACTTGTGAAATTTTGATCCTGATTAGAATTTTCCAAGGTTCATCCCAATCTACTGCCTTCATAACCCATATTGCAGTGAGAGCTATAGCATGATTCTATTGGTATGTGGTGACTGATCATGCTATACTATACACTCTTCATGTATCCTTATTTAGTTCTGGGGCTGGGTTGGGCCTCGGGGGTTCGGAGGTAGTAGCCCCCAAGAAAAATATTCTTTCTCCATGGTGATTTCGAAGAGGAAATATATATAGAAAAGCCACAAGGATTTGATGTCAAAGGTCAGGGGAAATTGGTGTGCAGATTGAAGAAAAGTTTATTTGGCTTGAAGCAAGCACCTCGACAATGGTATATTAAATTTGATAGCTTTATGGTTGAGCATGGCTAAAATTGGTGTAATTTAGACCATTGTGTTTATTTTAAGAGGTTAAATGATGGTAGCTACATCATTTTATGTTTATATGTTGGGTACATGTGCAGGATCATGATTGGCCAAAAAGTGGTGATATGATGGGTATGTGTAGGGTATGTGGCTAATGACATTTTTTACCCAAAATTAATGAAACAAAAAAGAGTTTTAAAGGGGATTCTCAGCTTTCCACCAATATAAATTATGCTTCACTTTGAATTTAATAAATAATTATTATTCATTTTTTATTTGAATTATGACTAAAGTCCCAATTGATAGGTTGATTGAAAAAATCTATAGCTTTCAAACAAGTAAACATTTTTTGTTCCAAACATGTGTCACATTCTATGCTTCAGATAATTATAGTATTAAAAAAAAAATCATGAATTTTGACCAAGTTAAGTCTGGGTCGACACGATTTTTTAATTTTTAAAACTTGTAATAAAAATTCATAATTAATTATTTACTTGGAAAAAAATTATAAAAAATATGCATCACATCAGGACATGAGTCCTCTACTTATATCTAAAATATTATAAAAATACATTATCATTTTATTGTGGTTAGAGTAGTCAAACAGACACCTACTTATTTTTTCCCTAAAATTTAAGTGCTATTGCATCGAAATTTCAAATTTTCACCAAATAAGTTTTTTTTTAAAATAAACCTAGTAGTTTAGAAACTACATTCAATTTTTTATAGATTCTATTCTTACATATTTGAAATAATATAGATAACTTATTCAAATTTTTACGTCAAGTTGTCTAACTTTGATTTTTCTGAATTTTATCACTACTTAAGGGCCTATTTTTTCTATGATGATCCTACACATACCCTATTGATGATATGCATGGAGCGGGGTCTAAAATGGTTCACATTGAGTTAAAACATTAGTTAATGAATCCTTTTGCTATGAAGGATTTGGGGGCAATGAAAAATATCCTTGGTATGAAGATTACAAGAGATAGGGAAAAAAAATTTGTTTTTATCTCAGACTAATTATATTGATAAGGTGTTGCAGATATTTCATATGGAGAATGCCAAAGCTATTTACACACCTTTTCCTAATCATTTTAAATTGAAAAAGGATATTTGTCCAAAGACATAAGAGGAGGAAGACAAAATGTCCAAGGTACCATATGCTTCAATCATAGGTAGTTTAATGTATGTCATCGTATGCACAAGACCAGATATTGCACATGTTGTAGGTTTATGAGTCATCCTAGAGTTGAGCATTGGAATATAGTAAAATGGATTCTTATGTACTTGAGAGGTACATCCAATAAATTTTAATGTATTGGGGGCTCTAATATTGATTTAAAAGGCTATGTTGACTCAGATTTGGCAGGGATATAGATACCAGGTGGAGTACCACAGGTTATGTACTTATAGTTGGTGGGATAACAGTGAGTTGGATTTCTCGGTTACAAAAGGTGGTTGCTTTATCCACCATAGAGGCAGAGTATGTTATTGCAACAAAGGAAGCAAAGGAGATGGTATGGATGCAACTTTTCATGGAAGATTTGGGAAAACAAAATGCTGAAAATCACTTGTTTATAGAAAGCTAGAGTGTTATACATCTTTCAAAGAATTCTGCCTTGCACTCTAAAACCAAACACATATTGTTGAGATATCATTTCATTTGGTCAGTGTCGGAGGATGGACAGGTAAATATGGATAAGATACATAAAGATGCAAATCAAGTGGATATGTTTACAAAGGAAATGACAAGGGAGAAGTTGAGATCCTCTTTAGCTTCAGTTGGTCTTCATGGTTAAAAGTATAATAGAGCAATAGGGTCCAAGGTGCTTATTTCCATTGGGAGCTATAAGTGTGGTGGTGTCATCTAGGATCAATCTCCAAGTGGGAGATTGTTTTCGTGTGGAGCCTAATCAATCTCCAAGTGGGATATTGTTGGTATGTGGTGATGAATCATTCCATACTGTACACTCTTCATGTATTCTCACTGGGGTTTGAGGCTAAGGTAGGCCTTAGGTGGGGATTCGAGGGTGACAACACTTGAAAAGTTGGGGTTTGGGGGTAGAATCCCCTGGGAAAATTTTTTCTCCTATTTTTTTGCTTCATCACCAACAAAATAAAAAATGAATTTGTAAAACCCTAATTATAGAAGCTTCTAAAAAGCTTGTAATAAGCAGTTGGGATGGGAGTTATAGTAGGGCATTATTTGTGAGATTGTAATTGTTTCTGCACTAGATAATAAAATCATTGGATGGTTTTGGTTTTGTGGATGTAGCCCATATTAGGTGAACCATGTTAAATTCTCTGTGTTGTCTTATTGTTGCTATAAATTTTTTTTGGGTGTTTTATTTCTCTATTTTATTGATCAAATTTGCATTTAACTATTAGATATTTTCCTTCTAACCCTAACAAATTCTTGAGATCTTTAAGGCCCAAACCACCATTAGATTTTTCCAAACAACACCACTCCCATTTGACAAAATGCAATTTACTTTTACCTTTCCCATCAGACCATAGAAAACTTTTGATCTTCTTTTGGACCTCATTAATTTGGTAGCTATTGAAGAATAACACTAAAGCAAAGTACAAGGTGTAGGAAGAGAATTTTTTGGTAGACTTGTATTCTACCAGCAAGAGATAAGTAGTTCTTGTTCCACCCATTAATTTTCTTATCAATTTTAGCTTCTAACCAAAGCCACATGTCCTTGAGGTTGGGTGAGACTGAAAATGGGATCCCCAGGTATCTAACCTATTTTTGAGGACCCCCATTGGAGCTCAAACTTCTACAACTAGTTAGGAGAGGTATCAAGCAATCTTCGAAAAATGGATTTCATCTTTGAGATACTAGCCTAGAAGCTAGGTAAAATAGTTCAAGCTTGGTAATTAATTTGTTTAAATTTTCCTCTTCCAGTTCCACAAAGATAGAGGTGTCATCAACAACTTGAATATTTAGTAATTCACCATTGTCAGGTAGTATCAAACCTTTCACTTTGGGAAATACTACTCTCTCTTAGTAAGTAATGGAGAGCATTAAAAGCAATTACAAATAGGGCAAGAGCAATGGGGCACCCCTATCTGATTGACCTTTCCAAATGAATAACTTCAGATCTAGACCCATTCACCTTACCAGGGCAGAGGCATCCTTCAAGAGAGTGCCAATCATATTTGAAAATTCCTAAGGAAACACAAAGGCTTTCAAAGCCATTTTTAAAAAGGACCACTCCACTCTGTCATAAGCCTTCTCAAAATCCAAGAGGAGCATTGCAACATTCTATTGAGATATTTTGGCCCAATCAAGAGTTTCCTAGCTAGTTATCAAGTTTTCAAGGATATACTTTTCCTTGATAAACCATGTTTGAGCAGAGTTTATGAACTTAGGGAGGATATTGGTAAGTCTTAAAGCTAATAATTTTGCAAGTATTTTGTAAGAAACATTCAACAAAGAGATAGGTCTCCAATTTTTAATTAGGGTTTTATCCCTCTCCTTTGGAAACAATTTAATAAGGCCTTGATTGATACAAGTTCCCAATGACCCTTTTGCAAAGGCATCCATATAAACCTGATGGAGATCCTCACTAACCCAATCAATGAAAACCTTGTGAAACTCAACAAGGATCCCATCAATCCCAGGAGACTTATCATTACTCATTGAGAGGATGGCTCTTTTGATCTCATCTTTAGTCATGGCAATGGAAAGTTGAGCACTATCCTCATTGGTAATTTTTCAAGTATTAGCCTCTTTATCTTGTTTCTTTCTTCCAAATAGACTTCTCCACTATCTTTAGATCTAAAAGGGTCCTTGTAGAATAGTGTGAACTAATGCAAGATGTCTTCTTGATTAGATAGGGTCACACCATTATGAAAAATCTTATCAATTTGTTCCTTTAGGCCTTTTTCTTTTATGTTTATAAAAAGAAATTTGATCCTTTATCCCCATTACTAAACTAGTTGAGCTTATCCCTAATCTTCAACCCTTGAATCTTATTAGATTGTATCCTTCTTAGTGAGGATTTGATTTTATTGAGCTCCTCATAGAGGTGTTCATCTGTATGATTCTCTAGAATCCTCTTTTCAACAATTAAGAGCTCATCTCGGAGGCAGTTTTCTTCTCTCCTACTATCCATTGACTTCTTTCCTATAGTCTAAAGGATACACTTCCAAGTATTCACATTCTGGTTCCATCTTTCTATAGGATCAAAATACTTTAACATCCATCTATTAATACCTTGCAGGGTATTTACAACCTCAATGCAATTTTTGTCCCTCAAAAAACTGGTGTTAAGGATGAAGTTGTCCCTATTCTTGGGATTGATCTTGACACCATTATTTATGGTTATCTTATCCTTGATTGGATGGTGGTCTGATAAAATATAGGGATAAACCAATACTTTGTTTCCATCACTATTACGCTCAAAACTATAGTAGTCTCTATTAGCATAGAACCTATCTAGCCTGCTATAAATTCTTTTGCCACATTTCTAAGCATTACACCAAGAGAACCACACACCATTTCTTTCTTGCTTCATACCTTCAAGAGGTTTAAGCTTGTTAAGCTTGTTTTTCATTTGATACCAATGATGCTTCTCATTACCTTTCCAATCTAAACAAATTCCACCCTTTTTATCTTCCCCATCCTCAATCATGTTAAAATCCCCTCCTATAATCTATGGGACCTTTGGGATCCCATTTATCCACTTCCATAGCTCACTCCTACCAAGATAATCATTCGGTGTGTAGATTGAACAAATTCCAAATTTGGTGTCACCCCTCTCAAAGGTGTCCCACACAACTCTATTACAAGGAGAGACCCCTAAGTTGGTGAGGAATGGATTCCACTTGTTAGCCATCAATATGGAAACACCTCCCTTTCTCTTTTCATGATTGGAGGTCAAATCCATAGATTTCCCCCAAATGAACTTCAAGTTAGTCTCAAGCATGAAACCCACAGCCTTAAGCTCTTGCAAAAACACAAAATCTTTATTCTACTCCAAATTAAGAAACATTCTTACCACATATTTCCTATCAAGGGATTCTAATCCCCTGAAATTCCAAGAGGTGTGATTAACTATCATTGGTCACTTTGTGTGTAAATGCATCTTTGGCATTCTTGAACATTTCAAAGTACTTGATTGCATTTTCTTCATTCTCCAATCTTTTGGGAGAGGGAACAACTAGTACTATAATGGTTTTATTCCTCTTCCCCTTGCTGATTCTTGTACATAACTTTTGCATATTGCAAGGGTACTACCTTTTTCCTTCCTCTTTTCTTAGGCTCTTTAGGAGGGGTAGGTCTAGAATCCCCTACATGATCTTTCTAAATATTCTAGACCTTCTCACTATTTTTTTAAGAATCTTCCACAATGGGAGAGGAGTCCTTTACTATACTCAATTTTTCCCCCTTAATCATCTTAGTGGGGAGGTCCACTTTTCTTCAAGTGGTCCCCTCACCATCAAGAATCCCAGTAAGTCCTACAGATTCACTGGTTTGGATAGGATTAGGGGTCATAGTTTTAGGAGCAATGGCCTTACCCACAAACCACTTCTTGGCCATGTTGGTCAAGGAATCAAGAGAATCCTCAATTAGGGTAGAACAAAAACCACCAAAATTGGTTGTTTTGGTCTCCTCGCCCCCTTTTGAAACTCCTAGGGAAGAGGCAACTTTTTTACTTTCAAGATTCAACATTTTATTGTTGGATCCCAAAATATTTTTGCAAGATTGTTTAGTTTGAAAGGTAGAGATTAGGCTAAATTAAACATGGAGAGGTCTCCTTTTTATTTCTTGTTTTCAATTTTTTGAATGTTAGTAATCACAGTTTCTTCATCAACCATAACACCATTCACATAAGTTTTAGTAACTTCATTTTTTTTTATTGTTTTCCTTTAGGTTTTCACCCTTTTTCATGATTTTTTATAAAGCTAATTGTTATGCATTCTTCTTTATAATGTCTACTAGAGTGTTAGAAAGAGAACCAAGAATAGGATTCAACTGAGTAGGGGAAAAATTAGGGTTAGGCATAGGAAATTTGCCAAAGGGGAGAAATGATTATAGGTGGGAATCACGGGCTAGCAAACTAACTGCGAAGGGGAAGTGACAGGGGAACTAGATGAAAAGGAGTGGTTGACACCAGATGGGATGGGGGACTCAACAGAAAAGCTCAAGGGGATGGGAACACCAAGAGGAGTATCTGAATTGACAAGAAGCACAAAGTTTCCAATCGAGACTGCCTCCACCTCAATCGACGAGGTCACATTCTCAAAACCCTTGGGTGACTTGGCGTTAGGCTAGCCACCAGCACCATGAATCAAAAGATATTTTTCCTTAGATGACACTCTTTCTTATAGAGATAGCACACACCTAAGCCACCAAGGATTTCAATAGGGAAGATATGGATGGTACCATAGATTTTGAGGCAAATATTCTCAGGTAACTCCACCCCAAGTTGAGGGAAGCAAGAACCTGCGCATTTAGGTTTGGCAATGTAACCTTGGGCCTATCTACCCTAATTATATTCCCAAATAGCTCCACAATCTGTGAGACAAAGGACCAAAATTTTTGTGTTATTTTTTTAACTAACAACCACCTAGGGCATGATAGGGGGAGAATTTCATCACAATTTGCTCCTAGTATCCAAGATAGAACCCTAAAAATGGACTTTTTAACACTCTAATAGGGATTCTTTAAGATTTTTTCTTGCATCTCATGAATTTTAAAATAAATAAAAAATAAAAAAATTTGTATCATTCAACATAAATAAATTTGAACATTTAATTTTTTATCCCACACTTCAAGTTAAACCAGTTATCTAAATATTTTCTCACGGGGAGGTTTTCTAGGTCGACGACAGCCATGAAAATTGTGACGTGGGATAGCCTACCCCTTTCTTTACGAATAGAATCAAGCATATTGTAATTCAAAGAAATCATAGTGGTTTCTAGAGGAAGCTTACCTTGTGAGTCTCTATTGGCACCAATGACCCTTTTAATTGTAGAATCAAAGATAAATTTCACACTTTCTATACATAAAGATTGATCACTTGCAACAACATCGCAAAAATATTTGGGGTGGTTAATAGCATTAACTAACTCCTCATCCTTCACATAATCCCCAAAGGGTTCGAGGGAAGCCATACCCCACTCCATGGCACTTCACATGGGTGATTGGTCTTTCAAGTCAAATAGCATTAAAGAAAGATAAAACACAAAACCACAAGAAGCCAAAAACCATTGAACTAGGTCCACAGAGTGCTCCTTCCTCTCTCACTATTCTCCTTGATTTGATCAACCATAGATCAACATGTAATATATTAGCTTAATATGATATTATAATATAATATTGAATAATATATACTATATAATATGTAACATATATAATTTCTAATACATAATTTTAACATCATATTATAATATTATAATATATATACTATATAATATGTAACATATATAACATCTAATTTAATATATTTTAAAATATATTATTAAATTATTGTTAATATATACTATATTATATTATATATGATATTAAATTAATCTCTAATATATATTAAACTAATCTTGTGATGCTTGATTTTTTACATATATTGATAATAAATTTATTAGTTCTTGGAATTATAACTATGGAGGGGTAGATTTTAACTATTGATTGAATATGGGCATTTTTTTATGTCAGGTAAATAAAAATTGTTTTTCCTCCATTCTGATTGGTTATATTTATAGTGGTACAAAATGTCAAAAGAGATCATCATTTTTTCCAATAAAACCATTTCTAATGACACGTAGAATAACTTATTTACAAAAAAATTGACTTAATTTTTGAAAGAATTTATTTACAAAAATTTTGACTTAATTTTTGAAAGAATTTCCACATAACTGTCAGGTTCCCATCCACTATATTTGACTTCAATGCCAAAGGCACTATAATATGCTACTTAGCAGCAACATTTTTTCATGGTTGTAGGTTTAAAAATGTGATGTTTATTTTGTGAGTACCAAAACAAGTTTTGTTTCACCTTTTAACTATTGAAAATTAGTTAGATTGTTGGTTGAAATCATCCCATTATTGAAAACAAATTTTCACTCACATTTTTTTATCTCAAGAACCTAGAAGCCCTAAAATCCAGACATTTTTAGGTTTACTTTATATTTATTGCGGATAGATTGAAGCAGCATTGCTATAGATGTAGAGATATTTCTTTTGGTTCATCTCATTTAGAAAAATATATGCTTTGATAGGGTTGTAATATTTTTCCTACAGACTATGCCCACATTTTTTCTCATTGGCACTATTGAAAGTCCAATCTTGAGGTAAGTCCCTTGCCATGGTTTCAATGAGTATTGTTTTAGTGGGGGAGAATTCATAAATGGCCAAATCATTTTTTTAAGATCTTATTTCCAAATCTTTGATACTCTAATCTAAATCTAATATCTGGCACATGCGCTATGCTTGAAGGGTATATTCTACTATGGTGTTGTTTTAATAAATTGAAATACCTCTAGTGTTTTTTGTTTATGATTTTAAAGTAATATATAATACTTAAATTAGAAGGTAAACATAATATTTCCTTGCAAAACTTAGCTCATTGTTTGTTGCTACAACTATTTTCTTATTTTAGTTTATACATAGTTTTCTTTCTAAAAGCTATTTTTCAAATATGGTTTTTTACAGTAATTGATTAAAATTCTATATTTTAGTAAAATGTTGTAGTTTTGCAAGTGGTGGAGAGGACGGTTATGTAATATTGAATCATTTTGATGTTGATTACTTCCACATAAAGATGTAATTTGGTTTTAAAAGCATTTTTTTAATTAAAATCTAGTTGGTATGCAAGCTAAGAAAATATAATTTGTAGCATGGAGTTATAATTTTTTGATTAAGGCTAGGCATTGTACTAAATCAACTTTTGCAATGAAATTACTTGGGTTATTGAAAGCATTATTGTATGTACACTTTACATGTACTAGTGATGTAGAGTTTCGAGTCATAAGCAAAATTGTATCTATTTTAAATATTACACTTGGAGTGTTTCTCTTTATTTATAAAGAAGTATTATTTATTTTATGGTTCCTACATTTCACTACTTAGAAATTTAAATTTATGGTCTAAACACTTTAGAGCACCCCACATGATTTTGATAAAGTGTGAAAACTTCAAAAGTTTTGGTATGTGCACCCCACATGATTTTGATAAAGTGTGAAAACTTCAAAAGTTTTGGTATGTGCACCCCACATGATTTTGATAAAGTGTGAAAAATTCAAAAGTTTTGGTATGTGCAGGATCATGATGGGCCAAAAAGTGGCGAAATGATGGGTATGTATAGGGTATGTGTGTTATCATGGAATCTAGCAGTGGTTGTTCCACGGATAACCTCCTATGAAACTTGTCTAGTTCCTAGGTTTGTGAAGATCAAGCACACAAAATGAGTGAGTTTCAAGCCACCTTTAAATGCGTTCTAAAGCCTCAAACAGTCAATTTGATCATCCCCCTATGTTCACCTCACGAAGACCTTCGAAACAAGTACCTTTGCAAAGTCTCTCTATTAATACTTAGTGAAATTGTAAAATGTGCAGTGCTCCTGCTCACATTGAAAATTTTTACTAAGTGTTGAAAAGTGCAAGGGCGCCAAAAATAAATGCCACTACATAAAAGTGATCTCAAAAAAGTGTAAAAGTGCTGAATTTTAGCACCTTTACACGTCTTTGCCACACTTAGCCAATTTTAAGTGCTGAATTTTAGCACCTTTACATGTCTTTGCCACACTTAGCCAATTTTTTTGCTTATGCGTGCTTTTTTGAGTCTTTTACATTTTTTTGCTTATCGTGCCACTTTTTATGCCTTAATTAAATGGGCAACTTGAGTTAGGTTTTTGGAACTTCTCAATCACTTAAAAGTGATTTTATGTTTCTCTTTAATCATTTTTGGTCCTCAACTTCTTTCCTCTTTGTTGGGCACACATCTAATTCATCCAAAAATGTGTTTTCTTGAGGATCTTCTCCTTGGTTGTTGTACGTGGATTATCTTGACAAAAAGACTAGGGAAACTTTTCCCTTAGTATGAGTTGGGACATTCCTTGCCTACAACTACCCTTTTGCAAGTGGATGACCTTGCATACCTTGGTCTATGTCATATCATGGTGTTTGTTGTCCATTTGTTTCATTTTTACCTCCCAAAGATCATTCGAGCAACATCTATTAGTACTTTGGCAAATATTGAAGGTCTCTTTCCCTTCCCACCCTTCTTCATTTCCCCTTTAACATTTTTTCTAGTCTGCATCTTCTCATCCATTTTGATAGCACAATCATTTTCTCTTAACCTTCATGTCCTCTCAAGG
>VDFB02000017.1:191735612-191851424 GCA_007258455.2 Sequoia sempervirens
TATGCAATAATAAACTTTCTCCAGTTTCTTTTATTTACAAATATAATGCATTCAATTCATTTTCAAAATACTAAAACCATTATATTATATGTTTTGAATTTCTCACTACTATACCAAATGATAATATATTGAGGGCATTTAATATATGTTCAATTCTTTTAGAATTATGTTTTCTTCCTCTTAATGTTCAATTATATTTATTATCATTTAATATAAACTAAATAATAATATTGTTTGGTTATTCATTTCTTTGTTTTTTGTCATTTAGTAATTTGTTTTTAAATTTCAATTTTATTTATTTTCTTCATTTTATTTATAATTTTAATATTTTAAAATGCATGATTTAATATATTTAATTTAAATCTAAAGATTACATAAAATTGTTAGTTATTATTTTTTAAAAAAATTATATTATTATAAGAAGACAATCAATATTTTAAATAATAATATATTGAGGGCATTTAATATATGTTCATTTTTTTTAGAATTATGTTTTCTTCCTCTTCATGTTCAATTATATTGATTATCATTTAATATGAACTAAATAATAATATTATTTGGTTATTCATTTATTTCTTTTTAGTGATTTAGAAATTTGTTTTAAAATTTCATTTTTATTTATTTTCTCCTTTTTAATATTTAATATCATAATATTATCATTTAATATCATGGTATTAAATATTATAATTTTTTCTTGATTTCATTTATTTCTTATTAATCTCATTTTTCTCCTTTTCTTGGTTGTATTTATTATCCTCTTTTATTTAGTTCTCTTATTTTGTTGGTTAGCTATTTTTAGCTAGCCTTTCTTTTTTATCTTTATAGTTTATTCGGTTGTGTTTGAGCATTTTCAGCATGTACTCTCCTCTTGCCTTCTCAATCTCCTCACCTATTTAGCCTACCGAGTCTACTACCTTCTTTCATTCTTTTCACTTTTTGCTTGCATATCCTCATGATGATGGATCATGGAGTGTGATCCGTTGATACAAAAATTTAGATAGTTTCAATCCAAAAATACTCGCACTTAATTATATTATTATATATTATATTTTATAAAATATAAATTATTTTTATACATTTTTATATATTATTTATATTTGCAATTTATGTTTATTCTTATTTATAATTTTAATGCTTTAAAAATAAGTTTTAAAATGTGTTATTTAATGTATTTAATTTAAATCTAAATATTACATAAAATTGTTATTTATTATTTTTTTAAATCTCTATCTCTCTCTCTCTATATATATAGAGAGAGAGGACAATAATAGATTCTAATCAATGGTTGAGAATTAAAGAAAAGGGTGCAATAGTTGCAATAATTTTAGGCTAAAGGACACTAGTTTGTTGACATGAAACCTAAAAGAATTTAGTTGTCATATGCTTCCCTTTAAATCCTCTCCCAATCAATCAAGGGCATAAATGACTTGATGTGGATCAAGTGCCTCAAATCCACTTAACAATACTACACTGAAAAGATGAAAATTCTCATGTCCAAAATAAAAATACTATAGTTCTATCAGAGGGAAGGTCTATTAGAAGAGCCTACTATAATGAATTACTACAAAATAGAGGTGATTGAAAGAAATTATAAAGAAAGATGGTTTGATTTGGTGAATATTCAGATAATTCCTTTGTAACTACTTGGAGAAAAGGTAAGAGCAATATATTTATTATCATCTATATACCTACTTGCAACAAATTAAATGGTCTCACTAAATAATAAACTAATGTTTTTGTCTTTGGCAATGCCAACTTCCCTATCCAAGATGGACAAATTTAAGGGGTCAACATGTTCAAATCTAGATGAATAATAAATTGCATATAATATTCTTGTGTATTCGCCACAAATTCATGTTGTTTTCAAATTTGTGTGTGGAAATAGGCCTTAGTGAATGGTGCACTTGGATAGGTCAAAACGATTCAATACATGTATGGCAAAAAACCACCTCAAGTTCCCTTATTTACTATTGTTTAGTTCAAACATTGCATAGGTCAAGCATAGGATCACAACAACCCAAATAATATGTTGGACCCACTGTCAAATCAAACTAAAAATTGCATGGGTCTAAAAAATACACAAATTGCAAGGCCTTACACTCCAAATGACAAAAATTGTCAGAGCCAACATTAATTGACAAGGGTTGTCATTCGTAGCAATTTAAAGAGAGTTTGTGAAATTGCAAGTCTACGCATACACCCTACCTTCACATTCCAAAAATATGCATACATGTAAAAAAGCCCATATGTTGCTCCCCAAAAACATAAAGAGGAGTGCTTGATGGCATTATCACATGTAAACTCTTGAAATGATAAAAACAATGTTATGAGTATTTCAAATTTCTTCCTTCCATCACTTATTTTAACCACTACCATTCAAATAAAGACCTACCATTGTGTCTCTTTATAATCTATGCATTTTTGAAACAATTCAATTCTCCTTAATTTTTTTCATCTATATTTTGTGGACTTAGAGATCATTTACACAATTAAGCCTTTACATTCATTTTCATTATTCAATCTAGAATGTTAAATAATTAGACATCTAACAAAAATAATATTATTGATTAGGCTACATGTTCATTATATCTCTTTTTCTATTTTTATAGGCTTAACTTTTACGACAAGATAATTACTTTGAATTATGCAAAAACAATGAATACAAATTATATCTCTATGTCATGTTCTTCATTTTTAGTTCAAAGATATAATTTTTAAATAATCTATATTTTTAATAAACAATTTTCATGTGTCCATTCTTCTGTTCATTTCCAATATCATATGCACACATATATGCAAAAAGAATAAATATATTCACTTATATGTAAAAGGCTTGTTACATATTTTACTTACTTTTTTATAGTATCTAAAATTTAAGATTATTTATTTTCTAATATTATAAAAACATATATAACATAATAAATATATTGTTGTTCTTTTTATTGTTTCCAATTGTTTTCTTGCCAATTCCAAACTAACCACAATTCACATTCTAATACTGTACTCCACCCATACAATTTTGAATTTATCAAAAATTGCCTCGGCGTACCCATTGCACAGCAAGGTGCAATTGCTAGTTTATTTTAAAATAATATAATAAAATAAAAAATAATGCATTAACAATAAACAAATACTCAGGCAGAACTTCCTTTCAAATATCCTTCTAATTTCTGAACGACGTCAAGGTAGGCACCTTCTAACTTGTAAACGGCCTGAAATACAAAGAAAGACAGGGTCAGTTGAAACGTTGAATGAAGGAACACTTTCATTACCTGATGCAAACCCATTTCATCATACGCGTGCCGTATTTGATGGGTTTGTAAGAATGGTCATACCCACATTGATTTCTCTCTTCCTTCTTTCAGATCTAAGATTTTGAAGAGGGCGAGAAGTAGCTTCAATTGCACCCCAACATAACAAATCCTCTGCGTATTTCTCGTTTCTTATGGAATGAACAAGATTTACTCCACCCACACAAATCAACCATAGCTTGGAGGATACTCTTCGCCATCACCAATTGAAAGATGACAAAATTTATACAACTAGGTCAAAAGAGAAACCCCCGTCAAAAACGTTGCAAAACCTCAACGGTGTATTAGTAAGCAAAATGTATTCCCGCAAGCAAGCACGAAGGGACAATGCAAGCTCATTGATTTGAGTAACTTCCTTCCAAATTTTTGAGGAGAAAAATTAGTCAGAACTACTCCTCCACACTTAAAATGTCTTTAAACCCACAAAATAAGAATGGATTAACATGAAATGTTGTATTATTCCACAAATTTAGTTTGAGTAAGTGCATTTGCGTATAGAAATAAATATATGTGAACGCGCTTTACTGTTATTGCAACGAAGCAGCCATGCAAGCAGCATGCTTCTTTCCCTACGTTGAAAAGTAGTCTTGGTTTTTCTTTATTTATAGGCCCGCCCCTCTGAAGTTGTAACAAATCCATTGAGTTTAATTGTTTGTAGGAACACAAGAATAAGAGATGGGGCAGCAGCGCACAACAGTTGAGCTTCAAGGAATTACTGGTCGTCCTTCCCAACAAGTCATCCACCAATTGCTTAGGAATGTACCCGGATTTCAGAGTGTTCATGAGGTTGCGGGGAGAAGAGTTACAGTAAACCACGATCGAGGATCCAAAGATCAGATAGGTAGAAGACGTCGTTTCTTTTTGCATGCGTATCATCCAAATATTCATTTTTTAACATTCTCCCCTACAACTTCTATCCAAGGCATTCTAACCACATGTGGTTGACTGTGTTTTTATGTGTTCAGTTAATAAACTGAAGGAAGAATATCGCGGTTCTGAAGAAGTACAGAGTGCAGAATGAAACAAATAGAATGTGCAATAATCGCTGTTTGGGACTTTGAAACTATTTTTCTCTGATTATTATCGAATTATGAATAAGTATCTCACTTCATAGACTTTTATTGTTATTCTATGTGAAATGTAAAATTTAAAATAAAGGCATCACGCTGAAAGTTTATGTTTTGGTATGTATTTGATATAAGACATGTTATTCTATAATATAGGTATTTAAATTTAATATATATTTGTAAGAAGATATTTGTTATCTTCAAATTTCATTGTGGGTGTCAATGTATAAATCATTAAATTTAAAGTGAATGGTTGAAAAAAAATTTAAAATTTATCTTTAAATTCTATGAAGCATAGAATTTTGTTAGATGCATTTTTTTTCTTAATAATATAATTCTATCTATATTTAAAATATGCATTTATATATTTAATGAAAAATATATTCATAATTGTAATTTGTGTAAATTCAATATCATATGCATATATGTAATCATTTATAGTTTTTTATTTTAAGTGAGATTGGGGATTAGGAGAAAATGCTAAGAATTTTATCATGAAAGCTCATGAGCTATTAATCTAGTTTCCTAATTTATACTTACCATGATTTAATTAATTATACTCTTAACTTTCTTATGAGGTGAAATGTTCTATTAGATTAATTCATAAAAATGTGTCTAAAAGATAAAAATAACACCCTTCAAACATGCATATCTTCCTAGAATGCTCATGAAAATATAGATTTCTTTTTTTTTTGGCATCAATTGAAGTATCACATTATGAATTTTGGATTGACATATATTAACATGTTTATAGGAATAATGATAATGTAGGCTTAAAACTCTACAATCAAATTATTAAGGGAGTGTAGGAAACCTAGATTCCAAATGATAGTCATATTCCTTTTCATATTTAATGATGGTAGCAAGAGCTTTCTTTAAGGGCTAACAAGAAAAATTAAACTACTACCTAAACCAAGCTATGAAAAAGGATTATAATGGTTATTAAGTGCATGGAAATTGGGGGGATATGGTTAGTGGCCACTTTCTCCTAAAATTAACTCAATCTAAGCTTGACAAATAATTCAAGATGTGGACACTCAAAAAATGAAGATATGATAAGATCAAGAATCATAGTACTCCAAATTTAGTTTCTCGAATACTAAATATTTTAACAATGATTAAGATTAAGAAGGTGGCATTAAGAGTACACATAAAAGTTTCTATACTTTTATTTCTAAAATATAACATAGCTTCTAGTGTGAAGCCCTCTAATTTTTATTTACAAAAATATAGCCAATTGTGTGCACTACATGTTGTGTATCTTTCATATTTTTACTGAAATTTTATAACTTTCAAAGTGGATGCATCCTAAAAATTACATCACTAAATGTGTGCCTCACATAAATTAAAAAAAACTATATATATATATATATATATATATATCATAAGAATAAAATTATACATATATTTTAAATTTGGATAAAAAGGATCAAATTTATAAATAATTCAAGATGTGCACACTCAAAAATTGAAAATACGATACGAACAAGAATCATAGTAATACAAATATAGTTTCTCAAATACAATTTTTTTTTTAAATGGCTAAGGTTAAGAAGGTGCATGATGAGTACGCACAAAGGTTTCTATTTTTTTATCTCTAAAATATAACATACTTCCTAGTGTGAATCCCTCTAATTTTTGTTTTGTTAGGTATTTTATAAATTTATTTTTAGAAATATATCTAAGAGCATGTACTACATATTGAACTTCTTTAATGAACTTTCAAAGCGGATGCATCCTAAAAATTGCATCACTAAGTGTGTCTTTCACATAAATTACACAAAACTAATTATGTATGTATGTATGTATTTATGTATGTATATCTATGTATATATCTATATATAAATACACACACACTCACACACACACACACACACACACACACACACACACATGTGTGTGTGTATATAAATACACATATTTTATGTGTATATAATAAATCATAAAAAAAATTATACATATCTTTTAAACTGCGATAAATATGATCAAACTTAGAAACAACTAATAAATATTTATTGGAGAAATATGAGGACAATTTTCAAACAAAATAAAAATAAATACCTTAACTTATTCAAAATATTGAAAAAAATATATTGATGGAAAGCTAATAAGTAGCTCGGCATCTTGATGGAGGTTTCTTAAAACTTCATTACAAAACATAAAGTTGATTAATTATATTATTTCCAAATATTGAACTCAAGGAATTATATATATATATATATAATTTTATATATATTTCCAAATATTGAACTCAAGGAATTATATATATATATATATATATATATATAAGATTGTGCAAAAGATATACAAATATAACATGACAAAAATTTAGTAAAAAAAATCAACTCACATTATGTTTTCATTATTTTTTGTAAAATTCAATGATAAAGATATTTGTTTGACATCGTTCTCTACATTGAATTTTATAAAATATAGCATTTACACATTATGGCTCTTTAAAATTTTGCATACCACATATGCATTTTGCCTAAAATATCAAGATTGGCCACTAAATTATTGCTCATTTCCATATGAACTCACCCTAATTCATATATTAATTTTTTTTTGTAAATAGTTATGTCCTCACTTGTAGGATCATGAATGTAGATATTTATTGACTAGCTATGTAGATGCAAAAATATGAGCATTAATAAAGAGGAAATACTTTTGATTCATAAGATTTTGACACCCACAGGATATATATGGTTGAGATTTATACCCATGCCTTACCAAATATTTGGTAGCACTAGATATCCAAACAAGATTGAAATTCAATCCTAAAACAATAGGTATCAAATTTTAAAAAGTGTAGTTTTGCATATTCCTTAATCAAATTTTACCATCTAGGTATTAAAATAAATTATATATTTTAAAACTAGAAATAAAATTCTACATTTCATTTTTTACACCATGTTAATATTCTATCTAGAAGTGTTTCAAATATTTACCCCAAGTATAATTAATTGTGATTTTCAAACATAAATAGTCTACTTTTTGGTCATTTTAGTACATTATTACCTTCAATTAATCTATCCTTTTTCAATTATGTAACTAGATAGTAATATGGTATATTTCTTATGGAAGGTTTAATGAATCTATATTTGGACCATTATTTAATGTTTAAGACATATAATTTAACACAAAATACTCATTTGTAGATTGGAGTTCAATGAAAAGCAATGTATGAAACATGAATAATTAAAATCACATATTGATAAGTCAATCATCCAACTAATGCAAATATATTCAAATCAAACAACTTCTTATAGAAATTAGATTTGAAGCACAATGCATTCTCTGAGGTGAGAAAGTTGTCAAGAACCAAATGGGTTTCATCTGATGACTACAACTCATATGGGTTTTCATCCACAAAAGGGTTTAAAACATCATGTTCAAATTGTATATAAAAAGGAACATGATAATCAGATGCCTTCTACAAAATTTGACTACCTATACATATATGATACTAATTCCCTCAATGGTAGGTCATCTTGAGCCAAAGTGGCGCCAAAGCCCAGAATTCAAATATTTACATGCTACATTTACTTCATCCTTAAGACCTAAAGGTCATTCCCACTTAGGGCCAACATACCCTATTGTAGACCTATCCACACATTCCCTAGATCTCCTCCCTTATCCTCCCATTCCACAATTATCTCCACATAGGTCCCTTGGAGTTAGTGTATGTAGATCTTTCAAGACCTACTAGAATTAGAATCTCATGTGGTGATAGGTATTTCATGTTATTAATTAATGATTATTCTAGAACGACTTGGTTTACATTTCTCAAAGAAAAATTAGAAGCTCTACACAATTCTAAAGCATTTAAGGCTATGGTTTCAAAGAATGAAATGAATCTTAAATAAAATGTTTGAGGCCTGATAGAGGTGGTGATATTACTTCAAATGAGTTTAACATTCTTGTGAATATTGTGGAATAAAGAGGCATTTGTTAGTCCCAAGAACTCCTTAGCAGAATGGAGTTGTAGAAAGGAAGAATAGAACAATTCAAGAAGCAGCTAGGATAATGATGAAGCTAATATTCCAAATGTCTATTGGAGAGAAGTAATTCATGCTACAAACTACATTCTTAATAGAGGTCAAGCAAGAGTATATAGTTTAAAAACTCCCTATGAGTTATTGTATGGTAAACAAACCCTACTATGAAGTATTTTAGAGTTTTGGAATTAAATACTATATTAGAAGAGATGAAGAAAATATATGAAATTTTGATGCAAGATTTGATGAAGGAATCTTCCTTGAATACTCTCCAAGAAGCAAGACCTACCAGTGTTACAAGATATTGAAGAATATTGTTAAGAGTGCAAGTGTCAAAGTGGATGAAGAACCATATCAAAGTTCCGTAGTGATAGAAGGATATGAATATGATGAATCCCCTTGCAGTGAAGAAGAAAAGTTTGAATACAAAGGAAAAGAGTTTACAATTGAAGAGGAAGAAGCTCTGAAAAAGAATCCTAAGACTCCTAAGTATGTGTAGAAGAAAATTTCAAAAGATCATATCATTGGAGATAATAGAAAAGGTGTGCTAACAAGAAGAAAATCTATTATGATAGAGGAACAAGTAGATTTTGTTTACTTTCTAAGGTGGAACCAAAAATAGTGACTGAGGCATGTAAAGATGAAATTTGGGTCAAAGAAATGAAGGAAGAGTTAGAACAAATAGAGAAGAAAATGACTCAAGGGAATTGTCCCTTGAAACTGGTAGATAAGAATGTGATTGGCACTAAGTTGGTATTTTGGAACAAGTTGAATGAAGATGGAAAAGTTGTGCGGAACAAGGCTAGACTTGTGCATAAGGGTTACTCACAAGTTGAAGGTATAGACTTTGAAAAAAAAATTGATCTGGTTACAAGAATGGAAGCTATCAGGATTTTTTTAGCTTTTACAACACAAAGATTTCAAAGTATATCAGATGGATCTATGAAGTATGCATTCTTGAATGGTGAATTGGAAAAAGAGTTATACATTAAACAACCAAAAGGTTTTTAGTTGTCAAAAGATGCTAATATGGTCTATAGATTGAAGAAAGTGTTGTATGGACTGAAGCAAGATCCCATAGCTTAGTATGCAAAGTTAGACAAGTATTTGTTGCATCTAGGATTCAGAAAAGGTACTACAAATAGAAATCTATATTTCAATGTTGAAGGAGAAAAAGTCTTGATTGTAGTGGTATATGTTGATGACATAATCTTTGGTAGAAATGAAGATATGTGCAAGACATTTGCAGAGGAAATTGAGAATGAATTTTAGAATTCAATGTGTGGGAGATGAATTTCTTCCTTGGGTTTTAGATTAGTCAATCAGAGAAAGGTATATTCATATCACGGTCTAAGTATGTTAAGGAATTGTTGAAGAAGTTTGGAATGGATGAATCTAAACTGGCATGTACTCCTATGGTTACTAATTTAAGTTAAGTAAGAATGATGAATCTCTCAAGATAGATTAGAGCAAGTGTATATCAATAATTGGTGGACTATTACACCCTACTACTACTAGACTACATATCATGCATTCCGTTTGTCGTGTGGCTAGATTTCAAGATCTCAAAGAATCTAATGTTGCAATAGTGAAGAGGATATTCAGATATTTGAAGGGAACTCAAGATTATGGTATGTGATATACTAAGGATATTGAATTCTCTTTGAGTGAATATACAAATGCAGATTGGGTTGGATGTGCTAATGACAAGAAAAGTACAAGTGGTGGTTCTTTTTTTCTTGCAAGCGAGTTGGTTTCATGGCTAAGTATTGAATGTCCTTATCTATTGCAAAAGAAGAAAATATTGCAATAGCATCATGTTGTAGACAAGTATTATATATGAAGCAAACATTGAAAGATATCAAAGTTTCATATGATGAACCTATTCCTATCTTGTGTGATAATATTGTAGTGTGATCAATATTTCAAAGAATCTGATAATGAATTCAAGAATAAAACATATCTCAATCTAGTATTACTTCTTGAGAGAGAAAGTTGTAGAAAATGAGTTGAATTTGGAGTATGTTCCTACTAAGGATCAAGTTACTAATATTTAAACAAAGGCTCTTCCAAAAGATACTTTTGAGTATCTCCAAGAGAAGTTAGGGGCTAATGCCCCTCCTTTCAACTATATGCATAAGTGTGTGCATCCTTCTAGGAACCATTTCAACATATATGTCTTGGTCTAGGATTGATGCTAAAGTCTACCTATCAGGAGTAGTAAGTAGTATTATTTTCTAGTTGGTTAGAGAATATTCTATGTCCCTAAGGGGCAGTGTGTAGGAATGTAAATATGCAAAAAGATAGTGTAGAATAATGAATGGTGTATGCAGGTGTTTCACTTTTGTATGTCATCAAAGTGGGAGGAAAAGTTGAATTGATTGAAAAACCATAGTGTATAAATGGATATGGTTTGAAGAGCATAGAGAGAAAAAGGATGGAAATGTGTTTTACTTTTCCATTGATATAAAAGGGGGAGAAATTTAGCTAAAAAACCATGTGAAGAGGAGAGAATAAATGTTGGTGTAAGGGAAAGTAGTGTGCATTGATGTGTAGTATGTGTTGTTGATCAGAGTTGTTTGTTGATATTGATATTTTTTCATATCAAGTGTTGTCATCAATGATAAAGGGGGAGATTGTTGGAAACTTGTTTTTCCATTGATGTAAATAGAGTATTGTTTCATTTATGTTAACATTCTAAGGAATCAAGTGTGTTGGTTGCATTATGTTGTCATTAGTATAGTCACTAGTGTCAACCTCTAATATAGGAATGATGACTAAGTACTTGTGGATATCAACCTCTTGTGTGGTTGAGATGTCGAGAAGGTGTTGCAAAAGTTGAGTTGGTGTTTGTGGTGCTTGGTTTCCAAGTTCTTTTGAGAAAATTTGAACAATCTCTACATTTCTTCATGGTTGAAGATGTGTGCATGCAATTTGGACATGATGATCAAATATGTTATGATATGTTATATCTATATTTTTATGTTTTAGATCATATGGAAAAATAAGTTGTGTTCACTAGTGTGTGAACAATGAAGTAGTGTTCTTTGTGTATGTGCAGGATCATCATCGAAAAAATTGCCCCTTAAGTGGCAAAAAATTCAAAAAAACCAGAGTTAGGCAACTTGATGTAAATAAATAGCTTTAAATAGAATAAGTGAGCGTGAAAATGTAGGTTTTGAATCTTCGAATAGTGTAGAGGGTGGGGGTTCGAGGGAATCTCAGGTGAATGCGGAGTCCTCTTCGGGTTCAGATAAAGGTAAGTCGGGTTCTGATGATAAGGACGTCCACGAAAAAGTCCAGGTGGATCCAGGTGGAAAGGATGGGTCTTTAGTTCCCAAAGCTATCGTGGATATGTCGGTCAAGCGGGATGAAAAAGGTAAGTCGTGGACTTCATTGTTTGGCTTTAAGCCAAATGATAAATCCTCTTTTCCCCTCGTGCATATCCTTTCTGATCCGGGGTCTGGAAAGTTTTCTATTTCTGTGCCGGATGAAATCATAGACCATAATATTGCTAGGATGGAGAATGTTTTGGTTGGAAAATTTTTGGGTCCTAGGCCTAATATTGAAGTGGTAAGGGAGTTTGTTAAAAAAAATGGAAAACCAGTGGTCTGGTTTTGGTTGCGGCGCTCCCTAGAGGTTTCTTTGCTTTTCAATTCACTTGTAAAGAGGATTCTAGGGTTGTTCGTAGTGGTGGTCCTTGGATTATCAGAAAGTCTTCCTTGGCCCTGAAGAAATGGTCTTCCAGGGTAGATCTATCTGGTTCAATCTTTGAAATGGTGCCAGTTTGGGCTAGATTGCCTGGTCTTCCCTTGGAGTATTGGAATATTGATATCTTCAATGGGATTGCTAGCTCTTTTGGAGAACTTATGTCCATTGACTCAATGACTGCAACAAGAAAGTGTTTGGTCTTTGCCTAAATATGTGTTGGGGTTTCTCAAAATGCTGATCTTCCCTCTTCAATTGACATCCAATCTAAGTTAGGAGTGTGGAAGCAAGCTATTGAATTTGAAACAACACCCTTTGTTTGTTTCAAATGTCAAAAATCTGGGCATTGGGCAAAGAAATGCCCGCTAAATAATAAAAATGAAAGGGAGAAAGCGGCCAACACTAAGAATGTATGGAAAAAAAAGCCAGAGGAGGTGAAGCATGTGCCTATTCCAAATGAGAAGGAGAATCCTGAGGGATACACCTTTCCACAAGATTTGAAGGAGACCCATAAAGTCTTGAACAAGGATGCTTGCTCTGAGTCAGAAGGTACCTGTTCTCAGGCTCCTAAGGATTCAAAATATTTGTTCTCACCTTCTGAGGAAAGAAAGGAAGGCGATCCTTCTGAGGAGGGAGCCCGGGAAACTCTGAAGAATGTTGTAACTAGAAATGAAGATACGGGTTTTGTTTTGTCATCACCTTTGCTGTCGACCGGATGTATGAATGTTCCTAGGCTGGAGGAAATACCCATTAAGGGTTTGTCCCTAGAGATAGGAATTCCTGCCTCTTTTCTTTCTCCTTATAATAACCCTTGCTCTAATGGGGTTCAGGATCAGGAGTTAGCCAATTTGGAAGTAGTGAAGGATACTTTTGAGAGCCAAAGCATGAATATGAGAACACCAAAGCTCAATACTTCAGAAACCAAGAATGGTTTAATGAATACCCTCCCTTGGGACCAGAGATTGTTATCTGAGAAGGACGAGGAATTAGGCAGAGAATTGGAAAGCCAAGATGAAACCGAGTGGGAGGAGGTTATATAACATTCAAAGTCCAAAAAGGAAAAGAAGAAGGTGAAGGAAACTTCAAGTGGTGTGGTAACCAGAATTAGAGCCAAGGCTGATTGTGGGATGTCCAAGCCTTTCCTGGGAAGAAAATTTGAGAAATGGCAAAGGGAGCAAGGTAGCCTTCAGGATATTGCGGATGGTATCCAAATGACCATCCCGGAGATACTTCAATCCCCAGGTAAGAAATGAAAATTATGTCTTGGAATATAAGAGGGCTGAATAGCCGTCATAAAAAAGATGTTTTGCAAAATTTTGTTAGGGACCACAAACCCGATATTCTCCTTATTCAAGAAACTAAAATACCTAAAGATAAAGTAGAAAATCTTAAAAAATTTCAAAACTGTGGGGCTCATGGTAATAGTTCTGTGGGTGCTTCGGGGGGTATAGTTACTTTTTGGAACAAGTTGTTTATTAAAGGTGAGCCCTTAATGGAGAATGGTAATGTGGTGGCCACTAGATTTACCCACATAAGAGACAACTTTTGTTGGATCCAATCCAATATATATGCCCTGAACTGTAAGAATGCTAGAAACTCTTTTTGGCTCGAGTTATCTGGTTTTCAAAGATGTTTTGTCAATGAACACTGGCTGGTCATGGGTGATTTCAATACCCCCCTCTTGAATGTTGAGAAATTTGGGGGTTCTCAAATCAATTGGGAAAGTAAATCTGGCCTTTCCGATTTCATAAACAACAATGCTTTGATTGACTTAGATTTACAAGGAGCTTCTTATACCTGGACTAATAGGAGGTTAGGGTCTGATTTGATCCAAGTGAGGCTCGATAGGGCCCTGGTTTCTGGTCAATGGTTTATAAACTATTTTTGTGCTTTGAGAGCCTTGTCAAGGGTTGGATCTGACCATTTTCCTATTTGTCTTCTTGCGGATCCTACTAAGGTGAAAAAGAACTTTCCTTTCAGATTTGAAATTTTTTGGCTTTCTCATCCTCAAATTTTTGAGGAAATTCGCAGATGGTGGAATGTAGATATCTCTGGCATAGCTATGTTTAGGATTGCTAAAAAATTAAAGGAAGTGAAAACTAATGTGTGAAGGTGGAAAAAGGATGCTTTTGGGAATTTTTTTGGCTCTAAAACGGAAATTCAGGGTAAAATTCAGGAGATTCAAGTTAAAATCCAGAAATGGGGATGCATTGACAATTATAGAGAAAAGGAAAATGAACTCCTTATTCAATTGCATGACATCATTGCTAAAGAGGAAGTGTTTTGGCGTCAAAGATCTAGGGTGTCTTGGCTGACTGAGGGAGATAGGAACTCCAGATTTTTTCATCTGACTGCTTCAAAACATAGGGCTGCTAATAGAATCACTCATACTGTTTCTAATGGGACTAGTTTTGAGGAGGAAGATGATATTAGGGAACAAGCTGTCCTTTTCTTTAGGAACCTTCTTTCATGTAATGGAGAGATTGTTACTGAAGCTCAAGATTCTATGATTGAAGCAATACCTCAAGTGATTGGTCATAATGAAAATTCCTTAATCACTGCTATACCCTCCAAAAATGAAATAAGGAAAGCTGTCTTTTCTTTTGATGGCAACAAAGCTCCTGGACCTGATGGTTTTCCTTTATTCTTCTTCCAAGTGTTTTGGAAAATTGTTGAGCTAGATGTGGTGAACACTGTCAAGGAATTCTTTGGATCAAGACGTCTATTGAAAGAATTGAATGCTACTTTTGTGGTCCTTATTCCAAAAAAACCTGGGGCTTCAGAGTTTCAAGCTTTTCGGCCAATTAGCTTGTGTAATTCTATTTACAAAATTATTTCAAAGGTGTTGACTTCAAGAATGCTTTCTGTGCTCCCCCAAATTATTGCCCCGCAGCAGAATGGTTTTGTGCCAGGTAGGTACATTATGGACTCTGTTGTTACTATTCATGAGAACTTACATTCGTTAATGGTGTCAAAAACTGAAGGGTTTATTCTTAAACTAGACATCTCCAAAGCCTATGATCGGGTTGATTGGGCTTTCTTGTTTAAAATTATGGACAAGTTTGGTTTTAATAATAGAGTCATTCAGCTGGTGAACCAGCTTGTGTCGACAGTTACTTCTGCTGTCATTGTGAATGGATCACCTTCAAGGTTTTTTCAGATATCTAGAGGCCTCAGACAGGGAGACCCTATTTCTCCTATTCTGTTTACTATCTTGGCTGAGAGTTTAGGTAGAAATATTAAAAATCTTATTGATCAAAGATCCCTTGTTGGCTTAAGACCTTCTTCTCCTCTTACCTGTTCTCACCAGCAATTTATTGATGACACCATTCTTATGGGAAGATCTATGGTGACTGAAGCTAAGACTTTTAAAAAAATTCTGAATCTTTATGAATCTGCTTCTGGGCAAGTTGTCAATAGGGCTAAGAGTTCAATTTTTTTCATCAATACTCTAGAGTATAGACAAGTCAAACTTGCCCGAATTCTTGGATGTCGTGTTGAGTCTCTTCCGTCAACTTATCTTGGCTCACCTCTTTGTTCTAAACCTTCAGACTCGTTCTGGATTTCTTTGGTTAAAAAATTCAATAAGAAGTTATCGGGCTGGAAAGGAGCTATTCTAAGTCAAGCTGAAAAAATCCAGCTCCTTAAGGCTTCTCTGCAAAATCTTCCTACTTATGCTCTCAGTATATTTAAAATTCCTGCTAAATATGCTGAGGCCATTGAAAAAATTCAAAAAAAGTTTCTATGGTCCAGAGTTGAGGATAAGAGGAGAATGCCACTTGTTGGATGGGATCTGGTCTGTAGACCCAAATCAAGGGGGGGCCTGGGTTTAAGGAAAATTAAAGTTTTGAATATGTCCCTTCTTGCTAAACAACTTTGGAGAACTCTTACTTTAAATGGAGAATGGTGTGATACCTTAAAAGCTAAATATTTCAATAACTATGAGTCTTTAAATGAAATTATAAACTCTTCCTCTTTACCTTGTGGGTTTGTGTGTTGGAATGATATGGGTAGAGGAAGAAAGCTTTTGGAAATGGGAATTGGATGGCTGATTGGAAATGGAAATTTTGTCAGATTTTGGGAAGACAGATGGCTTTTTAAAGATCCTTTAATTAGAATAGAGAAATTTAGTAAATGGATGAATGATTGTAAAAAGGAATTTGGAGTCTTGGTTAAAGATTATTGGAGGAATGGAGATTGGGTTGATTTGAAGACCATCAGTCAGGATCTTGGCCCTGTTCAGTCAGCTTTCAGAGCCCTTAGACCAGCTCAACACCAGGTGGAGGATCATGCTCTCTGGTTAGACAACCCGTCTGGTATTTTTTCAGTTGCTTCTGCCACTTCTTTGTTGGATAGTCTGAAGGAGCATCCTCCCTTCTGGGCTAAGGCTTGGATTAATCATCTGACCCCGAAAATCAATATTTTCTACTGGATAATGCTACAGAATAAGATCCTCACTTTGGACAATCTTGGAAAAAGAGGAATTCAATTACCAAATAGATGTTATATGTGCAGGAATGAAGCCGAGACTGTTAATCATCTTTTTCTTCATTGCCCTTTTGTGTCGAATATTTGGGATAAATTACTGGGGCTTCTTGAGTTGGTGTGGGTTTTCCCTGCTTCTGTCGAAGATTTCTTCATTCAATGGAAAGCTCCTTCAAAAAATCCTTTTGTGAGAAAGCTATGGTCTTTTATTCTTCCTTTTGTGTCTTGGAATATCTGGAAGGAAAGGAACAATAGAGTGTTTAGGGATAAAGAGATGTCAAAAGGGGATTTGTATGCTAAAATTGTAAGGGCTATAAAGGAAATTTTATCTTTAATTCCTGGAAAAATGTTTGAGAAAGCTTTCTGGTCTCCCTTTGATGTTGCTATGGCCGAAAAGTGGAATTCAAAATTAGTTGGGTCAAAAATCCTTAAACCTGGAGTGTGTGGGAGAGATAATGCTATTTGGTCTATGCCGCCCTTGGGCTGGATGAAAGCCAACTTTGATGGTGCGGCTAAAGGTAACCCTGGGAAAGCTGGCAGTGGGTGTGTTTTAAGGGACAACACCGGGGCTTTTATTGTGGCTTTTGCTGTGGACATTGGAATTCAAACTAATCATGTTGCGGAAGCTGTTGGGGCTTTTCATGCGGTTAGCCTAGCCCTCAAGATCAACACGAAATATCTTTGGTTGGAGGGCGATTCATTGAATATAATAAATTGTATTCTTGGGCTTACCCCCCCTCGTGGACCATCAAAAAATGGATCGAAGACACGCAAAATTTATTAAGTAAATTTGATAAAGTGAAAGTGTCACACGCCTATAGAGAAGCCAACATGGTGGCAGATTTCTTCGCCAATGAAGGGGTTAAGAAGGGTGGGGAAAACACGTGGAGGAAGAATGACAACCTCCATCCTGAAGTGAAAGCGCTAATTTATTATGATTCAGTGCATGGGAGAGAAGGAAATCTTAGTCATGATGAAACGGATAAAGATCAGGTACATCGATCTCATTAGATTTGATGGGACTGACGTCACTTTCTTTTTTAAGAAGAGTCTGCGGCACGCTTTCTGGGTGTTCGACAAAAATTACCTAAACGGGACCCAGAGCAACTGTTCAGTGTGGTTTTACAGTGAGCTGACTATGGGTGGAGAAAGAAAACGTGTGGAGCTGAGCAATTTCCAGGAGCACAGAAAGAATGCTAAAGCATGGGAAAGAATCGAAAAGGGAGGTTTAGTCCCTTATCTGGAAAAGCTCCATGGTACAGATGAGGGGATGCTGGACTATTTTGTTAAAAACTGGAAAAATGGAGAGATCGTGTTGTTTGGCAGGAATGTTAAGCTGAGTGAGGACTTAATTGGTGAAATAACAGGTCTCTCGACTGAGGGTGTTAAATTCTACCGAGACCGACGATTCTTTGATGAAGCGGTTATTAAATTTTCCAAAAAAGATAAGGAGAAAGTGAAGATGGTTAAGGTTGCTAATAGCTACTTTGATGTGGAGTCCATCAAATCTATTTGGAGGAAAGTTTTAAGAGTTATCATGGAATATATTACGGTTGACGGGCGCTTTACCAGAGTCTATGGTTACCACTTTTCCATTCTGAATCATTTCCATCATAAGGTTCGTATATCTCTGCCTTTTTACTTATTTTCTTCTTTGAAGAATTGTCTTGATGATGTGGAAAGAAACCCTAGGAGGAATGCTATTATCCACCCTGGTCTTGTTAGGCTCATTTTTGAGTATTTTCAAAATTTACCTGCTCTGCCTAAAACTGTTGAAATTGAAGAGTTGGATGAGGAGACAGCAAGTAGTAGGGAAATTGAACCCCGGGCCCCCTTGCTTGTGTTCTTGTTGGCCCTGATACCATTGCTCCCCAGTCCTTGTCATGTCAGAAAACTCTTAAGGATCCTGCCCCGCTATCTTGTCCTAAACGGCAACCGCTGCATGAGTGCCCTAGTCCGAGTTTTGCATCACCGCTCTGTCTTAACCCCCAGTCGTCTCCTAGTTGCCCTACTCCAGGTTTGTCCCCTAGTTTTAAAGGTAACCCTATTATGAAACTTGTTTCGTACTCTAGAAATTCTATGGAAATCCTCTCTGAGAAGCCCTTGGTCAGTAAGGAATCGGCCCCTAGTGCCCCTGCTTCTGGAAAATTTGGGAATGATCATTTTGAGTCCCCTATTTAGGATGAAATTAATTCTGCCCTGAATAAGCTTAAGCCTGAGGATTTGGTTAGTATAGCAGAAAAAAGTACGGATGGCCTTTTTACTGTTCTCAAATGGACCCAGAAAGAAGTCTGTGACCTGAAAGGCCGTGTTACTGATCTCAGCAACAAGGTTATGGATTTGGAGCAGAAGATCAGCTGGAACAACAGAGATAATGATGAATAGGAAACTCCTTTACCGAGGAAAAGACAACAATTACAGGAGGATAGATTGGCTAGTATCGAATGTAACATGTCCAAGATTGGACAAAACATTAGGGCCACTATTGCAAACAACCACAAAATTGCTAGGCATAACATAATCATCATAAATGCCATGGTGGAAAAGCTTGAAAAAAACTAAAAGGGTTCGCTGGTGGTGGATTTGGATGTGGACAGGGGGGCAACAGATCAGCTAGTGAAGGGATTTCGACTCATACCAGGGCAAACATAAAGAGGAAAACCCTGACTTCTTCACATACGGTTCAAATTCTCAAGCAGGGGTTACAAGACATGCAGAATGTTGAAAAGGAAGCCGAGGAATTACTGAACACCTTGGAGTAACGTGGTGTTTTGATTGCTAGTTTTTGGTCCTTTTTTGGGCCCTGCTGTCTTTTGGTGCTGTCATTTCCTTTTTGGGACAACTATCTGGTTGTTTGTACTTTTTCTGCTTATTTTTTTTGTTTAAACTTCATGGTTTCAGGTCCCTGTAAAACCTATTTTTTCCTTTTCAAAAACATATCCTCAAGGAGGGAAGCAAAGTAGTGGATGATGCTTCATGCATAGGTCTATCCTATACTCTGGAATTTTTAAAGTTACGAGAACCTCCCACAGAGAATTAAGGAAAATTTTTTGGAAGATAAACTTTGAATTGACAACTCAAAGTTCCACTTTCAAATGAGTAATAATGGTAAAAATTAGCCATAATAGGAAATTTTTTGCTCTGAATTCCTTGCTAGGAAAGGTTGTCTCTAGGCACTCACTTTTGAATTCCTAGTCTCTAAAAAAAACTACCAAAGAATGAATGTAATTGAAGCTCAAAAGATAGGCCCTCCCCAAAACTGTTTTCATAAGATAATTGGCTACATGGCTCTTTTAATCATCACATGTTTTCCTCTTTTGAATTATGAGATGGGCTAGGAGGTTAATTCTGAAAAAAAAAAAATTAAAAAAAAATTATTTAATAACTATACTGTTGAGGAGAATATTTATGAAAAATAATGTGATAAACCTCAGTTGATAGATAATATTACAATAAAAAATAATCAAATTAGGCCCTATTCGTACTTTCAATTTTTTTCAAGTTTGAAGTGCCTATATTGAAAATTTTTCCTTTGCACTCTCAAAAGTTCACCTAAAAAATCTTCCCAATTGACCTAATTTGGAGGGTCATAATTTGGTGTCTATTAATTTTCAAGCCAAACCCCTTTGTGAGAATATTTAATTGACATACGTGAACATGAATGTCAATTTTTAGCTTCCCATGATTAGTTTTGATGATGTTTTAAAAAATGAAGTTGAAGGGTTTTGACACTTTTCTGTTGTTTGCAAACTTTCAATTCTACAAACTAGCCTCCTATTTGAGCTGATATTTCATAGTTGGATGATCGTCAAGACAAAAGGATTGTTGTTCTCCATTCTCCCTATGTTCATGTGCTCCTCTGTCTAGTTTTAGAGCCTTATGATCTTATTTGCTATTTTTTCAAGATCAAAAGCAAATGCAATTTGTTCAGTTTTACATCTGCATTTCTAACATTGTTTCAAAGTGGTCAACTTTGACACCTAATATCTTGTGAAGAATAACGACTGAAGCAAATCCCTCTTGCATGCATATTCAATGTACCTAAATGAGCTTGTTTTTCCGGTGGCAACCTCTTAGAAGGAGATTTGATATTTTTCAAAGTGGTGATTTGATGGGTTTTAATTGGTTTTGAACATGCACAGTTGCAAAAAAGTCTAAGAAACTTTGACAATTAATATCTTTCACTTTGAGATCCCTTTTGTTGAGCCATTTGTTGCATTACATTCTTGGGTCAAATTTCTACATGCCTATCATTTTTCATAGCCCTAGGAGGTCGTTTGACTATTTTCCTAGGGCGATTCTAGAGCCAACTTGACTAGTTTTCACCATTCTTCAAATATACTAAAGAGCATATTTTAATGATAACCCATTTTATCATTTCACTTGAGAAGCATTCAAAATTTGTCTCAGATCACTTCAAGGACAACACTTGTTTGAAAAGAAAAAAAATTAGTCAGGCCCGCATGGGGACCTGACATGCTTTACCCTGTTTTGAAATTATAATTTTACAATGTTACAAATGAGGTAAACAATTCATTTGTAATAATTCCAAGGGTCATATGCCTATACCAAGTAGTAAAATGAATTACAAGACACCTATAATGATATTTTTTGATGATGTAGGACATCCAACAAAGCATAAAGGATGGAGGAATTGATGTTATAACTATGAGTGCACTGCAAGTGAATGGTGGAAACATACATAAGGCAGGTAACTTGTTTGGCTGATTGACTCCAAGAACATCAGTAATGAAGCACAAATATAGAAATAGATGAATGCGCTTGGGATACCATTGGATAAAGTTACAACACTTCTTAACCTTGCTTGGTTGTTTGAGTAGTCATATGATTCTTGAGTGACAAATTTTTATACAAGGCTAATAATTTTGTTTCCTTCAAGCCAAAAGGCCATTTCAGAAGTTTAGGAATTGGCTTGTTATGGACTCAAAAAGTGGATAATTATGATGTTATAGAACTAATTGGTAAAGGACATTTGGCTCTACAATTCTTGTACTTCATAAGCTTAAAAAAGAAGAAGTATGTATTGAAGAAAATTGGTCTTGCTTGCCAAACTGATATGTGTGGACGATCAAAACACCATGAGATGGCTCTCACCTTCAAATACCATTACCTTTACATTATGGAGTATGAGGAATCAATTCTAGAAAAGGGTTGCTATGCATGTGAGTATAGGATGTTGAGGCATGAAGCACATCTTTTCCAATGCCTGCTACATGGATCGATCTTTTCAAAGTAGACCCACAACCATGAGATGAGAGATTCCATAAGTGAAGGTAACACAAATTAGAGTAGGCCATTGCTATTAGTAAATTGGGTGCCATGCTAGCTGAAAGTTTTGATTTAATTTGGAAAAGGAAACATGGAAGGATTTCAGGCCCATAGCCACTTAGATGATTGAAGGTCTCCCATACAAACACAGTGATATGAAACACCATAGTTGCAGTCGATGCACAAAATGGATTTATTGAAAATTTCTTAATAATTTTCAAGAAAACGAAGTTTGCTTGTTTTAGTTGAATGGGTGTCATTCAACAAGCAGAGGAAGGATCCAATAAATGAAGAGAAAAGTTCCAGGCAGCTGAAAAAATACAATGGGATGCCATGACTGAAGGATACATCCAAAAAGGGCTAAGTGAAGTGGAACTAGAATCATTAAGGAAAATAATTCATGGCTAGCACACAGTTGAATCATTTGAATCTTGCTAGTACTCTTGATGCTTATGTTGCCATGGACAATGGATTCTTGTTAAAAGAATCATGCGTAGTCAGTTGATGGGTCCAATGGTCGATGGAACACACCATGAGAAAGCTCAAGCATTGCATAATAATGCAATGTTGCACAGTGAGGGCACAAGCCATGCCAAAAAGATAAGGAAGGAGGCCTCCATTATCAAATGGAGGACATGAAGATATAAGCGCAAAAATTAGGGAAAGCAATAGAGAAAATGAGATCAACAACAAGGAATACATGAGCTTAGGTGGAAGAATCTTACACATCACATGAGAATGAGGATGATGTCAGCTAGAGGCGTGCGCAGTGTGTGTGACCTTGTTGTGGGCCCAAAAAAAATTAAAGGAACCGGTGAAGAAATAAAAGGCTTTCATTTTAAATATAATGAAAGGGTATGATTTTTCCAAATAAATTTTAAAAACACAAAACATTTAAAGTTAGGACATTTCATGAAAAAACAAATAAATGGTTAAAATGCAAATAGTTTAAAATGAATGCTCTATAAAAGGGAATGAACTGGAAAAGTTTTTTAAGTGGGCCCATTGAAATATTAAAGGTTGGATTTAAAATGAAAAAATGATGAGGATGGAGTATGGGTAAATGATTTTACCCAAGGACAGTTTAAACTCTTTCATCATTTAAAGCACAATTTTTTATAATAAAGTGAAAAGTAAGGCATGAGAAAATATTTCAGATGTTGTTGGGAAGAATTTAAAGAGACATGGGGTAAAGTATTTGTCGCGATAAAATGCAAGATTTTAAATGGCACGTGAAATGGCATGGGGGAAATTTTCACAAAGTGAATAAAATATTCACTAAAGTTTTCATTGCTAGAAAATAAAGTGAAGTTCATCGGTGAAATTGTTTTTAGCTATAGGGTATGTGCAAGATCATCATCAAAAGAATAGGCCCTTAAGTGGTAAAAAATTCAGAAAAATTAGAGTTAGGCAACTTGACATAAAAATTAGAATAACTTATCTATATTATTTCAAAAATATGTAAGAATAGAATTTGTAGCAAATTGAATGTAGTTTATAAACTAGTTACTAGGTTTATTTAAAAGAAAAAATAAATCTATTTGGTGAAAATTTGAAATTTCAATGCAGGTGTACTTAAATTTCAAGGAAAAAATAGGAAGTAGGTGTCTGTCTGACCACCCTAACCACAATAAAATGATTATATTTTTTTATAATATTTTAGATATAAGTAGAGGACTCATGTCCCGATGTGATGCATATTTTTTTGTAATTTTCTTCCAAGTAAATAATTAATTATGATTTTTTTATTACAACTTTTAAAATTTTAAAAAACTCTTATGTCTAACCACTTTAACTTGGTCAAAACTTCATGAGATTTAGTTTTTTTTTAAATCCTAGAGTATGTGAAGTATAGAATGTGGCACATGTTTTGAATTCAAAAAATATTATACCATTTGAAATCTATAGATGTTTTTCAATTAGCCTATCAATTAGGACTTTAGTCGCAATTCAAATAGAAAATGAATAATAATTATTTATTAAATTCACATGAAAGTATAATTTATATTGGTGGAAAGATGAGAATCTCCTTTAAAAATCATTTTAGTCTCATCAACTTTGGGTAAAAAAAAAGTCATCAACCACATACCCTACATATACCCATCATATGGCCACGTTTTGACACATCATGATCCTACACATACCCTATAGAAGAGCAAGAGAAATGAAATGTTTTTATGAGAAAACAGCTATTTTCAACTACAAGGGTAAAATGGTGCATATTTTCATAGGGAAAATGGAGTGTAATTTTTTTGTTGCACATGTGTTTGCAAAGAGTAGAGGCTAGTTTGTTACTTCTATAGAGAAATAAGAGAGAGGATTTTCTAGATGGTTTCTTGTTGTTGATCAATGGGAAAGCAGTTTCCATGTGTCTTCAATGAATTAAATTTAGGGCTTCTTTTGTTTTCTACTTATTCTCATTCTCTTCTCTTTGAAAAGGGGTTCCATTTTCTAAAATTTCTACAAGGGAGGCAAAAGCTCTGTGTAAATTGTAAAGCTAGGGTCAAGTATCACTATTAGTCAATTAATCTAAGGTGTTTTTGTTTTGAATTGAGCTTCATGAATATATTTTATTTGATGATTGTCTCCATGGCTGAGATGTAAAACTCTTTTGACTTCAGTATTCAAAGATTACTTGGGTTTTTTCATGTACATTTGTTGCATTTGAGTTATATATGTTATTGCCTTTTGTTCTATGAATAATGTAATTGCTTTAATAAATGTTAGCTACATTTGTTATTGCCTATTGTTCAAAGAATGGAGTAATTTATTTAGTGAATTTCACAGGAGTGTTATGTTTTTCAGGTGTATTTGTAAGAGTGATTATTAGACAAAGCTTTAGTGATCTTGTTGTCATAATGTGATAAATTTTTCAAGTATTTTCAAAACATGTCTAACACTGTAGGATGAAGTGCTGGTTATATGACTCCATAGCCCTCTTCTTGGCATTGGTCAATCTTTGTGTGTCTTATGTTTTCAGTTTGGTGTCAAATTATTAAATCAAAAATCATTTCAATTTTGTATTATGTGTTATGTGTTTTCCATGTTCTCCATGATGGTTAATGAAATTCACACAATGTCCTAGCCAATGTTGAGTGATATTTTATGTTTCTTAGCATAATTTTGTGAAAGCATTATCTATTATGCAATACCCTATTCAGTATGTGTGTAAATATTTAGGTGTTGCTAAAGGGTCACCCCCTAGGTCCTATAGAGCCTGAAGTGTAGGGGAAGTATGTTCCAATCCCATTTCTTGTTAATTGGTCAAATCCATCTTTGAGTCTGAACATAAGAAATTGGCTAGTCTTTAGGATTCATTTGATCTATTGATTTGGAATGCCAACAGATTGGTGACTCTGCTAGGGAGAACTTTGAATCTCTAGCTACAGACTATTTAATTAAGGAGTCATACTATTTTCTAATCTAAATTTGTTTCAAATATTGAAGAAATTCAAACCTGAAGAAAGAAACTATTGCAATGAACCTGAAAGTTTCATGATCTATGGTGCTCTGCTAGTGAAAGAAACTCAAAAGGATATTTATCTTTCAAAGAACTTCATGTTGTTTGAAGCTCATTCCTTTGTGAAGAGAGGTGGTGACTCTGTCAAAAGAACCTGATGAAGAGCTTAATACAGTTCTAGATCTACAAACATTTCCAATCAAGAAGAACAATTTGCAACATCTTCAACATTTCCAAGTTTTCTTCACTTTTGGTTTTCAAAAAAAATGTGTGAGAACAATATTTGAATGTGTTAGGAAAAAAAATTGTTCCCTATTGAGTGAATTAGCACTAAGAAAGGGAAAGAATAGTAAAATTGAGTTTGCATACTTCTGAATTATAATTTACAACCTATGTATTATGTCGGAGAAGTATGTTTTAAATTTTCCTAGTAGATAGATCTTAGGTTTAGATGCATTTCAATTATGCATTGTGATATTCGAGGTCATGATGAAAGTTAGAAATAGGGAAATGAATGATCAACTATAGAGTTGATATTCAAATTTTGAAAGAGGTATGCCAAAATACATTAATATATGCGTCCTTGTATGGTTCCTAGTGCGACCATGGTTTGTGATTAGTCCCAACCAAATTGTCAAAGAAATTTTAGCACTAAGAGGTACAGAGCCATCAATTTCAGTGGGATCGATGGTTATCCAAATGGAATTCCAGCCAAATTCAGAGATAAATTACCAAGATTCATTAGGTGATAAGTCTAAATTAGCAAATAATTTTTTTTAAGAGTTCAATAATTTCATGGATGATTATGAGGTTGATTACGAGGATGTGATCATGAGGCTATTTATTCTGTCTCTAAGAGGAGATGCAAGAGATTGGTTCTCTTATTTACCAGCGTCCTCTATATATTCTTCAGAGGAGTTCAAAGTGGTGTTCATGGAGTACTTTAGTGAAAGGATTGATGCATTCTTAATAAGATGAAAGTTAATGAACATGGAGAAAAGGGAAGATGAGTTAGTCCCCTCTTTTAATCTCATATTTTCAAAGATCATAAGGGAGATCTCTAAAAGCATAAGACCAAATGATGTAGAATTCTTGGTCATGTACTTAGGTGCATTTGATAAAAAATGAATTATATATTAAGGGATAAAGAGCCTATGACATTGCATCAAGCATATCAAATTGCCATAGATATTAGAACAATTTGAGATATTCAATGATGAAAGGACATAGGGTTGTGAGTGTAGGTCATCCTAACACACCTCATGCAAATAGAACTCATGGATCAACTAATAGAAATTCTTGTCAAGATGGTAATGTTGTTGTTATTTTGATTTCTCCATCATCAAAACATGCAGGATGTAGTGAGCTCCATATTAAATTTCATCAAAATTTGAGAAATGTTGATCAAACATCGCTTGTTCAGGGATTGTCTAAAATGAATAGACTCAAAGGAGAATCATCATAGGATTTTTTTCAAGGTTTTGGATTCCTTTTTGAAGATCCCTATAAATTTTAGACCTAAGGATTCAATGTGAATTGATGTGTTTTGTGAAATATATGAGTCAGGGCTGAGCACTTTTCCAAAGGAGTTGAAGCCTCATAACTCGGATCAAGTACTTGATTGTATAAAGATTATTGAGGGAGCCCGATGTAATTACGCACAAAATAAGATGTCTCAAAATGAAGCTAGTAGTTGTCCTATTGAGAAAAATCAGAGGATGATACACAAAAATGGAAAGAGTGTATCAAAAAATGAAGTTCCATGTTACATGGATGAGGATATCAATTGTAATCATCTCACAATCAGCACATGTGTAGGTCCATACAATAGTGTTGAAGATGAAGATATATGGTATGATGAAAAAAAGGACATGCATGAAAGTTCCTCTTGCAATATCTTGTGTGATGAAGAAGTAAAAGAGATGTGATAAATCATTCCATGTCATGTTTTGGTCAATAAAAATAATGCTAATGTTGATGACCTCTCATCACAAATCAGTGATCAAGACATTGAAGATAAAATTTCAAGCATTCACTCTGAACATCCTGAGCATGGTTTATGTAGTGATGAGTCTTCTTGTGATAAGGATTATAATGAGAGTCAAGCTGATTATTCTTTTGATGATTATGAATGCTCATATACAAATGACCCAGATGTACTTTCTTCACCTATAGAATGCAGTGATATGAATATTGATGAGGTCAATTGTCTCTGAGTGAATGATAAAATTCTATTTGATGTATACATGGAATGTAATTTAGGTTTTTCATCAATGGAGCATGCTAATTCTTTGAGTGATGAATAATTTGAAGAAAATAATATGTGTGTTTAGTATGTTGAGCTTGAACATAGTTCTAGAAATGATGAAGATGTTGATGAACGTGCTTATGTCTTTTCCACTCATGATTGTTTTTTTGAAGCAGATATGGGATTTCAGTTGTACATGAAAAGGATGATGAGGTGCACATTGATGAAGGAATTCATTTTTGAATGATCAAGTTACGGATTATGACAAACACATGGAGCTAGATTGAGAATTATTACCCATTGATAATGTGAAACAATTTGATGAATTTTAAATTATCTTGACATTGTAAAACCTTTTGATCAATGTGTAGAGTAGCAAAATGATGCAAATGACAGTGGGTGTGATGTTAGTCAATATGAAATTGAATATTTAGGTCTTTCTTTGATGATCTTTCTCATCTTCATGATATACAAATGGACATGTTTTATTTGAATGAAGAATGCATTAGTGTGAAAGAGAATGAAGGTTCTAGCTTCATTTCTAATGAACAATTTTTAGATAACAGTGAATCTTTGGCACACAGATCAATATTCCTATCAACTGATAGTGCACATGAAGCTGATAATACACTTGAAAATATTTTTGTTGACCTTGTTAATCCTGAAAATGATAGCATTCAAAATGATTTAGACAATGAACATGTTTTGGAAAATCAAGGTAAATTTTTTGGCTCAAGCTTGAAATTTGAATGATCTGAATCTTTGTTTGAGAAATTCCATATGGTATTGCATAGTGATTTGAAGAATGAATTTGATATCATGTGTGAAACTGAGATGAAATGCAATGCTTATGCATTAGAGGTTGATGTTTTTTTTTAATATCCTAGTTTGAATGTAGATGAAGGTATTGTGGGTGTTGGCAAATTTTATTTTTAGAATCTTAAAGCACATCACAATGTGTTTGGGTTGTGGTGTCTGGATGATGGTAAACTAACCTATGATGCAATTAAGCTAAAGGAGTTACAAATTTGTGAGAAATATCTTCTCAACACACAAGAGGATTGCATGTTATTTATCATCCATGATATTTCCTTTGAACATGATCATTGTGCAAGTGTTAAGGAATATGATAAAACTGTGTATTCATGTGGTCTTGATCACTATCCCCATATGTTGCCACTTGATATAAAATTAGAAAATGAAGAGATTGACAGTGATATGGTCTATGTAATTTGGTTACCATGTGACAAAAAAATCCAAATAGGGAGCAAGTTTCTACTTGCACAAAGACAGCTTGATGCTTGTGTTTGCACAAATGCATTCACTCATGTTGTTGTGGTTTGATAGAGACAAGAATGAGTTGAGGGAGATCAGTTCCTTTATTAGATCAGTGTTTGAAAGAGGTAAGAATTGACTCCCATTTTCATTTGGTGGCTCGAGGTTACCAAGTGAAGTTGAAAAGGAAGGATGAATAAATGAGCAATTTCAGAACACCCAATGGACTCAACATTTGGTCTACACCCCAGAGATATGGATCATTTTTATGCCCATAGGGGGCATACATCCCTAGTTAGAGCCACTATTGGGACTTTCAATTTTTTGAAAATTTCAAGTGCCCATATTGAAAATTTTTCCTCTACACTCTCAAAAGTGCAGCTGAAAAATTTGCCCAAGTGATGTTCTTTGTAGGGTCATAATTTGGTGCCTATTAATTTTCAATCCAAACCCCTTTGCGAGCACATTTACTTAACAAAAGTGAACATGCATGTCAATTTTCACCTTCCCATGATGATTTTTAATGGTGTTTTGAAAAGTGAAGATGAATGGTTTTGACAAGTTTATGTTTGCAAACTTTCAGTTATGCAAACTAGCCTCCTGTTCAAGCTGATATTTCATAGCTGGATGATCGTCAAGACAAAAGGATTATTTTTCTCCATTCTCCCTATGCTAATGTGCTCCTCTGTCTAGTTTTAGAGCCTTATGATCTTATTTTCTATTTTTTTGAGATCAAAAGCAAATGCAGTTTGTTCAATTTTACATCTACATTTTTTACATTACTTCAAGGTGGTCAACTTTGACACCTAATATCTTGTGAAGAATAATGATTGAAGAAAATGCCTCATGCATGCATATTCGATGTAACTAAATGAGCTTATGTTTCTAGTGGAAGCCTCTCAAAAGGTGATTTGATATTTTTTCAAAGTGGTGATTTGGTGGGTTTTAATTGGTTCTAAACAGGAACAGTTGCAAAAAAGTCTAACTGAACATCTTTGACAGTTAATATCTTTCACCTCAAAATTCATTTTATTGAGTCATTTGTTGTATTGCATTCTAGTGTCAAATGTCTACATTCCTACAAGTTTTCCTATCCCTAGGAGGTCATTTGAATATTTTCCCAGGGTGATTATAGAGCCAACTTGACTAGTTTTCACCATTCTTCAAATATGCTAGAGAGCAGATTTTAATGATAACCCAATTCATCATTTCACTTCAAAAGCATTAAAAAGTTGTCTCAGAACACTTAAAGAACAAAACTTGTTTGAATTTTTTTTTTTTTTTAGCTGGATCCACATAGGGACCTCACATGCTTTACATTGTTTTGAAATTGTAATTTTGCAATGTTACAAATGGGGACAACAATTCATTTGTAATAATTCCAAGGGTCATATTCCTATACGAAGTAGTAAAATGAATTACAGGAAACTTGTTACGATAGTTTCTAATGATGGTGGACATCCAAGAAAGCATAAAGGATGGAGCAATTAATGTTATAATTCTGAGTGCTCTACAAGTGAATGGTGGAAACATACGTAAGGCAGGTAACTTGTTTGACTGATTGACTCCAAGAAAATGAGTCATGAAGCACAAATGTAGAAATAGATGAATGCACTTGGGCTTCCATTGGATAAAGTTACAACACTTCTTAACCTTGCTTGGTTGTTTGAGCAGTCATATGATTCTTGAGTGACAAATTTTTATACAAGCCTAATAATTTGGTTTCCTTCAAGCCTAATCCGAAGGATCTTCACCAAAAATTGAAGTTTCTCTTTTTTCTCTACAATCAACATCATCAAGAAGAGTTCAAAATTCTAACTGCAACACAACTCGAATGGAGTCAAACAAAGCTACAGAGCCCAAGATATGCTTGGTCAAACCTTGGTCAACCTAGGACCTAGGTTAGAGAAAAAAAGGATCAAAAATTGACATCATAAAAAATTGTTCAAAGTCATAATCAATGTGAATATCACATCGACAGCTTTTTGGTGACATTTGTTTCATGCAAAATGAAGTTTGTTTACACAAGATATGAGCAGTCAATGTTGGGTTGACTTTACTAATGTCGGCAAGGTATAGTCAACACAGTTAGCAGTATCCTCCAATCACAAGTTGACACATTTCATCACCAAGCAAGAGAAAAAAATGCCATGTGGCACATCATTGGTTTCCACATGGCAGGACATGCCATCATTTGGACACATCATTTTGAGGCTAGGTCATCAACACCCTCCACGTGGTAAAGTCTTATGGTGACACATGAAAATCAACTCACCCCTCCATCCACTTCCTCATCGGGGGTTGGTTGCATTTGTTAGAAAATTTTTATAAAGGCCCACATGGGGTCTTGAGACGCCGGGCTCACTAGACCGGCTGGCGGCCGTTGTGCCACCAACATGCGCTTTTACCATTATAGTTGAGCAATTCATTTTGTTGTTTATTTTGTTAGAGAATGGGTTAGAAAATGGATGGTGGGGGACTTCACCCTCTAACCGTTGGCCAACCAAAAGTATAAGCCACCATTAGACCACGCGTGCTAATTGATGTTTATAAAGTGTGTGTTTTATTTAAGCTTTATTTTTAAGCCTATTTGTTAGGAAATAAGGTTTTATGGTTATTTAACCCCCTAATAATGTAACAAAGCCTAACCAAAGGATAAAAAAATCATGTATGATATGTAGGGGGTTATTTAGTTAAGGGGGGGAGTTATTTCATTAATTATGGTGGTTTTAACCCCATATGTAAATTATGTATAAAAGGGGGAAGATAGGTACTTGATTCTCATGTTCAGGTGTTGAAGACTTAAGATAATTCTAGAGAGATGAATTGATGATCCTGTACATCAGGAGAATAATAGAATTCCATCGTGCTTGAAGGGAAAAGTTTGTAAATATATGTTATGCTGGATTTCTGAAGATTTTAATTAGATCAGTCTACTCTTTGGAGAAGGGCCAAGAGACATAGTTGTTCTTACGACGAACTCCATTATCAAGGTATTTGCATTCTCTCTTTCTTGTTTCTCATTCTAAATTTGTCTTTTCATTATTTTTTTGATTCAATTATGTTGTAGTGTTGATTTCATCTTAGTAATTTGGAGTTTGAAACTGTAAATCTTATGCATTGTCAAAGCAATCATCTTACATCCTAAAATAGATCAAATTGGTATCAGAGTTGTGTTTTGACTAGTATTGCAGAATTGAATGTTAATATGCTCCAAGCTTCAAAGAGGTGAAGGTGAACTTGAAGAATACAATCTTGAGATCAGCAAATGAAGGAATTCACTGACAATGGATGAAACTAAAGTTGCAAAAAGAACTGAGCAAGAGCTTGATGGTAAGTTTTTTCAATGAGCCTTTCTTGACATGAAGGCTATGGTGGAAGAGTTGTATGCAGAAAAGAAGAAGCATGAAAAAGGGAGATTCATCGAAGCAAGAAAAGAAGGAAGATCGAAAATAAAAAGGAGGAAAAGATCTAGAAGCTCCATCTCCTCCATCTTCCCCTTCTTCTCCATCTTCCCCTTATTCCTCTTCTACTAGTGTTAATCCTTTCAAAAGCAAGTCTAATCCTATTATCAAAATTGATGTAAACTTTGAATTTCCTAAGTATTGTGGTGAGTTAAATGCCAAAAAGTTAGATGATTGGATCTAGTAGGTAGAAGTGTATTATAGGATTCAAATTGGCCTAACAAAAGATGCTTCTATGATCTAGTTAGCCACTCTTTAGTTGGAAGGTACATCTCTCACCTAGTGGGAGAGTAGGACTCATGAGGAAATTGCTCACCATGGTAAGGTCGATATGAATTGGATGGAATTTATTGCTGCCCTTAAAAAATAGCTTTATCCTTTAGGTTATATGCAATAATTAACCATGAATTGGAAAACCTTTAGGCAAGGTAAGGGTCAATCTATCCAAGATTACACTCATGAGTTTAGAAAACAGGCTATTGCTTTAAATGTTCCATTGTACACTCAAGATACATTACTCAAGTACATAGGCGGTTTACATTTTTACCTAAGACATACTATTCTAATGTTGAGTCCTAATAATTTGGATGAAGTTTCATTCCAAGCCACTCATTTAGAGTCACGGGATAAGAACACTTTTAGTAATAATTTCTCAAAGAAACCATGTAAGTCTGAGGGGAAGTCTACAGGTAAAGAAAAAGATAAAGATAAAGGAAAAGGGAAGAAGACAACTATAGTTAAGAAGGAGGGTGATAAGTCCACATGCTCCCATTACAAGAAAGAGGAGCATGATGATTCAAAGTGTTGGAAGCTTCATCCCGAATTGGGATAAAAAAGATGTAGAGGCAATGAAGGAAAGCAAAAAGACTGTTGCAGCGATTTAGCAAGATCTTGGATCTAACTCTAGAATGAAACTTAGATTGTTGTTGTTGGGGTCCAAGGTAAAGGGAAAGGTATAATTCTCTCCTTTGATGCAAATATTTCTAATGCAAATGAAAGTATGAGTAAAGTATCTACTCCTCCTAAAGCTGATAAACAATAGAATGAATTGTTTCATATTCAAGTTGTAACTAAGCACACTAAGATTGATACACTATTTGATACGGGTTATCAAGTTAACTTAATATCTGAAGAAGTGGTAAAGAAACTCAATCTAGCTACAACACCTCATCCAAATCCATATCCGCTTGGATGGGTTTACAATGATGCTCAGCTATAGGTAACAAAACAATGTAAATTGAAATTTGCTATCACTACAAACTTTGTTGATGAGGTAGAAGTAGATGTTGTTCCTTTGGATATTTGTGGGCTTGTGTTAGCGAGTCCTTATCTGTATGACAAAAAATCAATATTTTATAGGGGGAGAATAAGTATCATCTCTTTAAGGATGGGATATAATACATTGTATGTGCACACAAAGTTAAGACTAATCTTGCACTAGTTAATGTTGGTCAGATGAAAAGGTTGGTCAATTCTAGTAAGAACTTTGTGTTAATGCTTGTAAAACCCAAAGAGAATGAAAAAGATGAAGCATTTAAAGGGTGTGATCCAAAGCATAAAACTGAGATAGTCAAAATAGTTTCTACTTATGATGACTTATTTTAGGAGCCAAAGGGGTTGCCACCTAAGAGAGAGATACAACATGAAATCTAGTTGCAACAAGATGTGCCTCTTCCAAACATTGACATGTATCATTTATCAGTTTTGCAGAACAAGGAAATCAAAAAGAAAGTTTAGGATTTGGTGGAAAAATGAGTCATTCGTCCTAGTACATATCCTTGTGGTTCTCCAATTGTGTTGGTTCCAAAGAAAGATGGATCTTAAAGAATGTGCATCGACTATCGAGCCTTGAACAAGATAATGGTAAATAATAGGTATCCTCTTCCCCGAATTGATGATTTATTGGATTAGTTAAAACATGCTGTTTATTTCACTAAATTAGACTTGTGTAGCAGATATCATCAAATAAGAATTGTAGAAGATGACATTTGGAAAACTGCATTTAAGACAAAACAGGGACCTTACGAGTGGTTGGTCATGCCCTTAAGGCTTTGCAATGCACCAGCTACATTTATGAGAGTCATGAATGATGTCTTTCATCCTTTTATTGATGACTTTTTCATAGTCTATTTAGATGATATTCTTTTATTCAGTCAAACTTGGGAAGATCATGTAATTCATGTAAATAATTTCTTGATGTATTGAGAAAAGAAATTTTTTATATAAAGATGTCTAAATGTGAATTTGCAAAGACATCTCTAGTGTACTTAGGCTATGTCGTAGGTTGTGGTCAATTGAAAGTAGACCCTACAAAGGTCAAAGCTATTGTAAAATGGCTAAGCCAAGTATAGTCACTGAAGTCAAAATTTTCATAGGTGCATTCCAGTACTGGAGGAAGTTCATTTCAAACTTCTCCTACATTGCATCACCATTGCATGCATTGATCAGTACGAAGGAAACTTTCCAGTGGGCAGGTCCACAATAGAAGGCCTACAACACTTTAAAGGAAAATTTGAGCACAACACTAGGTCTAGCTTTACTAGATTTACAACAACCATTTGAGATCAAAACAGATGCAAGTGGATTTTCCATGGGAGCAGTGCTAATGCAAGGAGGTAAACCAATCTGCTATCACTCTAAGACTTTTTTAGGTGCAGTTATTAATTATCCTACTTATGATAAGGAACTTTATGCATTAGTTCAGATTGTTAAAAAATGGAAACACTACTTAATGGGGAAAGAAACTGTAATCCACCTTGATCACCAACCACTTCAGTACTTGCACTCATAGTCTAAACTGTAACAAAGTAGGCACTTTAGGTGATTGGGTTTTCTTCAATAGTTTCATTTGGTAATTAAGTCTTGTAGACACGTAAAATTAGCATTATGCATAATCATATTCCATTCAGCAAATAAATCAAATTTATTTATCAATCTCCTAAAGTCATCACCTTAAATCAAATAGATCAAACTTGATCCTATCATCATCCCTTTAATTAAATAAATCAGGACTTTATTTAACTAAAATCCAATTCATATTTCTCTCTTTGATTTGATTTAAATCCCTAAATCAAGTCAAATTGGTCAATGTGTTTTGAAAGATAAGCAAGCACATGTAATCCATGAAGCACATACCTCATTAATTGTAGGACATTTTGGGGTAAGCAAAACAATGAATCAATTGCAGAAATATTGTTACTGGCCTCATATGCAAGAAACTATATCTAAGTATATTAGAGGTTGTGTCATGTTTGCAACAAGTAAACCTAGCAATAGGAAATTGGGGTTGTACATGCCTCTTCTTGTACCATCCCATCCATGGAAAGTGTGTCAATGGATTTTGTCGGGGGGTTACCTATGTCTAGGAAGGGACATGATTATCTGTATGTAATAGTTTATCAGTTCAGCAAAATGTGTATTTTAATGCCTTGTAAAAAACATGTTATTGTTAAACTGACAACTCAAATGTACATTTAATTTGTATGGGTTCACTTTGGGTTACCTACTTCTATTGTATCAGATCAAGATTCTCAATTCCTAGGGGAATTTTGGTTAGCTTTGTGGGGACTCATGGAAACCAGACTGAAGAAGAGTACAACCTTCCATCCACAAAACAACTGTCAAATAGAGGTAGTGAATAGGATAGTTGTTCATCTGCTCAGAGGTTACTGCAACAAACATCTTAAGCTCTGGGATGAGAGTCTTTATTATGTGTAGCATGCTTACAACCATGTAGCACACTCTTCTAGAAAGAGATCTCCTTTTGAGACTTGGTTCGGTTATGTACCTAAGACTGCATTGGATTTTTCTTTTGGAAAAGATGATATTGAAGATGGATGCCATGATTCAAAGAAGGCTTCGAAGTTCATCCAAAAACTCCAAGAAATTCATCAGGTAGTGGAAGCACAGTTGGAAAAGAGCCAAGCCAAATAGAAGGCTCAACATGATAAGCATCATAGTGTTCACCATTTTTAGGTTGGAGACAAAGTTTGGTTACACATCAGCAAGGAAAGAATGCAAGGCGAAGGAAGGAAGCTCAAGCCGATTCAGTATGGTCCCTTTGAGATCTTGGAAAAGATTGGAGCCAACGCCTTCTTCCTTAATCTTCCTCCATTCATGCACATCTATTCAGTTGTCCATGTTGAGAATCTAAAGTTGTATGAGCATCCAATGATACTAGATGAAGACACAAACATTCAAGTTCCATCATTTGATGATCTTTCACTAGAGTACATGTCAAAGTTGCTAGAGGATGTCATCCTAGATAGGAAAACTAGGACTTCATGAAGAGGAGCAGTTGAGTACCTCACAGTGGGATTGAAGGGGATGAATCCAAGCAAGCAAAAATTGATGGAGATTGGTAAAGTGAGGGAACTTTACCCTCACTTAATTTTTGAGTAACTAGATTTTAGAGGTCCAAAAGCTCTCCAGTGGGGAGGACTGATCTGAAGGATCTTCACCAAAAATTGAAGTTTCTTTTTCATCTCCAAAATCAGTATCATTAGGAAGAGTTCAAATTTTTGACTCCAACGTAACACAAAAGGAGTCAAATAGAGCTATGAAGCCGAAGATATGCTCAGTCAAACCTTAGTCAACCCATGAACTAGGTCAGAGAAAAAAAGGGTCAAAATTTGACATCATCAAAAGTGGTCAAAGTCAACATCAACATGAAGAGATTTTTGAGAGCTTTTCGGTGACATATATTTCACACAAAATGGAGCTCATTTGTACAAGATATGAGCAGTTTAAGTTGGGTTGACTTTGCTAATGTCAGCAAGGTACAATCAACACAATCAGCAGTATCAGCCAATCACAAGTTGACATGTGTCATCGCCAAGTGAGAGAAAAAATTCCATGTGGCACATTGTTGGGTGCCACATGGAGGGACACATCATCGTTTGGACACATCATTTTGAGGCCACATCATCAACACCCTCCACATGGTAGAGTCTTATGGTGACACATGGCAATCAACTCACCCCTCCATCCACTTCCTCATTGGCGGTCGGTTGTATTTGTTAGCAAAATTTTATAATGGTCCACGTGGGGCTCGAACCCAAGATCCCGGGCTCACCAGACTAGTCGGCGGCCATTGCGCCACCAACATGTGCATTTACCATTATAGTTGAGCAGTTCATTTTGTTGTTTATTTTGTTGGAGAATGGGTTAGAAAATGGACGGCGGGGGGCTTGACCCTCTAACCGCTGACCAACCAAAAGTATAAGCCACCATTAGACCATGCACGCTATTTGATGTTTATAAAGCTCGTGTTTTATTTAAACTTTATTTTGAAGCTTGTTTGTTAGGAAATAACCTTGTATGGTTATTTAACTCCCTAATAATGTAACAAAGGCTAACCAAAGGCTAAAAAATAATCATGTACGATATGTAGGGGGTTATTTAGTTAAGGGGGTGAGTTATTTCATTAATTATGGTGATTTTAACCCCATATGTAAATTATGTGTAAAAGGGGGAAGATAGGTACTTGATTCTCACATTTACGTGTTGAAGACTTAAGATAATTCTAGAGAGATGAATTGTTGATCCTGTACATCGGGAGAATGTTGGAATTCCATTGTGCTTGAAGGGAAAAGCTTGTAAATAGATGTTATGCTGAATTTCTGAAGATTTTAATCGGATTAGGTCTATTCTTTGGAGAGGGGCCCGGAGACGTAGTTGTTCTTACGATGAACTCCATTATCAAGCTATTTGCATTCTCTCTTTCTTGTCTCTCATTCTAAATTCCATTTTTTCGTTATTTCATTGATTCAATTATGTTGTGGTGTTGATTTCATCTTAGTAATTTGGAGTTTGAAACTATAAATGTTATGCATTCTTAAAGCAATCATCTTAGATCCTAAAACAGATCAAAGCCAAAAGGCCATTTCAAGAGTTTAGGAATTGGCTTGTTATGGACTTAAAAAGTGGATAATAATGAGGTTATAGAACTAGTTGGTAAAGGAGCATTTGGCTTTGCAATTCTTGTACTTCATAAGCTTAAAAAAAGAAGTATGTATTGAAGAAAATTGGTCTTGCTTTCCAAACTGATATGTGTGGATGATCAACATGCCATGAGATGGCTCTCACCTTCAAAGTCCATCACCTTTACATTGTGGAGTATGAGGAATCAATTGTAGAAAAGGGTTGTTATTCGTGTAAGTACAACATGTTGAGGCATGAAGCACGTCTTTTCCAATTCCTGCTACATGGATGGAACTTTTCAAAGTAGACCAGTACCCATGAGATGAGGGATTCCATAAGTGAAGGAAAAGAAAATTAGAGCAGGCCAGTGCTATACGTAAATTGGGCACCATGCTAGCTGAAAGTTTTGATTTAATTTGGAAAAGGAAACATGGAGGGATCTTAAGCCCATGACCACTTAGATGACTAAAGGGTTCCTAGACAAACGCAGTGACATGATACGCCATAGTTGCAGCCGATGCACAAAATGGCTTTATTGAAAAGTCAATAATTTTCAAGCAAAGGTAGTTTGCTTGTGTCAGCTGAAGGGGAATCATTCAACAAGCTGAGAAAGGATCCAATAAATGAAGAGAAATGTTCCATGTAGCTGAAAGAATACAATGGGATGCAATGACCGATGGATACATGCAAAATGGGCTAAGTAAAGTGGCACCGGAATAGCACACAGCCAGATTGTTTCAATCTTGCCAATACTCTTGATCATGGATAATCGAGTCATGTCAAAAGAATCTTCCATAGTTAGTGGATGGATCCAATGGTTGATGGAATTCACCATAAGAAAGATCGAGCACTGCATAATAATGTAATGTTGCACAGTGAGGGCACAACTCGTGCTAGACAGACAAGGAAGGATCCCACCATTATCAAATGGAGGACTTGCAGAGCCAAGCACAAAAATTAGGGCAATCAATAGAGAAAATGAGATCAACGGCCATGAATAAACAAGCTTACATGGAAGAATCTCACACATCGCATGAGAATGAGGATGATATCAACCAGAGGGATGTGTAGTGTGTGTGACCTTAGTGTGGGCCCAAAACAAATTAAAGGCACAGGTGAAGAAATAAATGGATTTCATTTTAAATAAAATGAAAGGGTATGATTTTTCATGATAAATTTTTAAAAAATATATATTTAAAGTTAGGACATTTCCAGACAAAACAAATAATTGGTTAAAATACAAATAGTTTAAAATGAATGTTATGTAAAAAGGCACAAACTAGAATTTTTAGTTCTGCCCATGGTAGAATACTAAAGCATTCATTCAATTCAATTTTTTTGAGTGATAGTGACAATCCAACCAATAAACATCTAGAATTAAAAACTTTACCAACAATTTTATATAGTCTATTTTAAATTGTCTATTTCTAAAATTGTTAAAATATTCTTTATCTTTCTTGGTTCATGTTGTCAACAGTCATTGCAAAAATAAGGATTTTTTTTTTTTTTCCTAAATTATGTGCAATGCAATGCATTTAATTCATGAATCAAATTTCAAACCTATTAATGACTTGAATGACATGAGCACTATTACATACATCATCATATAATTGCATTGTTGACTTACAAGTATTATTTTACATATATTATTTAATAATTGGTAATATTTTCAAACTTATTAAATAAATGTGATTCAACTCAATCCATATTTTATATTTGTTTATCAAGTGTGTATTAAATATCACAATAAAATTTATCTATCTATAATAAATATAAAAAAAAAAAAAATTATGTATCTACAATTAATATTTCAATAAAATATATTTTAAAAAATATACATGTAATAATATAATTTAGCAAGGCAAAAATTACATAAATATCAAATTATCAAAGGGATAAAAATAAATATATTTATGGAATTATTATAATAATATATTTGTATAATTGCATATTTTTTTTATTTTTGGAACATTAATTAACTATAATAATAACATTATACAACAACAAACAATTATATTACATCCCTACTTACTTCTATTAACTAAATGTTTAAAACAAAAAAACACGCCCATATGAATTTTATTTTTTATTTATGCAACATTATACAATAACAAACAATCGCATTACACCCCTAGCTGCTTCTATTAACTAAATGTTTAAAACAACAAGTACACCCCACAAGATTTTATTTATTTTTTCAATATTAATCAACTATAATAATGACATTATAAAACAACAAACAGTCACATTAAACACCTAACTATTTCTATTAACTAGATGTTTAAAACAACCAAGCACACCCCACAATGGGCAGAACCTAACGCAAATGCGTCTCTTGTTTTTTATGTGGGTCCATTGAAATATGAAAGGCTGGATTTAAAATGCAAAACTGATGAGGATTTTGTATGGGTAAATTATTTTACCCGAGGACAATTTAAACTCTTTCACCATTTAAATGGAAAAGTAAGGCATGAGCAAGTATTTCAAATTTTGGTAGGAAGAATGTGAAAGAGACATGGGGTAAAGTATTTTGCTCGATAAAATGCAAGATTGTAAATGGCACGTGAAATGGCATGGAGGAAATTTTGAAAAAGTGAATAAAATATTTATTATTAAAGTTTTCATTGCTAGAAAATAAAGTGAAGTGCATGGGTGAAATTGTTTTCAACTATAGTAGAGAAAGAGAAATAAAATATTTTCATGAGCAAACAACTATTTTCAACTACAAGGGTAAAATGGTCAATATTTTCGTGGGGCAAGTTTAATTTGTCTATTGCACATGCGTTTGCAAAGAGCAGAGGCACAGTTTGTTACTTCTATAGAGAGAGAAGAGAGAGGTTTTTCTAAATGGTTTCTTGTTGTTGATCAACAGGAAAGGAGCTGCCATGTGTCTTCAACGAATTAACTTTAGGGATTCTTTTGTTTTCTTCTTATTCTCATTCTCTTCTCATTGAAAAGGGGTTCCATTTTTTCAAAATTTCTACAAGGCACGTAGAAGCTCTGGGTAAATTGTAAAGCTAGGGTCAAGTATAAATGTTAGTCAATTAATTTGAGGTGTTTGTGTTCTTAATTGAGCTTCATGAATATATTTAATTTGATGATTTTCTCCATGGTTGAAATGTAAAACTCTTTTGAATTCAATAATCAAAGATTACTTGGGTTTTTTCATGCACATTTACTGCATTTGAGTTATATTTGTTATTCCCTTTTGTTTTGTGAATAATGTAATTGCTTTAATAAATGTTAGTTGCATTTGTTATTTCCTATTTTTGAAAGAATGGAGTAATTGCTCTAGTCAATGTAATAGGATTGTTGTGTTGTTAGGTGGATTTTTAAGAATGGTAATCATACAAAGCTTCAATGATTTTGTTGTCATAATGTGATAACATTTTCAAATATCTTCAAAACATGTCTAACACTATAGGATGAAGTGTTGGTTACATGACTCCATAGCCCTCTTCTTGGCACTGGTCAATCATTATGTGTCTTCTGTTTTCACTTTGGTCCCAAATTATTAAATGAGAAACCATTTCAATTATGTATTCTAAGTTATGTGTTTTCCATGTTCTCCATGTTGGTTAATGAAATTCACTCAATGTCTTAGCCAATGTTGAGTGATATTTTACGTTTCTTAGCATAATTTTTTTAGAGCATTATTTGTATGCAATACCCTATTCATTATGTAAGTAAATCTTTAGGTGTTGCTAAAGGGTCACTCCCCTAGGTCCTAGAGAGCTAGAAGTGCAAGGGAAATGTGTTCCAATCCCATTTCCTATCAGTTGGTCAAATCCATCTTTGAGTCTAAACATAAGAAATTTGGCTAGTCTTTAGGATTCATTTGATCTGTTGATTTGGAACACCAACAGGCCCTTGCATCTTAAAGATCAAAAGGGTTATGATTTGAAAATTACTATAAATAATCATAAATTAAAAGGTGCCCTTGTGGTACAGGAGCACCTAGGAAGCATTAGGTAGCACTAGGCAAATTTGTGAGCCTAGGATGAAATTTTGTGGTTTTAATGCTTTAAGGTCATTTTGACCATTTAGTTTTGAGTTAGAGGTGTTAGAAAATTTTAGGAGGAAGGTGGATCAGTAGCTCATGGTAGAATGGATGAGTTTCACCACTTGTTTCCACTAGGACTCACTAGGAGTTGGAAATAAAGCCCAAAATGTTGCATTTATGCAATTTTGGCCTAATATGGTCGTTATGTCTGACCAAGGGAAGAAGTAACCACTTTATGAAACTTTAAAATGTGTGCCTTGACTTCAAATTGAGTTTGGAATCATTTTGAGTTTGTAATCAGTTTGAAATCCAGAAGACAGTGATATCTTAAGTGTGCATTTTCTAGTTTTGTTCATGTTTTTGCATTAGTAGGTTAATGGATTGAACTTGGAATCTTGTACAAATTAGAATGTAGTGAAATTTCTTGTCAAGCATTGTTTGGTACAGTAGATAGTTGGTTACTCACTTCCAAGTGTTCTTGTAAATTCTTTGTTCTTTCTTCAGTTACAGTTTTGACTGTAAACTGTGAAAAATGGGGTTTTAGTTTACATTTCCATTGTACCTAAAGTACAGGCTTGTTGGGAATGTGGCTAAAACTCCATGTTTGTACATAAGGTAGAGGTAGGAGTTCTTAGGAGTCAGAAAACCATGGCAAAAGACTATTCCTAGGAGAGCTTGGCAGTGCCTGGTTAGGACAGTCAAAGAGTGTAGAGCACTAAGGTTGCAGGGGTGCCAATCTCCTGGTGAGCCACAGTGTGGAGAGGATGTGGATTTCCTTGCAGAGGATTGGTAACAAGAAGGAGGTTTAACATAGACTAGGAGGTGGAAAACAAATTGACTATTCCCAAGGAGGTCAGAAACTGGCTTAAAACAAGCTTAAAATTGCTAAGTTAAGGGTTGGACTAGCGTACAGACAGTGGAGGCTCCAAACCCAAAAAATATTTGAGGTGTGGGCAAGGGTACCACAAATTCCAAGAAAAGATTTGGGGTCATTTGGAAAATTTTGGCACACTCTCCATTTTTCTTAGATTAGGAGGCCTAATTAGGCTCTAGGGCTTGTAGCCTTTTCTAACCCTAGGAGAGGATTTGGAGGAAGTGATGGAGAATTGGAGTCTAGTGTTGAACAAGAACCCTAATAGGTTGCTATGAAGCTTTTTACTACAAATTTACACCCTTGCATGAACCTAAGTGAATGTTGAGGGTAATTGGCCTTTAGGGAAGAGTAAGGGTCAAGGGTGAGATAGTGGCAATGTGCCAAGATTGGCTTGGTGGAATGAAAGAATGATGATAGTGGGGTTGGCTAATAGGACTATAGATACCAATACCTATGATAGGACCTAAAGGTTAAGGTGGGAGAGTCACCTAGGAGTTCTTTAGAACAAGGATCCAGAGCATGGGACAGTGAGTGTTTCATCCAACCCTACCCTATCAGATTGGTATCAGAGCCAGTTAAAGGTTTGGGATAGAATAATATATGTCAGAGGTTGAGTCTAGTGATTCTACCATCATGGTGACAAATGCAGAATTGGCTAAGATGGTTGAAGAGCAGGAGGAAGACAATAAACTATTGAGGGAAAGAATAACCCAACTTGAACAAGCAATGAGGAGCGTGCAATTTGAAGGAAGGATACCAAAGGAAGAAGAGGTTGCAAAGGAAGAAAAGACCCCTGGACCTGATCCTATTCTAAAAGAAAAGCTATTTTTGAAGGAATTGAAGGCTTTGAGTGGAAAAGAACTTGAAGGCATACCACTATTTAGTGGAAAAATGGAAGTTGATCTAGTCATGGATTGGATAGAAGGAATGGAAAACCATTTTGAATGTGATGGAGTCACTGAGGCACAGAAGGTGAAGGTGGCCAAATCAAGACTAAGAGGTTTTTCCTTGACATGGTGGAAATTCATTCAGGCAGAGAGGGAAAAGGAAGGTAAGCAGCCTATATCTACTTGGAAGGGAATGGCTGGCAAAGTAAAAGAAGCATACATGCCAGATGACTATGAGATTCAGTTACACAAGAAAAGAAAGAGCTTGAGGAAAAGAGACCAAGATGTAAACACTTACATTGAGGAGTTTCAAAAACTTTGCATGAGGTCTAATGTGACAGAGGATGAGAGTCTCAAGGTGGCCAAATACCTTAACGGTTTGAAGTGGAACATTCAAGAGGAGATGACTCTTCTAAGTCCCAAGACAGTGCACCAATGCTATCAGTTGGCTATAAAGATTGAGGAAAGAAGAAAGAGGAAGCAAGAATAAGCTTCTAAGGGTAGAGGCAAAGGTAGAGATCAAAGAGATCAAAGAGGACAACGAGGTAACTACCAAGGTAGAAGCAATGACCAAATAAACCAAGGAGTCTAAACTCATAGAGCATGGAGGAGAAACATCTTCTAGAGGAGGATATAATAGAGGTAGAGGACCTCAAGGAGGTTCAAATAGAGGAAGAGGAGCAGGCATGAGCAATTCATACTTTGCAAACATCAAGTGCTACCATTGTGGTCAAGTTGGACATCCTGCTTATAGGCGCTCAGAGAAAGCATCTTCATCAAGTAATGAGAAGAGAGTGGCTTATGCACAAGAGGACACCTTGAGTCCTAAGTCATCTGAGGTCAGTCACATTGAATCAGAAGTGGGGGAGAATCTGATGTTTAGTAGAGTTTTGATCAGATAGCCAGTCAAGGAAGAGCCAAAACAGAGAAGAGCTCTATTTAGAGTAAGGTGCAAGAGACTTGGTAAAGTATGCAAGGTCATAGCAGATTCAGGTTCAACAGACAATATTATCTCAGAGGAGGCAGTAATGAAACTGAAATTGGAGAAGGTACCCCACACTAACCCCTACAAGGTCACATGGCTAAATAAAGGGCAAAGTGTTTTAGTGAATGAGAAAGTAACAGTGGAGTTTTCCATTGGATGGTACAAGGACAAGTTAGTTTGTGATGTGTTACCCATGGATGCATGCCATCTACTATTGGGCAGACCGTGGCAATATGACAGAGGTGCCATACATGATGGGAAAGAGAAAACCATCTCATTCAAGAAGGATGGGAAGAATTTCAAGTTGCAGTCACTGTCAGAAGAAGAAGAGGGACAGTCAAAGACACCAAGCATCATGTTGAGTAGTGGGAAGGAGTTCATTAATAACCTACATCAAGGGAGTGAAGGATATGTGGTTATGTTGCAACCTAAAGAAGAGAACAAGACTGAAAAAGATAGTCATACCGGAAGCAGTCCAAAAGTTACTTGAAAGGTACAAGAGCATAGTTAGTGATGGGACACCTGCAACTTTACCTCCAAAGAAAGCCATTAGTCATCAAATTGACTTCATACCTGGAGCTTCATTACCAAAAAAAGCAGCATACAAGCTTACACCAGATTAGAACCTAGAAGTAGCTAAGCAAGTGTAGGAGTTGTTAGATCAAGGATTGATTCAAAAGAGCATCAGCCCATGTGCAATACCAGTGGTTTTAGCAACCAAGAAAGGAGGCAAGTGGAGATTATGCACTGATTCTAGAGCAATAAATAGAATCACAATTAGGTATAGGTTTCCTATTCCTAGAATTGAGGACTTGATGGATTGTCTTGGAGGAGCCCAATACTTCACCAAGTTGGATCTCAAGAATGGATACCATCAGATCAGAATCAAGGATGGAGATGAGTGGAAAACAACCTTTAAGACAAATGATAGGCTGTATGAGTGGAGAGTGATGCCATTTGGCCTCTCTAATGCCCCTAGCACATTCATGAGGCTCATGAATGAAGTTCTTAAAGACTTTACAGGGATATTTGTGGTGGTATACCTTGATGACATCCTCATATTCAGTAAGATAGTAGAAGAGCATTTAAAATATGTGGAGTTGGTTCTTAGAAGGTTGCAAGAGGAGATGTTGGCAATCAATCTAGAGAAGTGTGAGTTCTTTAAGCAAGAGCTTTTATATTTGGGTTTTGTAGTGTCCAAAGGATCATTGAAGATGAATCCAAGAAAGGTGGAAGCTATCCTAAAATGGCCTACACCAACCACAGGGACAAAGGTAAGAAGTTTTCATGGATTGGCTCAATTTTATAAAAAATTCATAAGGAACTTTAGTGGTATATGTGCACCAGTCCTAGATAAAATCAAGGGTGGTTTAAAAAATAAGTTTGTGTGGACTCAAGAAGCTGAGAAAGGTTTTGAGAAATTGAAGCAAGAAGTGGCAACTCAACCTATTCTCTTGTTACCTAGTTTTGACAAATTGTTCACTATTGAATGTGATGCTAGTGGAGTTGCAGTAAGAGGGGTACTCAGCCAAAAGGGTAGGCCAATAGCCTTCTTTAGTGAGAAGCTCAATGAAGAAAAGAAGAAGTATTCAACCTATGACTTAGAACTTTATGCTTTGGTTTAGTCACTTAGGAAGTGGAGGCATTACCTTCTACCCAAGGAATTTGTAGTCTTTACCGACAATCAAGCACTTAGCTATATGAATACCCAAGAGAAGTTGAGTAATAGGCATTTGAAATGGATGGAATACATCCAAGCTTTTACCTTCACCATCAAGCAAAAAAAGGGATAGCTAAACAAAGTAGCAGATGCATTGAGCAGGAGGTTGTTGATAGTGCAATAGATACAAGTGAAGAGCATAGGGATTGATAGTTTTAAAGATCTCTATGGGGAAGATGGAGAATTTTCAGAGGTCTATAAGGTATGTTCTAACTTTGAGAACCATTTCCATAGCTAATACTCATAGTATACATTGAAAAATGGGTTATTCTTTAGAGGGAATCAGTTATGCATTCCAAGAGGGTCAATGAGGGAAAATATCATTTAGGAATAGCATAATGGCAGTCTTAGTGGACATTTTGGAATCAACAAGACTTTAGAACTAGTGTAAAGATTCTATTACTGGCCTAAGTTGGCAAGAGATGTTATAAAGTATGTGGAACAATGTGTTGTGTGTATGAAAGCCAAGGGAGGAGCTAGTAATGTTGGTCTATATCAACCCCTACCCATTCCTAACAGACCATGGGAGTGTGTGAGCATGGATTTTGTGGTAGGCCTTCCTAAGACCAAGACTGGTTTTGACAGTGTCTATGTAATGGTAGATAGATTTAGCAAAATGAGTCATTTTATTCCCTATAAAACTACTCATGATGCTAGCTACATAGCTCATCTTTTCTTCAAGGAAGTGGTAAGGATCCGTGGACTACCTTTAAGTATTATTTCTGATAGAGATGTGAAGTTCATGAGTCACTTTTGGAAGACTCTATGGAGTAGATTTGGTACTAACCTATCTTTTGGATCAGCTTACCATCCTCAGACCAATGGTCAAATAGAGGTGGTTAACAAGGTTTTGGGTAATCTTCTAAGGTTCCTAACTAAGGAGTATGGACAGACATGGGATATGGTTATCTCACAAGCTGAGTATGCTTACAATGATAGTGTGAACTGGACCACAGGGAAGAGTCTTTTTGAGATGGTGTATGGAATGCATCCAAGAGGCATATGTGAGCTCAGAGTTCTTGGAGCTATGGAACATAGAATTGGACATGTAGAGGACTTTAGTCAGACTATGAAAGAGATTTAAGAGCAAGTGAAGAAGAAAGTCACTGAGGCTACACAAAAGTTGAAGGAGAAGGTAGATTTGTCAAGGAAAGATGTACAATTTGCAGTAGGAGACTATATCATGGTCCACCTCAACAAATAAAGGTTACATAATGGTACATCAAACAAGTTGCAGATGAAGAGAGTGGGTACATCCAAAGTGTTAGCCAAGTATGGGAAAAATGCATACAAGGTGGAGTTACCAGCAGATCTAGGGATTTCACCAGTGTTCAATGTTGCTAATTTGATCAAGTACAAGGGATCAATCAAGGATTTTGATCAGAATCATAGGGAAATATTCAAGGGTGTAAGCAACATACCCCTACCTACTCCAGACAAGCTCCAAGTAGAGAGGGTCTTGGAGTCAAGAGTGAAGAAGTCTACAAGGCATAAGGTGTACATGGAGCACCTAATCAAGTGGAAGAACAAGCATGAATCAGAAGCCACATGGGTACAAGAAGATTAGTTCAATAATTTTGGTATTGACCTATCATTGATCTCTCCTTACATTCCTTAGTGTTTGCACAGAGAGGGGGAGAATGGTGCAGGAGCACCTAGGAAGCATTAGGTAGCACGAGGCAAATTTGTGAGCCTAGGATGAAATTTTGTGGTTTTAATGCTTTAAGTTCATTTTGACCATTTAGTTTTGAGTTAGAGGTGTTAGAACATGTTAGGAGGAAGGTGGATCAATAACTCATGGTAGAATGGATGAGTTTCACCACTTGTTTCCACTAGGATTCACTAGGAGTTGGAAATAAAGCCCAAAATGTTGCATTTGTGCAATTTTGGCCTAATATGGTGGTTATTTGTGACCAAGGGAAGAAGTAACCACTTTATGAACCTTTAAAAGGTGTGCCTCGACTTGAAATTGAGGTTGGAATCATTTTGAGTTTGTAATCAGTTTAAAATGAAGAAGACAGTGATATCTTAAGTGTGCATTTTCTATTTTTGTTCCTGTTTTTGCATTAGTAGGTTAATGGATTGAACTTGGCATATGGTATAGATTAGAATGTAGTGAAATTTCTTGTCAAGAATTTTTTGTTACAGTAGATAGTTGGTTACTCACTTCCAAGTGTTCTTGTAAATTCTTTGTTCTTTCTTCAATTGCAGTTTTGACTGGTAAACTATGAAAAATGGGGTTTTAGTTTACCTTTCCACTGTACCTAAAGTATGAGCTTGTTGGGAATGTGGCTAAACTCCATGTTTGTACATAAGGTAGAGGTAGGAGTTCTTAGGAGTCAGAAAACCATGGCAAAAGACTATTCCTAGGCGAGCTTGGCAGTGCCCGGTTAGGACAGTCAAAGAGTGTAGAGCACTAAGGTTGCAGGGGTGCCAATCTCCTAGTGAACCACGGTGTGGAGAGGATGTGGATTTCCTTGCAGAGGCTTGGTAATAGGAAGGAGGTTTAACATATACCGAGAGGTGGCAAAGAAACTGACTGTTCCCAAGGAGGTCAGAAATTGGCTTAAAACAAGCCTAAAATTGCTAAGGGTTGGAGCAACGTACGAATAGTGGAGGCTCCAAACCCCAAAAATATTTGAGGTGTGGGCAAGGGTACCACAAATTCTAAGAAAATATTCGGGGTCATTTGTAAAATTTGGGCACACTCTCCATTTTTCTTGGGTTAGGAGGCCTAATTGGGCTCTAGGGCTTGTAGCCTTTTCTAACCCTAGTAGAGGGTTTGGAGGAAGCGATGGAGAATTGGAGTCTAGTGATTGAACAAGAACCCTAATAGGTTGCTATGAAGATTTAACTACAACTTTACACCCCTAAAAGAAACTAACAAAATGTTGACGGTAATTGGCCTTTAGGGGAGAGTAAGGGTCAAGGGTGAGATAGTGGCAAGGTACCAAGATTGGCTTGGTGGAATGAAAGAGTGATGATAGTGGGGTTGGCCAGTAGGACAAGGGGTACATATACCTGTGATAGGACCTAAAGGTTAAGGTGGGAGAGTCACCTAGGAGTTCTTGAGAACAAGGACCCATAGCATGGGACAATGAGTGTTCCATCGATCCCTACCCTATCACCTTGTCCTCATAGACTCTAGATTAAATAATTATGAGGACACTCTTAACATATTTTTAAAAGCAAGGGATAGCTAGCACTTGTTCAAAGTACATTATGGTAACTTTAAATTAAATCATTTATACAATTTTCTTGATGGGAGGATTTCTCTTGCGAGCTATAAGTCATATCTCAAAATTAATTAACATTGGCATAAGATGCAACTGATCTTGAGTATGGATACATAAATAATCAAGGGATGAACTTTCTAGATGAAGGATAAAGGCTTATTGTTTGTCTCCATTTTTATCTGGGATGTTAGGTCTTGCATTGTTTGTGCCTTTCCAAGAAAGACTAAGAATTGTTCTTGTCATTGGTGGAAATGTACTAGTAAGAATGGGATTAGGGTTGTACCCAACAATTTCCAAAAAAATAGTGAAAAAGTAGATATTAGGGGTCCAAGAAAATGCTTAGAGCCTCTATCATGTATCTCACTAAGGAAAAAAATGCACCTATAAAAATTGTGTTAGGAATCTAGTATTGCCCCTTTCTTTTTTGTGAGGAAGGGCTACAATGAAGACTTGACTTAAAACAATTATAAATCTTTGGGGTGAACAATCTCAGAATTGGTAGTGTGAGCTTTGCAATTAGTCCCAAGCTTATACCAAAAATCCATGGGGCTTGAATGTAGAGGTCTCAAATTTTTGAAGGTAAGGAATGGAAATTACCATAGATTTATCAATAGTTTTGTGGAAGGTGATGAATAACTCAAGAGATGCTAAAATAGCTATGATTGAGAAAATCTTCTAGTACTTTTTGGCCTAGTACATGTACATATAATGAAATATTTTACAATTGAAGAATAATATACCACCACATATAGTCATAACTTATATTTCTTTACTCACATAATAAGGAATGAAATAATTAATATTCCTATATTTCATGCTTACATCACTACAACAATGTAAAGAGAAAGGAGCTTCCACTCTCCTCAATTAGGGGTCAATCTAGAGGTTATACAAGTATGTTTTTTCTTTGACTCCCTTGCATGGTTTTGGAAATTTTTTTAAACCCCTCTTAATCAAGTTGCTTAATATCCAACCATGTCTACTAGAAAAAAACCTTGGATGCAACAAAAAAAAATTTGCTATCCCTATATCAAGTGTGGTGATAAAACAGGTTCCCTCCCACCCTACCCCTAAGTTTGGTGTGGTAATTAAATAATTTTCCTTATTTCATGTTAACTCTCTTGAAATGTACATGTTTAAATAATATCCATCATCCCCAGAACAACAGGTGAACCCTAGGAAAAAACTCTTGGACACAAAAATAATCTCAGTTAAAGAAAACCCTCCTACTTGACTTATTCAATCTATGAAAGCCCTAGATAAATTATCTTATTCAAAACTCATGAATAATTCTTCTAAGGAAGTTTGTACAACAAAAAAAGTAACAATAGACATTTTAAATGAAGGGAATGAAAGGAATATTGAAGACTCAAGTAATGGGAAGGAGAGAAGATCAACTAGGTTCGTTAGTGCTAATGCAAAGGGGAAAATTGTATCCTTTTAGGGAGAGGAAGATGAATATTCAAAAGAGGAGTACATCCCTGCCTAGGAGGAGCCATTAGACTTAAGAAAAAAAGAGTTGGAGGTGGTTATTGGTATTAGAATGGAGGGGGATATTTCTAGCTTTGAAGAGGAGGAAGAGGAAGGTGGAACTAAGTAGGAGGTGGTTAAAGATTTAGAAGAAGATCATGCAAATTCTAAAGACAAGGAAGATGAACAAGAAGAAGTTAAGATTGTGATTATGGATATTCCTAAAGAGGGAGGAGAGATGGTAGATATAAACTCCCAAAAATAAAAAGATATGTTAGCATCTTTGCTGGTTAAAAATTGATATATTAGATAATGCCTTTAGCAAGATAATTTCTATAACTTATGGTATTATGGGAAAGGATACCTTTGGCCCACTGAAGGTTTGAGATAAGATTAGGAAAAAAAATGAAGTTCAACACAATAAGAGGACTTGAAGGCATGTAGGTGGAATATGAGACTGATGTTGGAGAGGACCTATGGACCAAGGAGCTAGAAACTTTAACTAGAGAATGGGATATGCTTAGTAATCAATAGATTCATTTTTTTTGTTTCTTATTTAAAGCCTATGTGATGGTCCAATATCTAGCCTACATGCCACCTTTTTTTTGGTGTCATGTTGTTAGTTTCATTTAAGTTATTACCTTGCTATTTCTTGGATACTTATGAACTATATGTTGGTTGGTTTGGCCTGTTGCCTCATTTCTTATTTTGTTTTGTGTTTGAAATTTTTGTCTATGTGGCCTTCCTTTCGATACTTTTTTTGGAATTAGGTCCCTACTCTTGCTTTATTAATCAAAAAAAAAATCTAACAAAAAATTATATTAATGAAAATGGACTATTATAAAAGTTAATAAATAGAAAGAAAAATTATAAATCTAAAATAGAAATTCTTATGCTTGACTTCTCTATGAATAGTTAATTCTCAAATGTACTCCCTAAGTGGGATTCCTACCCAAGACCTATAGGAATTTTGTCCTCTGATTCCAATGAAAATTGGTGTTTCATCCATTGATTAAAATATCCTATGGGTTTCGTGCATAAAATATTCAACTCAACATCCCTAGAAATACATAATATCACATGATCATACAATTGTAAAGTTTCCTACTTTTATGTATTACCCTAAGAAGATAAACTAGTCAACCAAGGCCCAAAATGGAACCAAGGTCGATATTTAAAATTTACACATTACATCATAAAGCTTCCTACTATTCAACATGCAATTATTTTACTCCCCATTCACCATGATTCAAGTGTTATTTTTATCTTTTTAAGTATTAGTTGCACCCCGAATTCTTTACTCATATTTCTTAGGAATGCATCAAGTTACACCCCTTAACACCAAAATTTGATTTTTAAAGAGGACATGAATTTTCACATAGCTCACTTTAGTTTTACTTATATGATAATTTCCAAGATTATTACGAATCACTTTAAAATAAATTTATCTCTCTTATATTCAATTAGTAAGGTGGATTTATAAAATGATGGTTGGTATTGAATAATATCATTTTTATTGCTAGAGCTATCCATTCTATGTCCAAGTTGAAGGAAAAATCTATGTTCACTAAGTTTTACATATCCAATCTTTATGGTAAAGTCAATTAGTTATTCCTCATGGATTTGTTATAAAATTTTGATTTTTTCTTTTAGTGGTTTGATAGTGTATTGAGTTTTGTATCCTCTTCATCCTTCTCAATTATTATTAATTATGATATTATTAATATTTTGTAAATTGTAAGGGACACTAAAAATAGGATCAAATATCTCATATGTTTATCATAATGGTGGAAGATAAAGGAAAATAAATTATGATATAAATAGGAAAGAGTGTTATTAAAGGTTGGTTTTATTCTAGGGAATTTGATGGTCAATCCCATGTTCAATATATTCTTTGATGATTCAACATTGATGGGGTTTGGAAAAATAAGTGAGACAACTAAAATCATGAAATCCATGTACACTTATCTCATTTCCTCAAGAAAAAAGTCATTGAGAATAAATCAAACAATTTTTTCATTAATGATGGAATGGCTATATATAATTTTTATATATATTCTTCATTTTAGATAAAGGAATCTCAATTTGTATTATTTGTGTATCTTGTTATCTTCTTGTATCCTTAAAGTAGATGAATGGAAGATAACTCAAGATAGGTTTTGTATTATACTTATTCAGTGGTGGCTTAAATGCTTATCTTTTGCTAGAATATTGACTCTTTTTATATCTATCCTAAAAGCTCTCCTTATTTATACATTTATTATTTTTGATAAGATAAGCATCATTTATAGGGTTCCATACCCTTTACACAACGAGCCGCATGGGCCTTTTAGGAAATAAGGTTTCACAAGGACCTAGAACATTAAACAGAGCTAAGACACACAAAACAACAAAAATGAATAGAACTAGAGGCAAACCTGTAGCAACATAGTAGAAAACTAACAACACCTTGTTAGTAGAGACCAAGAGAGAAAAATAATTTAGAACCAACAATAGTCTTGAGACAAACACAAAAAATAGCCCAAACTTGGCACTACAAAGGAGTATCCACACATTGTAGGCCTGAAAGATTGCCTGGAACAACTAGGCCACAATACACCTATAGCAACAAGAATACAACATAATTTCCTCCATCTGTGTGAGAAGGCTAACCCACCAACAAACCCTATCTCCACCTTGATAGGAAACAAGAAGAACAAACATAAGTTGAAGCACCAAAGCCACTATTCCAACAACCCAAAAAGCTCTCCACCTCAATAAAGGAGTTTGAAGGAAGAACAAAGCCAAAGACAACAATAACCCCTTGCAGCAATAGTAGTCCCCACGAACTAAACCAAACTCCACCTCTATAGGAGAAGACTCCACCTCCCCAAGTCCACAACCTTCACCTCAAATAGGAGAAAACTCCATCTCTAAAGGAGCCAAAATTTGAGGATCCAAAAGGCGATAATGAAGAAAAGAAGAAAGGGTGACAGTCGTACACTTTACCCCTGAAAACAACAAGGTAGTTTGAGCCAACAAGATCCCCCAAGGAGCTTTCAATACAATCCCCATTGAACAACTCCTTTCCAGCTTGACATAGTCATGGAAATTCTTAACTTTCACAACCCTCAATAGAGAAACTTTCCACCAAAAACTAGCCAAACACATAGCACAAATCAATAGCCAATCATAATCCTTGGCCTAGAAACAACCCAAACCCTTTCACACAATAAGGCCACAAAAGCAAGGGAAAACCAAGCCAAGGAAAGCACTTGTCCCAATTCCACACCATAGTAGGAGAATGGTAAGAGTGTCACTAGGACCAGCCCTCACCTGCACCACAAGCCATGGAGACCCACACCATAAAGGGAAGCCCAAGACATCTCCAATGCCTGTAAAGGCCAAGATAAACTTCTGCACCAAACCCATAATGGAAAGAGGAACATGTTATTCATAACCATCAGAATAAACAAGGCACTATACCAAAATAGAACCAACAAACACACTAGCTTCAACAAGCTCCAAACAAGGCCACGAAGGCACTTTCGAGACCACTAAGATCCTCCACTATGAACCCCACACAGGGCTAGGAGTAGAGACCCCCAAAACATGAACTACAGGAGCCACAACAAGCGAAATACCAGACCCAATGGCCAAAAAAGATAGAACCACTAAAGAAATTCCTAAGCCCACAAAGAAACATGAGCTTGCAAAGATCTCCACTAGCCAGGGCCTGATATCCATAGATGACACATAAGGAGTTCCAACCAAATATAAAAATGTAGCCCCTACCATAGGAGAAGAGCTCATGGGGAGGTGAGCAACAAGCCACACAAAGGTAACCTCAAAAATTGTAAAACCCACTTGGTAGAGTAGTGAAATCCACCAAGAGGATCCTAAAACTAAACACTTAGCCTAAAAGAACCCAAGTAGCACCACGTACTCACCGTAAGATAGAACAAAAGGAGTGCCACTATCAAGGAATCAGCCAACCATAACAAAACTACCCACACCAAGGTCAGGAGCACCAACCCCAGCCAAAGAATCATGACCGGTCAAACACTTTGTGCAACAAACACTCTGCACAACAAAACCCAGCCAAATAGGAAGGGAACTGCCTTCCCTATCCTCATCCTCATCCTCATACATATTATTTTATCTACCATAAATATATATTAGTGAATCCAATACTCTTTTTGAAAAAAATATTTGTCTAGAGAATTTTATTTCTAAACAATGGTGTCTATCTAGTTGGGGTAAATTTTGCAATCCTAAATCTAATTTTTTCCTTTTTGTAAATAATAGAGAGATTATTTATAATAAATAGTTTATAAATCATTTTGGAGGTAGTGAAAACACCCATGTTACCTATGGGTGAGAATAATTAATTGTAAGTATTTAGTAGGAGAGTTTTATGAGGGTATTATGGGAATACATTTAGTTGAGAAAGATTCTATGGTCTAGATTTATATTACTAAAAAATTTAGTTACAAGGAAGGTTTTTTCTAAATTATCAATAAAGTTGGCATAGAAACTTTCATTCAAGGATTCTAGGGATCTCAACTCTCCCTTTTTTCATATTTCCCACATATTCAACCCTTTATTGAAAGTTTTCAATTTATAAAGTGCTCAAGAGTTATCCATTTTAATAAATTTAATTATCTAGAAAGGTCTTGGATAAATTGTTATAAATACTTTCACAAATCACCTAGAGGAGGATCATCCTAAGCATGATGTACTCTTGCTTCAATTTTTTTTAATAGACCTTTTTTCCTATATAGAAGGAGTGCATGCACTCAATTTAAACAATGAGTATGAATAATATTATTCAATTAATCTTGATAATTAGTATATAGAAAAAAAAGTTAGATAAGATATTCTCCTTGGTGGAAAAAATATGGAATAAATTTACTTTTGTCTAAGTGCAATATTTTTTTCTAGTCATTATTGTCCAAAAAAACCCTCACTTATGATAATATTAGAAAGAGAATTTTTGGGTCCCTCTAAAAAAATAGTTTAGTATACTTATTCACGTGTTAAATTGGGAAAGCATGGTTATCCTCCAACATCAAATTATTTTTTGGTTGTCAACTAGAATCTTGGTCTTACCTTTATTTTTTTGGAAATTTTGGTTGGAGGAGAATGGCCACATTTTCGAAAATCATTAGTCTTATCAATCAATTTTGGTAGAAGATGAAGCTCTTCATAAGGAAACTATTAAGGAAAACTTATCCCTTGTAGAATATATTTCCTCAATTGACTATTGTATTTCATGTCTTGTAAATTTCCCCCCCTCTTATGCTTCAAAAATTTAGTATGCCTCAAATTTAAAAACTGCAAAGAAGATGAATATGATTGGTAAGTAGGATATTCCACCTCTTTGTTTCTTCAAAATTTATACTAATATATATTAAAGACAGCATACATTCTATAAGGATTGCTGGAATTGGGTGTGATGGTCAAGTTTTTACTAGATTTACTTGCATTACTTGTACAAGATATTGTATTGGTGATCAAATGGAGACCACTATAATTTTTATAGCATTTTCATAATGCTATGAGTAGAACTAAAGAATATTTTTTGTAAGATGGATTATATGATCTTGGTTTCTAATTTGAATAAGGGGAATTCTTGTCATTATTTATGGAATTTGGCTTCTCTTGTCAACAAGGTTTTGTATTAAGCTCATCATTTTGATTCTATTTATTTTTTCTATATTCCTATGGAGTTCAATACAATAATTTATTTATTTATTTATTTAAATTGTCTTCCATCAATGATTGTAACTAGAATACCATTGAATTGGGGTCTTCTCCTTTGGATAAATCCAAGAAAGTTCTCTAGCTTATTTATAATGATTTGACATTAAAAAGGAAAATGAAGCCCTTCAAAAGTATGAGTCCTTTTTGGTCCATGGATTCCAATGTTTTGTTGGCTTCGTCTTGTTTTTGGAGATCACCATTGATTTTTCTTCTCTAACTTTATTGATTGGTATGGATATCTAGAAATCTTAGTGTTGTAATCAAATGTATATTTTCTTTCTTTAATATAATATTTTTTCAAAAATGATTAAGAGAAAATTATAGATATGTCCTTCATAAATTGTATATTTATTGTCTCTCTAATTAGAAATTAACATTAATACAAATATTAAGTACTATATTTTTTAAGTTATTTCTTTCTTAAAAAAATATCAGAAGTTTTTTAAATTAGAAAATTTAATTGTTGTGAATTCGTGACAACACTTGAAGATAATATATAATCACCCATATATATAACTATAAGAGGAATGTAATAAATTTATATGTTTACATCTATATAACACCCAAAAAAATTTGGGTTCTTTAACTTGTTGTTGATATATACATGTTATATTTGGAGGTATTTTATATTTACATAACAAAAGAGTATTAAATGAAAAAAATAAAACTTATAAGATAAATTTTATGTAAATAAAATAATTTTTAAGCAAGAACAATGATTATTTTCCAGAAAAAGACAGGCCTTCTAGCCTTCATGATCCCCAAGGTTATGGAAAGAAGCCACATTAGTAACGTGGACCCATTGGTAACTCACTTTGGAAACATGAAGGCAAGGTTCGTATGAGGTTAGGCATAAATTTTCAAGACTTAACTGGATAACATTTTGATCTCATAGGTAGTTGGATAAAGGAAAACAACTAATTTTTTATATTTGTGAAGATAATGGATTTTCAATAAGGGAAGGGAAGAATGAAGAACTTAAAAAGCATTACCAAAATGATTCATGATTTTTGAATTGTCTCTACAAAGTTAGCAAGGGATATCTCAAATCTAATAAATATCCAGGATAGACACATGCAAGTAATACAAATTTGTCTACAAGTAGATTTGGCCATAAAGGGGTGCCCTTCAATCCAAATATATCACATACAAAACATTTCTGGTGCAATGAACTGTCTGATCCAAGGTATGTGATGGCTAAAGGAAATATCACTCATAAGAAGGGGATTTATTCCCATCAAGAGGGATTAGTTCATAAGCCTTTTCAAGAAGCTACAGTGTAAAAGGGTGAAGGCTTACTACACATTGAAAATAATTTGAAACAAAAAGAATTTGTTAATCATCGACAAGGGGTTTTAAATGCAAGAAAAACTACAAATACTCAAGTCAAGAGAAATGGAAAAAAGTATTCCAAGGGAAACAAAAAGAAAGTGGCAAAGCAGAAGAGCCTACAAAAATAAGAATGGAACCGTAAATAATTACAAAAGGATGAAGTTGTAAATTAAAACAAGCCACCTAAAGTAGGTATTGTTGTTAATCAAGTGGTGGAAAATGATTTCATAGCAAAGTAAAAGGGGACAATCAAGATTACATTTCCAAAACACCTGCTGCAATCTCAAATGAAATTTCTTAGAGAAAAATCCCTAATTTGTAAGTTTTGGAATCTTACCCTTGATCTAGAAAAGTTAAAAGATTTGATATTTGATGAATGGGAAGGAGCTGAAAAAGTTTTCTATCTAGATCACAGTAAGCATATTTTTGTCTTCTCGTTTGAAACAAAATACAAAAAAGATGTTTTATATAAGGTTAAGTCTTGCAATTTTTAAAGATCTGGCATGTGCATGTAGCCTTGGACTCCTAATTTTAAATCTGAAGATTTTGTCACTAGATTTTTTCCTTTTTGCATCCAAATGCATGGATTACCTCTAGAGTATAGGGAATTCAATTTAATAGAAATCATGGCTAATCATATGGGGATATTTCTCAAACATGATTAATTTTTCTTTAAAAATCCTTCAAAACCAATAAGGGTATGTGTTTTTTCTGACACAATGAAGGATCTGCCAACTCAAATTTAGATAACATCTAAATTTGGAAAGTGGTTGCAAAAAAAAAGTTTTTGAAACTTCTCACAATGCTTACACGCAATGTCACACTTTAGGGAACTCTACCATTGAATGAAAAAATATGGAAATCTTGCAAAATCAAGTACACCATGATTGGCTTCAACAAGATATTGTACATTAAAAAGAGCCTCTCTTGTCAAATAATCAATTTGTGCAAATTCCTAAGGTGTTTTTTAGTACAAAATATATCCAAATTAGTCCAAGTATTATAGACCAAAGACCTAAGGTAAAATGAAAGGGTGGGGGAGAGAAAAAGAATTATGAAATTTCAATTGATAAATTTCCTAAGCAATCTTTCTCTATATCCCTAGAATTTAAAAAAGAGAGAGATTTTTTTATGCAAAAGTGCATTGGTTATACTCTAAATTTACACTACCCATCCTTATCGCAAATTTCTAAGTAGTAGTTGGGTGATATAGTATGAAATATTTTGTTTCAATAAACAATGATCCATCTAGCTAAAAAAAATATGGTGAGTGGGGAGGAGCCTAGGCATTCCTCTAACAAGTTTCTTACTAGGTCTTAAGGGTCACAATTGCAAGTTATATCAAAGATCAAAAAGACTGTCAAAGTAGATGAAATTGAAGCTTTAGTAGAGAAAATCCTATTATCAATTGGATCATAAATATGTGACGAAATTGTAGATGAAATAGTAGAAGAGGAGTGAATATGGGAATGTGATACTCATAAAGAGAAAATGGAGATAGATATTAGCTCAAGCTTAGTTGACACATCCCTAGATGTTCAAAAAAATGGAACTCTAGTGGCAAGACTAACATTGATGGCAACTAACAAGTTGATAGATATGAATCAGGCGTTGGTATAGAGGGAAGAATAATTTGATTACTCTAAAACTCGCTCTCTATCCCATACCCCTTGTCAACTAATTCTAAAGAAATCACTTGGGAAAAGAGATAGGAAGTCTAATCTGACAAAATTGAAAGAGCAGATTGAAGAAAATGTGTAGTTAGTTCTTTTCACTTGTGAAAAGGAACTAACAACTTTGTAGAAGCAAAAGCAGTTCTTGAAGGGTTGGAGTTAGCATTGAAGCTTGGAATTACAAGAATACATGTTGAAGGGGACTCCTTATTAATTGTTAATGCTTGCAAAGAGAGGTGAATTCATAATTGGAACTTAGGCTACGTTTTGAAAAAAGTTTGTATTTTTCTAGATAAGTTTCAGGGTTTTTGAATCTCACATATTTACTGTGAAGGCAATAGGCTAGCAAACTGTCTAGCAAAAATGGGATGTGACTCTTAGGAATTATCTTTAGTAAATGATACTAATCAAATTCAAATGTATCCACAACTAATAGAAATTTCTCTGCAAGAAGCACAAGAAATAAAGAAGCCTTTAGTTTATAAATAATGTAAGGTGTCTCTTTAGACAATACATCTAAGGAGGCTTCATAAGTTAATGTCATCATAGATTGAAAAATATGGAGAAAGAATCAGAAAAATTAGATTGATGTCAAAACAAAAAGTATAAAGATAAATATTTGGTGCATGGAAGAAGTGGTGTCAAGTGATGGTCTTAGGAGAATCCAAAACTTGTTGTCGATCATAATTTTAAAAAATAACCTTTTTTTGTGTGAATGCGGGCCTTGGTACCAAACACATTTAAACATCATTATTCAACATGTTTAATAATATGAGGTGGCATTCACAATAGTCCTTTAGTGGTAAGACATTAATATGAAAAGAAAATATTATCCAAATTCTTCTATGCGAGCAAGATTTGAAGTGTGCCTTCCTCCTCCAAATTATCATTTCCAAGGCTACTTTGGGGAATGTGAATTAAGGGAATTTTTCTTTGAATTGGAGCTTTCCAAGGCATGAATGCAATTAACTAGGTTTATATTGAAGAAAAAGTATCATTGCATATGTTCATGGTAGGAAGGTGCACATAAACTCTGGCTCAGCTCCATTGTTAAATCTTGTGATACAGAAGGGAAAGTGGTTGAAGGTTCTGCTTTAGCTTGTAGTAGCAAGCCACATGCTTTAAGTGTGCTCACTATTTGACACTAGACTACAAAATGGAGTATCATCCAAGAAATTACAAAGCCCTTATTTCCATTTGCCCATGGGAGATACCCTTTTAGGCTTCATTGAGAAGGAGCATTTACAAAAGGAATTTATGGTAAATTTTCCTACCATTCTCAGTTGTACAAGTCAGTAATAGGAGAGGAAATCTTGCATACTCTCAGAAACTCATCTTTCTTGTAAATCTCCTGTCGATTTTCAATTCCAATGTGTTGGATTTGGTGCAAAATTTCAATTCAATTTAGTCCCTTACAAATAAGGTAGTGAACGAAGTTTATCTAGAAGATAATGCTTTGTTGAAAAGCATCCAAGCATATGATTTTAGTTAGGGTGAGGGCTTTGTTGGTGGTTTGTTTCTATGGCATTACCTTTTGCATCAAAAAATGTATGTTGATTCTTATGAGGGTATGAAGCTATCTCTACTCAAAGACTCTTTGAGTTACCTGCATATAGCACTCAATAGGCACCATTTTGAGTTCAAAGAGGATTAAATTAATAAATGCAAGAAAATATTCCATGCCATCTCAATTATCATGAAACATGATTGTCCAAAAGGAATCCAAGTAAGTATTGCACCACCATTTCATAGAGAAGTCAAGGATAATCATCAAGTTTCAGACATAAACATAATGGTGCATTCTCAAGCTTTAGTAGAAAACCAATTCCAACTATTGTTTCAAGAGGAACAAGGTGAAAATTCATATCAATGTTCTCACAGGGGAAATTAGTGATGTCATGGGTGTAATGGCTTTTGTTTCAATGGAAATTTTATAGAATATGATACATAATCTAGGATGGCAGTGTTTAATGTATAGGTGTATGAAACTATAGGTAGCAATAAAATATTAGAGTATAGGGGTACAAACTTTGGGCTTGGATATATTTTTTTTGGGTAGCTAGGTTGATGCAAATGTCTCTATGATTATGATCTAGTTTGTAAAAATAGACAATTTTTCCTTCTATGAAAAATTTGCAATTATCTATTATGATTATCAATATAATGTATAGACACCAAGCCTTTTGCTAGAAAAAAAGGTTAACTTCAAACTAATATTTTACAAAAAAATAATGATAATAAACATTGATAAACAAAACTAAAACTAAAATATAATTATTAAATAAAATATATAATTTTAAAATAAAAAATAATAGTTATTTAAAAAATAAAAATAAAAATTATAATTGGCATAATTAAAATTAAATTAACTTATCTGCACCTTATATAGCAAAAATAATGTGCCAATCTATTCTAGAAAATTGCAACAAACTACTAAACAACTAGTCCTTAACGATTCTAAAAATATAACTATTTGAAATAATTTTGGAAACATTTGGAGAAGCTTTCAAATAATAAAATATTTATATAATGAAATTTTAATATAAAATCTTTAATAAATTCAATATCTTGAAAAATTAGTTCTAAAACAATAACAACTATTAGTAATAAATGTGAAAATCTTAAAATTTCTCTTACAAACAAGAAATTTTTAAGTTCATATTAAAAATAAATCTTGTTAAAAAAATTAAAAGTGAAAAACAATGAATACTTAATTCATAAAAAATTAAAATTAAAATTTTTACTTTTACAATTGAGATTCTAAATTTATATTAGAAAATATTAAAATAAATTATACAAATTCTAAATTAATTTATTTTTTATAGAATGATATATATTAATATTATTGATTAAAATATTATATTATATTTATTATAATATTTTTTGACAATTTAATAATAATTCAAAGTGTCATGCATATGATTATGTTACATCTTGATCAAAAGGACAATTTCATGTGGAAATTGGTTGTCACTAGGTAAAATTAATGAGGTATTGGCTATGTGAGGGACCTAATGTGTGGTTTCCGCAACCACCCTTGGCCCCTCTTGCGTCATATTGTGCATTCTATGCAAGAAACCCCTCTTTTCTTGTGTGTATAGTTGCATTTACTATGGTTTTTATATTTTCATATGCCTTGAACCAGCTCTAACCCAGTCACTCATGTTTCTTTTAGTGGTTCGATGGTGTTGCTCAATGGCTCCTCCTCTAAACAAACGTCCCTAGAAATTTGTTTCAAAAGTCTGTCATGAGGTAAGTTTTTTAATTCCCCAACTAATGTGGTTTTTCCTTTACCAGACTTTGATTCTGCTTGTCAATGGCTTGAGCAACACACCCTTGTGGGTTTTTTTTGGAAGGAATCCCCCTGAAAGTGTGCTTAAAGAATGGGTTTGCAAGGCCTGGGTCCCTCATGCAATCCACCTTGATATGGTCCAAAATTTAACCAAGGTTTTTTTTTGGTTTCGCTTTGCGGAAGTCAATCATGTCCATATTATCTTAGCCCATGGTCCTCGGTATGTCAAGTCATCCCTGCTGGTTTTCTAGACATGGACCTGGGATTTTTCTATCTTAGATGACATTAAATTGTGGTTCCCAGTTTGGATTGAATTCTGTGGTTTTCCTTTGCCTTTTGTGTCTTTTTTGAATCATATTGCATTCTCACTGGGGAGGGTCATTTGTGTTTATTCTGATAGGTTTTTCTAGGCCTGACCCTAGAAATGGGTCTGTGTGGAAATAGACCTCTCCAAGGATTTGAAAGAATCCATTGATATTCAAATTGGAGCTCTTTGGTATACCTAGAAAGTCACTTATTTTAATCTACCCAACACATTTTATAGGTGCTAGTTAGTAGACCACAAGATTAAGGATTTCCCCTTGGTAGTGCCTTCTACACCTTCTCCACCATGAGATACTAAAAAGCCTCACCAGGCAGAGCCTTCTGCTCCCAAGCTAGATGGAAAATGGACCATAGTTACAAACTAGAAAAATAAGTCAACTAGTTTTGGGTTGGCCTCTAAGACCTCTAAATAATTGAAGGTCATTTTGAACCCTTCAGGGAAGGGGATAGATGCTCCTATTGGAGCTAATAATATTTTGGTACAACCCAAGTCAAAGGAAATTCCTTAGCCTACTTCTGTTATGATTGCTCAGCTGAGTGTTTCTCCTCCCATGTCGAGAGCTCAAAGGTGGTCTCGTAGTTCATCTCCACCACATGAAGAGGGTGAATATGTGTAAGAAAAGTGGAGATTTTCCTCTCCTATTCAGATTGGGTCAGTTCCACCAGATTTTTTGTAGAATTGTTTCTCTTCCCTAAATGAGGAGGAACCAAACTCTAACAATATGGACAAGTTTCATTCATAAATTTCCTCTCATGGAACATTTGAGGTTTGAAAATTCTATTCAAAAAGTATTTTGTTAGTGATACTTTGCAAAAATATTTTGGTATTGAAATGCTTGTCTCCAAGAAGTTAAAATTTTTGGATTTTTGTTTGCTTCAGCTTGCCATTCTATTTGATCAACTAGTAAAATGTTTTGCACTATGCATGAGGGTGGGTGTGGTAGAGTTGTCACCCTTTTGTCCCCATGGTAGCATGCTTGTGTGGCTAACCATGGGTCTAATCCCACTCATCAGCTTGTCTAGATTCTTCTTAATAATGATAATCATTCTTTTGGGATTATTAATGTTTATGCTTCTAATGATGTTGTGGAGCATTCTTTTCTTTGGCACTAGATTGTTGATTAATTTCTAGTTGCTACCTAGTTATTATGTGAGGATTTCAATATGGTTGAGATGGCTTATGACAAGGAAAACACTCTTCCATTTAGATGGGCAGCTAGCGAATGAGAGGCATGGTTTTACATGCATAATAAATTGAAGCTTTTTATCTCAATATTGGTTGTTGCCATTCTCATTCTCTTTAGCACACTTGGTGTAATTTTAGGGATGGTTCTGATAGAATCTTTAAGCTCCTTGATCATTCCATGATCTTGTCTCAATATTTTATTTTCTTTTGATAGTTATTCTCTATCGGTTGAGCCATTAGTGGATGTGACTCTGTCTAACCACTTCCCCATTTCTTTTCACATTGAATGGAAGACACAATAGCATCACTTGTGTAAAACTCAATTCTTTTTCAACAAGTCTCTACTTTGTCACAAGCCAACCCTGACCCACATTCATAGAGAGTGGAATCTGGAGTGCAAACTAGCTCATTGTACATGATAGATTACTTGGTGGAATGATGCTATGACACACAAGGCTAGATTTCTACATATTTAGGGGTGCCAGCTAGCTATCTTTCATTGGGAATCTTATGAGGCTACCACCGATGACCTGCATTTAGCTACTAAGACTTTGGTGGCTAGCCCATTTTCCCCATCATTGCATGTAAGGGAGACGAAATTAAGGCACAAAAATCAAGTTGCAGACAATTATGCTACCAGAGGTGCACAAATCAAAGCCAAGCTACATTGGCTAAATTTTGGTGATTGTGCCTCCAAAAAGTTTTTTGGCATTGAATGCCAGACACTCATTTGGGGTGGGCATTAAAAAAAAAAAGATAGTATTTAGGTTCTCTCTGAGCTTCCTAAAACTATCTAGGACTTTGTGCATCATTATGAGCAGGTTTTCACTACATAGGAACCTACACCTGTGCACCAACAAGCCCTTCAAGATTTCCTTGTTGTTGTGCCAAATAGGCTTTCCTTAGTCCAAAGAAACTTTTTGTGATCAATTGTTAAAAATTGATGATCTCAAGGAAGTTTTTCATTCCATGGTTAATAGAAAATCCCTGAGGATCGATGGACTCCCTTGTGAATTTTACAAGGCCCTTTGAGACTATGTTGGGAAAGATCTCCATCATGTTTACTTAGAGGATTTTCATGCTAATTCTCTAGGTAACTTAATAAACAAATGAAATATAAAATTCATACCTAAATCTGGGGACCCAGAGGAAATTTGCAACTCGAGGCCTATCATGCTTCTCAACATCTCCTACAAAATTATTTCCAAGGCTTTGGTGTTGAAGATTCACCATTTTTGCCTCGGATTGTGCGCCCGAAGAAAACAAGATTCATCAAATCCAGGTTCATTCTAGATAATATCATTGTTGTTTGGGAAGACATGGAATGGGCCAGGCATTCAAACCAAAAAGCCATTTTTGTTAAAATTGATTTTTCCAAAGCCTATGACTGCATTGAATGGCCTTTTATTCTTGTTGTGTTGTAAACTTTGTGTTTTGGGCCTAATTTCATTCAGGTTGTTCATATGCTTTTTGCAGATGCCTCTACTTGTATCACTATCAATGGTTGTCAATCTTCTACCTTTGGACTCTTTCATTCCATTTGTCAAGGGTGACATCTTTCCCCCTCTTTGTATGTGCTTGCAGCTGAAGGATTTGGCTACCTCTTGGCTCATGCAGTTTCCCAACTACGTGTCAATGGTATTTTGTTTCCTAAGGGGATTGGTTTTAAAACCCTTCTGGTCATGGAGGAACCAATCCAAATTGTGGGAAATTTTGTGGCTAAGAGCATTTGGAGAGCCTGGGAGGTAGTTAATCCATGGCTGCATTGGGATGGTTTTGGTTTTCATGATGGTCTTTCACCCAACCAATAAAATTTTTTGGTGGTCACCTCTTTTTGCCAGTAATGGTCAGCCATTTGCTAAATCACTTTGGCTTAAGGCACTCATATTCCACAAAAAGGGTATTCAAACCTTGCAATAGATTTTTTATAGACCCACAATGTGTATCATGTAGTGGGAAGAATTTTGTGCCCTATACAGTCTTCATAAATAAGACCATGCTACCTTTGAGGGTCCGGTGAATGCTATTCCTGCAGTGATGCTTCATAAGGTTAGAATTTGTTGGATCAAACCTTGATGGAATGATTGGAAGTGGTATCCAGATACCCCTTTCAGGAACTACAAGCCTTAGCTTGGTTACAAGTGGCTTTCACCACACTTTCCTATGATTGAATGCTTGAACCAGAGGTGGCTTCTTCAATCTCCCACTCATATCTGGCGTAAAATATTTGCTGCCACTTGGTCTGCAAGTGTTGAGCCAAAACTTTCCCACTTCGCTTCATGTATTATATTCCAAGGCTTTCCTATGGGTTCTCAGCTTCTTCACCTGGGGGTCCAGGACCCTTGTTTCCCTTTTTGTGGGCAAACTGAGACTTTTAAGCATTTTTTCTAGTTTTCTTCCAAAGCTTAGCAGTTTTGGATTTGGATTCATGAATTCTTTTGGCCCTTTAGGTTGGAGCCTTTCTTCTGGCATATGATTCTGATGGTAGACTCAACCTGATTTCTTGCTAAGTATAGCCAGCTTTGGAACAATTTCAAGTTGGAAATCCTTTTCAATATCTAGAAAGACAACAATTCCTACATATTTGCTCATTCTCAAATGGATATTAATGTTTCTTTATATACTAAAGCTATTAGTTTTTCTAATGTGCTTTTATAGATATAGGTACAAGCTAACAAAGTCACACTTAAGATAACTTAGAGGCTTTTCATGCTAATTCTCTAGGTAACTTGATAAACAAAGGTAATATAAAATTAATGCATAAATTTTGGGATCCAAAGGATATTTACAACTAGAGGACTATCATGCTTCTTAATATCTCAGGTACAAAAATATTGCCAAGGTTTCGGCAGTGAAGATTCACTATCTTTTGCCTCAGATTGTGCGCTTAGAGAAAATAGGATTCATCAAATCTAGGTTGATTCTAGATAATATCATTGTTGTTTAGGAAGGCATGGAATGGGTCAGGCGTTGAAACCAGAAAGCCATTTTTGTTAAAATTGATTTTTCCAAAGCCTATGAACACATTGAATGGCCTTTTATTCTTGCTATATTGCAAGATTTTGGTTTTGGGCCTAATTTCATTCAGAATGTTCGTATGCTTTTTGTAGATGCCTCTACTTGTATCACCATCAATGGTCATCAATCTTCTACCTTTGGACTCTTTCGTTCCATTTGACATGGGTTCCCTCTTGCCCCCTCCCTATATGTGCTTGTGGATGAAGGATTTGGCTACCTCTTGGCCCATGCAATTTCCCAACTGTGTGTCAAGGGTATTTCAATACCTAACTCTTAGGGGTATGTGTAGGATCATCATGGAAAATACAGACCCTTAAGTGGCAAAAATTTTAGAAAAATAAGTGTTAGGCAACTTGACATAAAAAATTGAATAAGTTATTTATATTATTTCAAAAATATGTAAGAATAGAATTTTTATAAAATTGAATTTAGTTTCTAAACTACTAGGTTTATTTAAAATAAATAAAATATATTTGGTGAAAATTTGAAATTTCAATGAAAGTACTTAAATTTTAGGGAAAAATAAGAAGTAGGTGTTTGTCTAATTACCTAACCATAATAAAATGATAATATTTTTATAATATTTTATATATAAGTAGAGGACTCATGTTCGATGTGATGCATATTTTTTTGTAATTTTTTTCCAAGTAAATAATTAATTATGAATTTTTATTACAACTTTTAAAAATATAAAACTCATATGTCCGACCACCTTAACTTGGTCAAAACTTCTTGAAATTTAATTTTTCTTTTTTTAATCCTATAGTATGTGAAGCATAGAATGTGACACATGTTTTGGATTTAAAAAATGTGATACCATTTGAAAGTTATAGATGTTTTTTAGTCAGCCTATCAATAAGGACTTTAGTCGTAATTCTAATAGACAATTAATAATAATTATTTATTAAATTCAAATTGAAGCATAATTTATATTGGTGGAAAGCTAAGAATATCCTCTAAAAACCCTTTTCGTTTCATCAATTTTGGGTAAAAAAAAAGTCGTTAGCCACATACCCTACAAATACCCATAATATTGCCACTTTTTGGCCCATCATGATCCTGCACATACCCTTAGGCTTAACTAGTTAATGGCCATTTTGCTGATGAATCTTTCCTATCTCTTTTGGAGGAAGAAGAAAATATTAAAGCGGCCTTGGATTGCCTTAATACTTTTTGTCTTGCTTCTAGCTTTTCCATCTAGTGGTACAAAACTTTGTGCTATAGTCAGTTAGTTCTACCCACTCCTCCTTGGTTTTAGAAGTATAATTGGAAGTGGATTGGGCCAGGAGAAATTTTTTGGTTCTTGGGAATTCCCTTTGCCTTCCAGGTGTCTTCGGTTGAGTTATGGAAAACTATCCTTTCTATGGTCAAGAAAAAGCTTGCTTATTGGATTACTAAGCCCTTCTCTTTGGCGGGGAAATTCCAGTTGTTCTCCAAGGTGCTTACAGCGACCCATGTCTACTATTCCTCCTATTGGGCCCCATCGAAAGCTACCTATGGCAAGCTTGAAAAACTACTTAGATATTTTCTTTGGGCCTCTATTGATTCCCACAAAGGGTTTCATCGTATTGCCTAGGAATTTTGTTGCCTTCCCAAAGATTCTAGAAGACTTGAGTTGCTCTCCACTCAATGACAAGGGACTGCCTTGTGTGTCAAATGGATAATTCATGCCCTCACAAGTGATGAGGCTTAGAAAATTCTTCTCATACATTGTATCCAGTCTGGTTTTCCTATGCAAAGACCCTCCTAGAAGTAGATTGGTTTTCAAACCCTTCTGTTCATGTAGGCACCAATCCAAATTGTGGGAAATTTTGTGGCTAAGAGCATTTGGAGAGCCTTGGAGGTAGTTGAGCCATGGCTTCGCTAGGTTGGTTCTAGTTTTTGTGATGGGATTTCACTCAACCAATAGAATGTTTGGTGGTCACCTATTTTTGTTAGCAATGTTCAGCCATTGGCTAAACCACCTTGGGTTAAGGCACTCAGATTCCACAAAAAGGGTATTCAAACCCTGCAACATATTTTTCATAGACCCACAATCTATATCATGTAGTGGGAAGAATTTTGTGCCTTGTATAGGCTTCATAACCAAGACCATGCTACCTTTGATGGTCTAGTGAATTTTATTCCTACAAAGATGCTTCATAAGGTTGGAATTCATGGGACCAAACCCTGGTGGAAGGACTGGAAGTGGTATCTAGACACCCCTTTTAGGAATTACAATCCTTGGCTTGGTTACAGGTGGATTTCACCACTCTTTCCTATGATTCAATGTTTGAACCAGAGGTGGTTTCTTCAATCTCCCACTCATGTCTAGGATAAAAGATTTGTTGACGCTTGGTCTACAAGTGTTGAGATGAAACTTTCCCACTTCACTTGGTGTATTCCTTTCCAAGGCTTTCTTGTGGGTTCTCTGCTTGCTCACCTAGGGGTACAGGACCCTTGTTGCCCTTTTTATGGGAAAGATAAGACTTTTAAGCATCTTTTCTAGTTTTTTCCCAAAGCTCAACAGTTTTGGATTTGGATTCATGACTTCTTTTGGCCCTTTAGGTCAAAAAATTTCTCTTGGTATATGATTCTACTAGGAGACTCACCCAAATTTCCTACTAAGTATACCAAGCTTTGGCACACTTTTAGGGTGGAAATACTTTTCAATATCTGGAAAGACAGAAATGCCTACATATTTTCTCATTCTCAAATGGGTATTAATGTTTCTTTATATACTAAAGATATTATTTGTTCTAATTTGATCTTAGAGATCCAAGTGCAAGTTAACAAAGTTGCACTTGAGGTTGCTCACCTGCAAGTGTTGCTGGATCATTGGGGTAATTCCCTATGCACTATTGCTTGGGTGCCCACTTCTCCCACCTCTTCCTACGGTCAGTCACCTTCTCAGGGCTGACAATAGAGTGGTTCTATGCATCCCCGCTCTAAGCCTCCTCTTTGGTAGGATTCTTGTCCTCCTCGATGGACTCGCTCTCCTCTACCACAGGATGGCTAGGGGTGGCCCTCTGGTGGTGCTTCATGGAGTGGCAGAGGTGGTTTTGGGAGGTCCTCTGATGAAACTCCTACTTCTGGCTCTTTTTGTCTAGACTCTGGTAAATGTTTTCTATGTCTGGAACTTGCAATCTCACCTTGGAACAGGGATAAAGATAAAGAGAAGGAAAAGGATGTTGATGATGGTTGGGGTCCTCCTAATGTCATTGACCCTGCTGATGTATGGGGAAATAATTTGGATGACAGAGACCCTCCTAGCTCCGTTGGCATTGCTCTGGCCGCTTAATGGCCCTTTTTTATATGTTTTGTAATCATGGAATTTTGGGCTTGACCCATGTGACTCTCGGCGTGTGCCTTCTAGCCACCCACCTTCTTTTTGTGAATATGTAACTTTATCTTTATATTAATATAGATAGTTACCTATTCATAAAAAAAGGAAATATGCCAAATTCATTGCAAGTATTAGGGTATGTGTAGGATCATGATGGGCCAAAAAGTGGCAATATGATGGATATGTGGCTGACAATTTTTTTTTAACCCAAAATTGATGAAATAAAAATGGTTTTTAAAGGAGATTCTTAGCTTTCCACCAATATAAATTATGCTTTACTTTGAATTTAACAAGTAATTATTATTCATTTTCTATTCAAATTATGACTAAAGTCCTGATTGATAGCTTGATTGAAAACATCTATAGCATTCAAATGTTATCACATTTTTTGAATCTGAAACATGCATCACATTCATGCTTCACATACTATAGGATTAAAAAAAGAAAAAATGAATTTCATGAAGTTTTGACCAAGTTAAGGTGGTTAGACATATGAGTCTTTTATATTTTTTAAAAGTTGTAATAAAAAATTCAAAATTAATTATTTACTTAGAAAATAATTACAAAAAAATATGCATCACATCGGGACATGATCCCTCTACTTATATCTTAAATCTTTATAAAAACATTATCATTTTATTATGGTTAGGGTGGTTAGACAGACACCTACTTTTATTTTTTCCTTGAAATTGAAGTACTACTACATTGAAATTTCAAATTTTCACCAAATAGATTTTTTTTTTTACAAACCTAATAGTTTAGAAACTATGTTCAATTTTCTATAGATTCTATTGTTACATATTTTTCAAATAATATAGATAACTTATTCAAATTTCTCCAATTTTTACGTCAAGTTGCCTAACTATGATTTTTTTGAATTTTTTGGCACTTAAGGGCCATTTTTTTTTATGATGATCCTGCACATACTTATTAACAACCCAGCAAAGGAGGCTGACATAAAAGCTAAATGGCATGTTGTGGGTGTTTGGAGGAGCTACATAGTCAAAGAAGCATGGTGCCCCAATATCCAGGTCATTGGAATTTTCCCAATTCATGTGGAAAAGAAGCACCTGGGAAAATTTCAACCCTTCATGTCCCCATTCTATGATTATTAGCATGATCTCTTTTTGGAGGAAGATGAGAAGAAAAGAATGACACAAGTGAGAGAGGATAAAGGTTGTAGAATTTAGGAAAAATAGGTCTTGAAAATTCCTTAAAATTATTAGTGCAAATGCAACTGGGAAGTGTAAACCTGAATTACATAAATATTGATAGTGTTCTCCTTGCATATAATAGAAAGGAGATAGAATGCAAAATTTATGTGAGAAAGGAGGAAAAAGAGTAGGATTATTTCTAAGAGGGGCAATGTTTGAAAAAAGACACTAAAATTTAAAGCCAAAGGTGTCAAATGGGATGTTAGAAGTAAGGAGAGAATGCCTAGATAGAGGATCGACCAAATTTTTTGCAAGTAGAGTTGAAGAGGACTTCAGGTGTGAATAGGAGTTGGGCATGCCAATTTTAGGACAAGTTGAAATGTGTCCACCTACCCAAAAGAGTTATATTTTGACAAGAAATAGCTAAATCAAGGTTTGGAAAGAAGAAACTTGGAAGAAAATGTGATTTGGTCTGAAGAAATCCACTAGATTCTACAACCTATGCATGTGATTTCTTTCCTGGGTCAAGATTAATTCTAGATCATCAAAATTGGTATGAAGTTCAATGCGTACGTGAGGGATTATGGTATTTATCCTAAACTCAGTTTCTAGTTTGTTGACTTTGCAATAACTCAGGTAGTTCTCCAGGGGAATCACATATCTTTTCCTTCTAAATGAGAATGGTTTAAATGTTGTAGTTGGTTTCACTGAAATATTTATTATATAATTCATTCTCCCTATGCACATAAGGTGTGATAGATGTATAAAATTTATATTATTTCACTGATTGTGGTTGTACATGTGTGAGTATTGGGGGTAAAACAATATTTTTTCATATGAGTATAATTTGGTAGTGATTATCTATGACAATGATATCTTAAAATAATTGAAATAAGGTTACACTTCTAGGGACATATGATATATAAATATACACACACATACACACTTTATTAGTAACCTATACTTCAACGTTATTTATGTTTTATTTAACGAACAATAAGATTATATATCATATTGTAAATGTGAGCTACGAATTTGGATTCCTTTCCCATTTATTTAAATGTAAAGGGGATTATCTTATTAGTTGTGATAAAATATAGGATAAGGCTCTTAAATGTTATTAGAGAGATTCCCATATAAACCTAAAATTGTATTTGTGTTTGGTTGAATCAATGATGTGAAAATTGTAAGGCAGGGTAACTACCTTTTACAAGAGAGGTTACACATTGACTATCATGTGAAGGACTAACTATATAAATAAATTCTCCATAGAAATGTTTTAACCTTGTATGTAGGGTCTGACCTAAAATATAGTCTACCTAAAAAGGGAATATGGTATTATTTTGTACTATACTTTATCAAGAATTTTATGTTGACCTTATTTCATCCATAATCTTGGACTACAAATGAATTAGATACCATTGTTTGGTAGAAATATAAAATATGCTTAATTGTATCCTTGAATGGTATCATTATATCATATTCATGATAGAAATGGTCATCATATGTTAGCACTAAAGGATAACATAAACCATGTAGAGCTAAGTTAATCTTAGGAACCTAGTGCTAGAATATGGGTGATTCAATATATTATTTGTTTATATATATTTAAATAAACTTCTAAATTAGAGAATTATCTACTAGTTTTGATCATAAGGGATTATGCTTTTTAGTGTATTAAAATTGCTTTCCCCATGCAATGCTATAATATAATACGATTATGATCCTCGACATCAATTTTAACTAATATGTGTTGGGACCTCTCCTAGACCCATGTTGAGGCTATTTACTTTCTTGATGCATCATAATGGTATTTGACTATTACTTTAAAAGGATGTATGTACTTCTTTAACGTCTTATCCTTAAATGTAATTAAGACTATTGAGCAGTCTCATATCTAGGTATGTTTGGATCTCCGTGCTTGGAAAATTATACCTATTGAATTTTAAGTAATTTTGTATGTTTTTATCAACACAACAATTATTCTAATGGGGATTGATTTGAAAAATTAATACTATCCTAATTCTTGATCACATCAATAGAATATGAGTTGGAACCATATTGAGGCTTTACATAGTAGTCACATTGTGAATATATCTCAAGTATTACTACACTTACTATTAGAAAATGTATCTTAATCGACATATTTACTCTAATGGGTTATCCTCATAAATAAATGTTTGAGGTGTTTCTTATTAATATAATATAGTGGTTCAATTATCAAGAACTAATAATCATGTGATATCTAAGATCACCCAAATCATGTTGTAAACTCATTATCATGATATATACCTAAATAGGACCCCATGATATAGCCTGTGGTATTATTGACAGGGTACCAAAGGAAGCATGATATCCTTGATAGGTATTTGTAAGGGGGTTCTAGGATGCTCACATTGAGTTAAGAATAATAATTGTTGCAAGGTTTAGTTTGAGATCTTGGTATGTGTGAATAGAAGTATCGTGACTGGTGCATACATATCCTTGAGAGATTTTGTGAGAATTGCATGTGAATTTGAATCATTTGGAAGCAAGAACATAGGTGATCCTTGGACGAAGGGTGCCTCTGTGACCTCAAGTCCATAGGGAAGGGTCTAGGGGGATCAATCCTAGATGTTGGGATTGTTCTTGCATGGTTTGACCTTTTCTTCTCCATAAGCTTCAATTTGAGGCTAAAATGGGTATTGAATGGGTATGATCAAGTTAAAGGAATTTTATAACATGTATATTTAATACATAATAGGTTTCTATTAAACAAAATGAAGTAAACGACTTAACTACTTTATAATGGGTAGTTGATTATACATATATGATGGGTAAAGTCCATATCATGTTGGTTCCATGTATCTCTTATGTGTCCGTATGATTCAACTCCAAATCTATGTGTTTATTTATAGGTCCATTTATCTATTGATTGAGATTGTTATTCATGTTATGTATGACCCACCCAAGAGTGAACCTTTGTGATATTTGAGCAATGATAGACAGTAATTGGACCATGCCAATGACCAATGTTTGGGCTACTGCTAAGGATTAGTCAACATTCACCTATTTCATAGAGGTGAAGGTAGCATAATACCCTGGTTATGATACAACTCTAGTGGTTGCACAGGTAGGGACCCATCTGTGTGTGTAACAATAATCTAGGGCTAACTGCATATCAAGAGGGTTCATTGGCTATCACTGGTAAGTATGGAAGTGACTAATGCCATGTGTTTTTGAAAGAGGAAAAAATGGGTTTTATAGGGACCTGAAACCACAAAGTTTATAAGTAAAAGAGATAAAACATCAAAGAACCCCAAAAAAAAGTGGTTGTAGAAAGGACATTAAAATTACAAATCAACAACCACAAAAAAAAGGCCAGCAAAGGCCACAAAAAAGACCCCAAAAAGACTAGAAAAAACACCAACAACAACTAAGCTTGGGACTTTAAATTTTTTGTTGTCTCAGCTTCCATGTCCTTCATTTCCTGATCCCCCTTCTTTAAGATCTAGACCATCTGGGAAGTTGGAGGCACTTTCCTCTTAAGGTTGGCATGGGTATTCTTCAATATTCCTTGGTCCTCATTTTTTCTTTTATCCTTGTCCTCTTCTAGGTCAACAACCAGTGAGTCCTATTGTGAATTTTCCAACTTTTCAAACATTGCATTAATGATAATGGAATTGTGCCTTTCCATTCTATGGTTTTGTTCCACAAAAAATTTCATATTATTTTTTTATTATAGAAATTTCAACTTCCAAAGTCTTGTACTTGTTCTCAATTTCATCATCTCCCACCCCAATATTGTTATTTTTTCATTTTCCTTCTTCATTGTTCAAAGCTGATAGCTTCAGTTCCAGTCCCTCCAACTTGCTATTTAGAACCATGTTTTTGTCATTAAGATCATTGATTTAATATAGGCCCATTTCATAACCCTGAAAATATCACCAACACCACAACTAGCAGAGGCAAGGATATCTTCAGACTGATCCCGATCTAAAATAAGGTTGAAATCACCCAGGTTAGGGGAGCTGGGAAATCTAGTTCCAACATCTTTGACAGAGGCAAGAAGGGTAGAAACATAATCTTTATTAGCTTTATGGTTTTTAGTATTGTCCTCCAGAGAATCTGTAAAGTAGGAAACCAACCTTTTGGCATGGGAACCCTTGAGAATGGGTTTCTTTAAAGGGGCTGGGAAGCTAGGGTAATTCTCAAGGTTAACTTTCATGTGTTGGGGTTTACAAAGCTTCGTTTTCTTGCTAGAAAGGATAGGGGATGGATGGGCTTCAAAAATTCCCTTTGGGTTAGGCTTAGAATGAATCTCTGAGCCACCACTATCTATATCATAGTCCTCAGATGTCGTGGAGGCAACCAGTTTGGATAAAGCCGTCAAGCTTTGAAAATGTTCATAGATCAACCTAATAATCCTAGGATGAAGAATAGGGTATCTCCTGGGGTTTTTCTTGTGGTCCTCAAGGCTATTAATCAACGAGAAGAACAAGTAATAAGGAAAAGAAATTTGTACCTTATGGTGAAAGTGGTTAAGGAGGGAAAAATGATGATCATAAACTCTGGTGAATCTCTCGTCCAAGGTAATATACTCCATAATGACATGGAGCACCTTTCTCCAAAGCACCTTGATGGAGTTGATTTTGAAATAGTTGTTGGAAACTTTGACCAGATTTAGTTTCTCCTTTTATTTCTTTGGTAAATTGATTACTGCATCATCTAAAAACCTTCTATCATGATAAAATTTTATGCCCTCAGTGGACATTCTAGTCACCTCTCCTATTATTTTCTTATCTAGTTTAACCTTTCTCCCAAAGAGGATAATTTCTCAATTATTACAGTTCTTCTCAAAGTATTCAGTGGCTTGAGAATCAAGCCCATGAAGTTTTTCTAGGAATGGAACCAAACCTCCATGCTCAACCTATTTCCAGACCTTAGCATTCCTCATGTGCATTTCATAGCTATTTGGCTCGATTCTTTTCCTATCCCCCCATTCTTGCATTCACCCCTGGATTGCAATCTCTACCAGTGTCGAGAACCTGTTGCAAATTTATCTAGCCATTCCAATGAACCCACAAAGCATGCCACTTTTTCTTACCAGCTAAGTTATTTGACACGGCCCAAATAAATCTCTTGATTTTGATGTACTTAGCCCTTTTCCCTATCATCATTTAAGATATTTTCTTCTTTCCCATGTGTAACATCATAATCTAATAAGGCCCTGAATTCAGCTCCCAAGTCCCTAAAATTTTGGCACGTGTTCAAACCTCCCAACTTAATCCCCTCATTTGCAAAGTAATCCGCCACGCTGTTAGCTTCCCTATAGACATGGGAGATTTTAACTTTTTCAAACTTATCTAAGATAGATTTAGTATCTTCAATCCAATTCTTAATAGACCAGGAGGGTGGGGTCCTACCTAGGATACAGTCAATGATGTTCTTGGAGTCCCCTTCAAGCCATAAATATTTTATATTCAGATTTTGTGCTAAATTTAAAACTTGAAAACATCTTATAGCCTTTTCCATGTGATTGGTTTGAGAACCAAGGGAAATTTCCACAACCACCAAAAAGTTACCATTTGAGTCCCTTAACACACCTCCACTTATGGCCATACCTGGATTTCCCTTTGTAGTGCCATCAAAGTTGGCTTGTGTCCAACCATTTGGAGGAAAGGTCCAACACATGCCCTCCCTGTCTTTCTTAGCTGGCTTGGATACCTTAGATACATCCATTTTGAGATTCCAATCCTTGGATATCATTAGATCATAGGGAGTGCACACCATAGCCTCAAGATTTAAAGATTTTTGGGGAATAACATTGAATTTTTCCTTTATTAGCCTAAATTATTTTTCAAAAACATTAATCTCTGACATTTCCTTATCCCTAAAAAGTCTGTTATTACATTATTTCCACACTCCCCAAACAACAAAAGGGAAAGGGTATGTGTAGGATCATGATAAGCCAAAAAGTGACAATATGATGGGTATGTAGCTGATGAGTGCAGCCACAATAGTGGTTTACAATTGAAATGAGGAAGGAAAACTCACAAAAAATGAATGGACGAAAAAAAATTGATTTTAGGGGTTCATACGAACCTGTTCATTCGACCGAACCAATTAGGGGTTTGGTAGAACCTAGGTTCGACCAAACCCTCTTAATACTTTCCTGCCAAAATATCCATCAAAACCCCTTATAGAAGGAGGGTTCGAATGAACTAGGGTTCAAATGAACTAGGGTTCGAATGAACCCTGGTTCGAGTGAACCCCTAGTGGTTCACTCGAACCCCTAGGGGTTCGTTTGAACCCCCTTTATTCCTCATCCCCCCTAAGATAGAAAAAAACTTGAATTTTGGCACTTCAGAGCTTAGTTTAAGAATGAAAATAGAGGAATATTCACAAACCCAACTGGAATCAGGTAGTCCTCAGAATGAGCTATCCAACGAATATAATTTTAATATGTTTTGGTTTTATTATGTATTTGATATTTTAGTTTTATTAAACATAGGTTTTTCATTGAAAATGAAGGTCTCTATTCTGCCCATGTGGAAAAATAGTAGATTATCAAACAAAAAAATAAAAAATGAGTACACCAGATATTGAAGTCCTTGATCTAATAGAAAAAAAAAATTGAATTTCAATATATACAAAAAAAATTTATGCGTTATACGATCGCGCTATGTCTAAATTCTAATTGGTTTGACTTTGAAACTTGATTAAAGAAAAAAATTCAATAAAAAACTATCTAACCAAGTGGAAGTACTAAATTTCGGAGTTATGAATCTAAATTCAAAAGAATTAGAATTTTATCCTTTATGGAAAAAAAATTATGCATTATATAGTGTGCGTCACTTTTTAAAAATGTTGTTTTTTGAAAAAAAGTAGTTTTCGTGGGAGATGGAAAAAGAAGTGGAATCTGATTCCAAAAATTTTGAAAAAAATAATTTTAGAATCTGTAGACAAAATGTGATGAGACTCTAGTTTGCATCATTCTCAAATTCTTCACGGTTTAGCCACTATAGGTGCCTAAATGTGAAGATTTAGTGTAAAAAAATAATTTCAGTGTCTAGTTTGGCCAAAAATTGTAAACCACTATTGTGGGATCACCCTGACAACTTTTTTTTTACCCAAAATTGATGAAACGAAAAGGGTTTTTAAAGGGAATTCTCAACTTTCCACCAATATAAATTATGCTTTACTTTGAATTTAATAAGTAATTATTATTCAATTTCTATTCAAATTACAACTAAAGTCCTAATTGATAGACTGATTGAAAAAAATCTATAACTTTCAAATGGTATTACATTTTTTTAATCCAAAATATGTGTAACATTCTATGCTTTGCATACTATAGGATTAAAAAAAGAAAAATTGAATATCATGAAGTTTTGACCAAGTTAAGGTGGTCAGACATATGAGTTTTTATATTTTTTTAAATTTGTAATAAAAAATTCATAATTGATTATTTACCTGGATAAATATTACAAAAACATATGCATCACATTGGGACATGAGTCTTCTACTTATATCTAAAATCTTATAAAAAAATATTATCATTTTATTGTGGTTAGGGTGGTCAGACAGACACCTACTTCTTATTTTTTCCCTGAAATTGAAGTACTACTGCATTGACATTTCAAATTTTCACCAAATAGATTTCTCTTTTTTTTAAACAAACCTAGTAGTTTAGAAATTGATGTAGACCCAAGGTGAAAATCAAATTGAAATGAAAAATAACATATGGTCAACCCAAATTTCAAAGAAAATCAAAATAACTTCACAAATCCACTTGTTAGATGCATTCTTTCCACCAACACAGCCAAATAGCTTCAAGGGACTTTTCACCCAACTTTCCCAAAAGAATTTCCAAATAAATAATGGATTTAGACACCCATTAAGGACTTACACAACATACTTCAATATCAGATATAACTCCTTTGGACCAATTTAGACTTCCAATACACCTACCATGGGAAAAACAAGGAAAATAGGTCAATTTAACAAATGAAGTACCCTTCAAACTTATCCAATCACCTTTAAACCTTGGGGAAGAAAATAAAATGGCCCAAAACCATAGAATCCACAATTGGTTTGCACCTGTATGGCCAAAAACACTCCCAACTCAAAAAATCTCCTTTTCTAATGCAAAAACAAGGGTTTTGTCAAAATATTCATTCCTAGGCTTGAATAAATAAATAAATAGTCCAAAAACCTTTCATAGGGTTGGCCTTGATACTTCAAATGATTACAAACTCAAATCCATCAATAATTCATTGAAAAGCACTTCAAAGCCATCACTTTTCAAGGGAAAATTGCATTTTCAGCCCTAGGGCATCACACATTCACCACAAAAACGCCTTATTATTATATAACATGTATTAATACATCCAATATAATATATTTCCTACCAATCCACTGAGTTATAGGATTATACAGTGGGTGGATTGGTCAAAATCTTATATTTTTGCCTTCAAACCCTTCATAAGGAAAAAAATAGGATACTTGTAGTAATTTTTGAATATCTCTCACAAAACAACGAATGAAAACTCCAAATCAAAAGAAGATGAAAGTAAACACATATATCTTCAACTTCTAAAGATTTCAAGGCATTAGGAGGCTGTACAGATTCATACAACAATAAACAAGTTCTGGAAAACTGTGAAAGATATAGAATTTGCTCCAAAATTGTGGTGTTTTATTGAATATGAGTTATTACAACCTTCAACAACTCTTACTTCAAGCCTTGGAAGGCCTTATAAAGTATCTTAAACAATTAACCACCCTCAACCAACCATATTCACAACTAATTACCACTTAATGACTCTAATTATGCAAATCAGCAAAAATCAGCAAAACAACATTTGTAACATTTTGCATTTTTGCAATTATTGAACTTAAAAGACCTCTAACACTTCTAGAAACCTAAAATATGATCATTTAGACCTTATTTAATCCTTTATTCATGATTCAAATCACAACCATCAAAATACCCTACATTTACCATGTATGACAACTTTTGACAATATTGACAACATTTCAAGTTTTTACATTTTTTTCAATTTCCTCATGGAACAAAGATGAAAACTCCCTCAAATGACCTTTTGAACCTTTTGAACTCCTATCCTTTGAAATCCAAGGTGTTGGCGCCCCTACACCATACACCCCATCAAGAAAAATACCCTTGTCCCAAGAGGTACTAGTTGCTCCAAGCATTAACTCTGCTGCTCCATGCTTCTTTGGTTGTGTTTGTTGCCTTCTTGTCCTTAAATCATGTTTTGATGCTAATTATCCAGACCTCATACCTGCACACAAAAATTCATTAGCAAGAAATAACCCTGTACTTTCCTTTTTTTCATTCATATGCTTGCAATTGTTCTTCATTTTATGCATGCTTTGCCATGTGATCAATTTTGTGTTCCTTGAAGGATTGTGTGCACTCCTTACTGTCCTCAGACCTTTCACACCTCTATCAACATATTACCAAGCATTGGAAACTCTATTTACCTTTACATCAACAACTCCCACTATCTTTATGACTTTACATTCAACAATAGGACACATTATGGTCCCAACAATCACTACACCCTACTCATTGAACTCCTTGATTATGCCACCCTATTTTTCATACATCCCTGCAAATTTGTTAGCATTTATTGTGTTAAAATCAGACTTTGACATGTGTTTTTCTATTTTCCTTTGCAAAATCAGATTGTTCATTGCCTTAACACCATTTGAAGGTGTTTCAATCACTATCCTAACACTATTACCCTGCTACAAATTAGAAAATGCACTATCCCTTTTGTCTTCAAGCCTTAAGGGCTGCTTTCTACCAAACATAATCACTTTTGACTTACCTTTGATCTGCCCTCTTTCCTGCAAAGGAGTTAACATATAGCTTTGATCATCCTTCCATATAGTGTAAGTATTGGCCCAACCATCATACATAGACCTTCTATCATATTGCCAATGCCTCCCCAAGAGAAGATGGCAACAATCCATTGGTAATATATCACACAAAACTCTATCCTTGTACTCCCCAATCTGGAAATCTACATAAGCTTGTTCATTCACCACTAAAGTTTGACTATCATTCACCCAAGAAACCTTGTAGGGTGCTACATGAGGTATCTTTTCTAGGCTCAACTTATCTACCATTTCCTTAGACACCATATTATCTTGAGAACCTGAATCAATAACAACTTGACATACTTTACCTTTGCATTTGCATGAGGTTCTGAATAAACTCTTTCTTTGGCTCATGTCTTCTTCCTTTGGTGTTTGCAGCAATGTTCTTCTCATTATGAGTGCCTCTCCTACTTCTAGATCTGCAAGCCTACTTGTACTTGAAGAACTTTCATACGCTTCCTCTTGAACCAATTGTGTTCTTCTCTCATTCCTCCTATCACCACTTGAAGTTGCACCTTGATTTTGAGGACACTTAAAGAAGGGGTGTCCAAATTCATTACACTTGAAACATCTACCTGAAAACTCATTGAAATCCCTCTTTGACCTAAAATTTGTTCTTGCACCTCTCCATCCACCTCTTGATTCAGGAGCTTGTTCCTTGTTTTTATCAGCCTCTTCATGTTCTTCCTTGGATTTCCTTGAACCTCTTCCTCTATTCACACCACCTATACCCCTTGCTTGTCTCTCTTGTCTCCTTTTAATTCTATCTTCTGCCCTCATTGCCATTTGAAAGCATTCTTCAACTATTTTAGGTGGATTGAGGCTGATCTCATCCCTTATATTCAACCTCAAACCACTCAAGTATCTAGCCACTCTCTCCACTTCATCTTCATTATGACCTGCTCTTATACACAACCTATGAAACTCTTCAGTGTAAGACATCACATCCATTTCTCTTTGCTTTAATTCTTGCAATTTCATGAAAGTTTGAATAGCATAATTTGTTGGTAAGAATTGAGCCTTAACTTTTGCTACCATTCTATCCCAAGAACATATTTTAGGCTTACCTTTCTTGACTCTATCCTCTTGCACAAAATTCCACCATGTAAGAGCTAGTCCTTTCAACTTTGTCTTTGCATACTTAACCTTCTTGCTATCATCAATATCTTCAAACTCAAAAAAGTTATCCAAAGCATCAATCCATGCTATAACTTCTTCACTATCCATCTTACCTCCATACATGGGCACATCAACTTTTACCTTAGGATTACTGTCACCCTTGACCACTTTTAGCATCCTAAGCATTCTTCTTTCATCAGGATCTAGTTCATCTTCTTCATCTGGAACTAGAGGATCACCTTCAGCCTCTTGATCACTTTTCTCTTCATCTACAACTCCTCTCCTTTGATTCTTCTCCAAAGTAGCTATCCTTGCTATAGTAGCATCTTGATACTCTTTGGATATCCTCTCCTTCCTTGCCAATTTCTCCTTCAACTCTTGTATTTCTTTAGCCATTGCACTAGCCTTTGGAGGCATCCTTCACAACCTACAAAATAAAACAACCAACTACAAGACCTTGTGCTTGATGCTCTGATACCACTTTGATGCAGACCCAAGGTGGAAATTAATTTGAAATGAAAAATAATATATGGTCAACCCAAATTTCAAAGCAAATCAAAATAACTTCACAAATCCACTTGTTAGATGCATTCTTTCCACCAACACAGCCAAATAGCTTCAAGGGACTTTTCACCCAACTTTCCCAAAAGACTTTCCAAATAAATAATATATTTAGACACCCATTAAGGACTTACACAACATACTTCAATATTAGATATAACTTCCAATACACCCACCATGGGAAAAACAAGGAAAATAGTTCAATTTAATAAAGGAAGTATCCTTCAAACTTATCCAATCACCTTGAAACTTTGAGGCAGCAAATTAAATGGTCCAAAACCATAGAATCCACAATTGGTTTGCACCTGTATGGCCAAAAACACTCCCAACTCAAAAAACCTCCTTTTCTAATGCAAAAACAAGGGTTTTGTCAAAATCTTCATTCCCAAGCTTGAATAAACAAATAAATGGTCCAAACACCTTTCATAGGGTCTTCCTTGACATTTCAAATGATTACAAACTCAAATCCATCAATAATTCATTGAAAAGCACTTCAAAGCCATCACTTTTCAAGGGAAAATTGTGTTTTCAGCCCTAGGGCATCACACATTCACCACAAAAGGCCTTATTATTATATAAAATGTATTAATACATCTAATATAATATATTTCCTACCAATCCACTGAGTTACAACATTATACAGTGGGTGGATTGGTCAAAATCTCATATTTTTGCCTGCATACCCTTCACAAGGAAAAAAATAGGATACTTGTACTTTTTGAATATCTCTCACAAAACAACGAATGAGAACTCCAAATCAAAATCAGATGAAAGTAAACACATATATCTTCAACCTCTAAAGATTTCAAGGCATTAGGAGGCGGTACAGATCCGTACAATAGTAAACAAGTTCTGGAAAACTATGAAAAATATAGAATTTGCTCCAAAAATGTGATTTTTTATTGAATATGAGTTATTACAACCTTCAAAAACCCTTACTTCAAGCCTTGGAAGGCCTTATAAAGTATCTTAATCAATTAACCACCCTCAACCAACCATATTCACAACTAATTACCACTTAATGACTCTAATTATGCAAATCAACAAAAATCAGCAAAACAACATTTACAACATTTTGCATTTTTGCAATTATTGAACTTAAAAGACCTCTAACACTTCTAGAAGCCTAAAATATGATCATTTAGACCTTATTTAAGCCTTTATTCATTATTCAAATCACAACCATCAAAATACCCTATCTTTACAATGTATGACAACTTTTGACAATATTGACAACATTTCAAGTTTTTACATTTTTTTCAATTTCCTCATGGAACAAAGATGAAAACTCCCTCAAATGACCTTTTGAACCTTTTAAACTTCTATCCTTTGACATCCAAGGTGTTGGTGCCCCTGCACCAGAAACTACATTCAATTTTCTATAGATTCTATTCTTAGATTTTTTTGAAATAGTATATATAACTTATTCAAGATTTTTATGTCAAGTTGCCTAACTCTGATTTTTCTATTTTTTTGCCACTTAAGGGCTTGTTTTCTCCATGATGATCATGCACATACCTAAAAACAAAATCCCATAATCTTTGAATGAATGGATTTTGAGATGGGGCTTTCCATTGTGAAAAGAAATCTTCAATGGACAGGGGGAACACCCAAGAAATATTCTAGAGAGCCAGAAAATTTCCCTATATTGTAGCAACAAATGGATAGTGGAGAAACAAATGGTTTGCAAACTCCACTTCACTCTTGCAGAGGTAACATTTGTTGGGGATTTTTAATCCCCATTTGCAAAGATTATACACCATGAGCACCTTATTTTGAAGCAAAATCTAGAAGAAAATGTTGACTCTAGGAGACAAGTGTTTTATCCATAGTTTAGACCAGAAAGGAGGGGGGCTTGAGAAAGGGACATCAGAGAAACAATAGATGAAATAGAGTAGTTACCCGAAGGGTTGTCCATCTAGACAAGATGATCATCCAACTAATTTTGTCCCAATCTGATAGCCATCAAGGAAGATTGAAGTGAAGCCAGTTCCTAGCTAACCCTACACAAATGCACCCAATCTCCTTCACTCCAATAATCTTTTATATACTCTCCAAAAGTAGCTTTGTAAAACTCAGCCCATCTATTGAATCTTTAAATTTTGATTAGGGGATCCTTAAAAATCCATTTGTTCTCCCAAAACCTAGCTATATTACCACTTATAATGTGTCAACCAACCCCTGATTCCAAAATATTTCTACCATCAATCATGTCATTCCAACAAACTGAACCATGGGGTAGAATATGAGAATCGAGCAAGACTTTGAGGGACACACAATTGGTCATATATTTAATTTTTAAGATATCTTTCCATTCTCCATCAGACAAAAAGGATCTCCATAATTGTTTAGCAAGAAGAGTCTTATTAATCATTTTGATTTTTCTAAGACCTAATTCCCCCAAGGATTTCATTCTGCATACCAAATCCCATCCTATTAGAGGCATCCTCTTTTTCTCCTCCACACCAAACCAAAGGAATATTTTTTGGATATTATTAATGGCCTTCCCATATTTGGTAGGTATTTTGAAAAGGCTAAGAGCATAAACCAAGAGGTTCTAAAGAGAAGCTTTGAGGAGCTGAATTTTTTTTGCTTGACTCAGAAGATCTCCTTTCCATCCTGCCAGCTTCTTGCTGAACCTATCAACCAATGAACACCAAAAGGATTTTGGTTTAAGGAATAGAGGTAATCTAAGATAAGTAGTTGGTAAGGATTCCACTCTACAACCAAGGATTCTAGCAATCTTTATCTGTCTATGCTCAGGGGTATTAAATAAATAAAGGGAACTCTTTTGTCTATTGACCATCTTCCTAGTTGCCTTCTCATACACGTCCAATATTTTTTTCAAAGTCCTAGCCTTAGTCACTATTGATATTCCCATCAACATAGTGTCATCAACAAACTATTGGTGAGAACAAATAAAATTAGTAGAAGAAGGTCTAAGACCAACACGAGATCTTTGTTCAATCAATTTTTTAAGATTTCTTCCTAAGCTCTCAGCCATGATTGTGAACAGAATAGGAGAGATAGGATCACCTTGTCTTAGGCCTCTTGAATTCTGAAAGAATCTTGAGGGAGATCCATTCATAATGATGGAAGTGGAGACTATGATGGTGAAATCTGCAACTTGCTAAAACCTGCAATGTACACACACTTAGTATGGTTAGTTGCTCAAACAAAACAGATAACAACATCTCTATGAAATGATATATCAATGCTTCCAAATGCAAAAAAATGACAAAAGCAAGATAAATAAGCACATGAAAAACATGAAGTATGTTTATCTCATAGTGGATTGGTGCTATTGTAGAAAATAGCCCTTTCCCAACCCTTGATAATGCTAATGATGATGATGCAATGGACAAAATCAGTTCTCCAATGAATAGAGTGACTTTGCATAAGCTTTGTAGATGATTTTTGTGGAGGATTTGTTGAAGGATGAAGCTTCTATTTAAAGATTATTTTGATGAGAGAAATAGCCAAATGGGTGAATGTGGGACAAAGATAAGCCAATGAGAAGAGGCCACTTGTCAACTTGTGATAGGCTTGAGGATGAGCACATTTTGGTCAATGTACCAAAGAGAGGGAGATTTCAAATTTGAAATTGAGAGTAAATTTTGAGTTTGACTTGTGCAAGAGACATGTAAGAGCTTATTAATTGCTTTGTTGGATGTACATGCCATATTGGAGGGAGATTCAAACTTGAGGGAATATTCCTCAAAGATGCCAAGTTGAAAGAAAATAAGGATTTTAATAAATCAATAAATTGATTTATTTGTGCAAGTGGAAAAAGCTAGAGGATGTGATGGGTGATTAGATTAGGTTAATTAGGATTAGATTAGCTTAAGTGATGATTAGGTGATTTTGACCCACTTTGACTTGAATATTTGATTTATTTATATCAAAAGGGATGGAAAATGCATTTGAGATTTAATTAAATAAATGTTTCATTTATTTAATTAAAAGGATGATGGAAGATAAAGGTGGATTAATTTGCATGATATGAGATTAGAAGATGGTTTATGTTATGGTTTGATTAAAATTGATTTATTTAATCAAATGAGGTAATGATCAAATAAAGTTAATTTATTTAATTTAAATGGATAATGAACATGATTTACCTGATGGGTGAATGGATGTGAATTTGGTTTACTTGATGAATGGACCTAATTGAATGCATAATGTTAATTTTGCATATCTACATTTTCCCCCTCTTTGAAGCAATGTACTTATTGCATTGGTTCAAAGAATAGACTTGTTGCGATCAAAATTAAAAAATTCTTGATTTTTTGGATGCCCCAGTGGAAAGTACACTAATACATTACCCCCTCGAGAGATCGAGCGAAAAGATTCAATTTGAGGGTCGATCTTGCGGTAAAGAGGTTCAAAATGGATGGTTATGATGAGATGATTTTAAGATGTAAATGAGATAGATTTAAGATGCTTAGAATAACAAATCTATATTATCCTAAACAACTTAAATGATGATACGGTGTGAGATGGATGAGATGGATGATGTGATATACTATGATTATGCAAATGTATGATTTATGCAGATGGTTAGACTAATAGATCTATATTATGATGATGATTATGCATGTGAGATGATATGAAAAATACTGATGGTTTGTGGATGCAGGATGGATGTACTGGTGATGATGATTAAGTATTCATGATGTGATGTTAGTGTTGAAAAGAAGAAATCGGGTGATGACAAGAGGATCCAACAAGTCCATAATCTGAGATGACTTTATTAGAGATAATGATGAGAAATGATGATGATAGATGGATGATTTTCTTATCAAGGATTTGGATTTTAAAAGGGCTACTTACCTTATGTTTGATAACACATGTAGATATGATGCATCAAGGTATAAAAAACTAGGATAGCGTTGTACCTAGTGCGATGGACTTTGACTCAACAAACAAATAGGAGTATTCTTGTTCACACTTGACATATGGAAACCTTGCTAGGACATAACTAACAAAGCAAGTATTCACCAAGTTATTTTACAAGAACATCCAACAAGCATAGTAGACAAAAGATAATGATCATTGCCCCATTCCTATTTCTCTAAGTCCTTTGTTCAGATATCATGGAGAGGTCCTTGGAATGAGCGTAATAAGATAAATCAAAATAAAATATCATGTACACAAACAAGTCAATGTTATTCATATCTATAGCCAAAGGGATTTGTTTTGATAGGATAAGAATCCTAGGTGATATCCAAAATGATTCCCATTGTCGGAATGATATATCCTAGGACATGCATTGTATAGGATGATGATGGTTTGATAAGTTGATTGATAGGCTATTGATATAAGGTTGATTGACATGTTTGAAAATGATCAAGAGTTTGATTTTGTTTTAAAGGTTTGTTGTTTGCTTCTGATTTTTATGATTGAAGCTTGCTTTTGTTGATTGTTGTGATTGTTTTTGTTTGTTTTTCCAAAGGATGAAAGTGATGATCAGTTTATTATGGATGATTGATTGTTGTGGGTGAAAGCGAAATGGGATGGATGGATTTTTTTCAAATATTTGGATGTTTTTGACATTTTGTGATGTTTTGAGGCTTTTTTTGGTATTTTTTGAGATAATCAAATGTTTTGATTTTTTTGATTTTCTAATGTTTTTGGGGTCTTATGAAATTTTATGATTTTTTTTGGATTTTGAAGTTTTTTCAAATTTTTTTGGACTTTTGTGTCTCAGGGGCTGATCAAAGATGAGCCTTGCCTACGTTTAAGCTTAAAGATGACGTAGTTCAGATTTCCATGTTTTTGATGTTTTATGTTTTCAACTTGTTTTTGGATTTTGATATGTTTTGAATGTTTTTGGATTTTTCGCACAATTTTGACAATTTGGATATGATATGTGTGATGATATCAGTGCTCTGTTTGGTATTTTTTACTAAAATCCAAGCTAAGGTTGATTGATTAGATCGATGGATTGATGACAATGATAACATTGTTGAGGATACACAACAATGCAAGGATTTGATTGATCAGGATTGATGATGATAACATTGTTGAGGATGCACAACAATGCAATGATTGATTGGTCAGGATTGATGATGATAACATTGTTGAGGATGCACAATAATGTAAGGATAGTGTTAAGGAACACAATGATTGGGAATGATATCCCAAGATGATTTTTTGATTGGATTTGATTGATCATGAATGATGAAGCTTGGTTTGGAACAAAAGTTGTTCAAATGATTTTATGTGACGTTTGAAGTGCAACTTAGATGCAACTGATAGTGATTACTTGGATTGATGTTCGATGAAAGATGAAGACTGATAAGGAATGTCTTCTCATCAAATTATGCCATGGGCTAGTGATTTGGATTCTGGATCACAAATGCTTTTGACCAATTTGATTTCACATTTTCCAATGTTTAGTTCGCCACATAAGTTGGAGGATATAGATCAAGATTTATTCTCAAAGCAAGATGAAAATATCTACCCCCAGTGTCTAGTAATGTATGGAATGCGATGTGTGGATGCTTGGATAGGTTTATGGATGGATGGATATGGTAAGCATGCAAAGGATTGCAAGGATTATCTTGTGATAAGATAAGTTGTTCAGATAAAGAATGCTCATTTGGATAATTCTTCATTGCTCAGATACTGTTGAGTGGGATAGGATCAATGAAAATGACCCATGTCAAGATTTTTACCATAAGAAAGCATAAAGTGTTCCCCAAAATTTCAGCAAGATCAAGATAACTTGGATGATGGATGCAAATGGATGAAAATGGATTGGATCAATGGTTTATGGATGGATGGATTTATTATGGATAACACTGATGGAATGTTGGCTTTATTATGGATGGGATGAGATGCTTTCAACTGAACTGACGCATGTGGATGCTCGATTCCACACATGACACCTATTTTCCAGGTTTTCATCATGGTCTTGCCCAAAGCGCCGCACATGTAGTTTTCACTAGAGGACAATTTTTCTCTTTACTATTTTCAATCCTTTTCCTGATTTTTTTTGTATTTTCATATTTTTTGATATTTTTTTTTATTTTTTTGAAAAAAATAAGCTCATGCTGAATCACAAGGTGTTGTTGATGTAGATTCCCCTGTCATAATGTGCCATCGATATCCTTCTTGAAGAAGTTTCTTTGCTAAGATATGTGCACTTGAATGCAACTTTTTGGATTCTTGATCTGCTTCATTGATACCGAAGTTAACTTTGTCTTTGTGCACACATCGCAATAGAGTACCTTTGAAATCCTTATGATGAAGGGTCATTACCAATACATGGTCAATGTGAGAATTGGATATCACATGCGGAGGCATGGATGGAGTGTGTTTAGGGATAAGAGATGGATTGGTTGACAGTTTGGAATCTTTGACTCTCCAAACTTGGGAAGATGAGCAATGATGGGTGGATACAAAAGTGTGTGTGGAATTAGGACCAACTGCTTGATACACTTTGTACACTACTTGAAAAGCCTTCTTTTTCTTTTGTAGACATCTTTGATGGATACTTTTCCCTTTTTTATTTTTCCCCATAGTTTCTTTGACTGATGGAGTTTGATAGAGATGATCTTTCTTTGTATGTTTTGGTATCCATGCGTATTTGATTTGTCCATTACACCTCTTAGCTTGTTTTTCTTTGATAGAATCCTTCATACATTGATTCGACTCTTTCTTTTGATGTTGGTCCCAATTCATGGATGGGGTGATGGGTGGATGAAGATTCATGACATGGCTGGTTGTAGTATTGGCATTGGTTTCATCAGAACGATTTTTCATGCCCCCTGTATTGATGCTTGCTTGAGACATAGTTGCCCCAAGTATTGTGATAGTAGCACCTTCATTCCTATATTCTGCTTGTTCTGAGATGTCTTGTTCAGTAAACATGCTCTGACAAATGACCACTGTAGATGACATTGTTTCAATTTGCCACTTTGCTAACTATGGATTATACTGTTCTGTCTAACTTGCTTCCTTGAGTGGATAATGTTCAATATATTTATTCATGATGTCCTTAGTCTACTACAATATATCTGATACTATTGTTGACAATTCTATTTGATTGTAGGAATCAATAACCTACTCTTTTTGTGTAATGATGTCAGGAGTAAAGAGATCCTATTCTGATTAAAGATCATCTATGTGTCTATCCATAGACAACATCTCATGTGTAGATGGAGGAATATTTGCATTATGTATAGATAGTAGAGTGCCCATTAAATCATTGTAGTATCTTGCAGATAGAAATTTTTGATCTTGAATGATTCTGAAGTTGCTTTCATCATGCTTTGTATCAAGTTCTTGACATGAGTCAGTTTCAAAGGATGGGCTACTTACAAATGGTTCTTGGATATATTCATTAGGCATGGGAAGTGGCTTAATATCTTCTTGATCTTTGAGTGAATTGGGATCATGTGTTGAGTTGAAGATTCCTTCAATATCGACAATCATGAGGTTGAAGGATGTCGATATGTCTTGGAAAGGACCATTGTGTTGGTATGTGGTGACTGATCATGCTATACTGTATAGCCCATGGTATACTATACACCCCAACATGTATCCTTCCCGGGGTCCAGAAAAATCTAATTTTGTAGAACCCAAATCTGGGAGCTTCTAAGCTTGATAAAAAGGGGTTCGAATGGGTATTACAATATGATGAAAAATGTGATTATTCGCAAGATTGTAATAGGTTTTATATTGGATAATAAAAGTATTGGATGGTTGCGGTTTGGTGGATGTAGCCCAGATTGGGTGAACCACGTTAAATTCTCTGTGTTATGATTTATTCTGTGTGTGTTTTAGTTTCTTTATTTATTATTTAAATCTACATTTAATTGTTAGATATATGCCATTTCTAACCATAACAAGTGGTATCAGAGCAGGTTGTATTTTGATTATCATCTATAGGAAGGTCTCACGATTGAGTGGGAGTAATGGAAGACAAGGGTAAGAAGGTTGAGAAGTTTAATGGGTAGAAGTATCAGTTATAGAAGATACAGATGGAGGACTATCTCTATCAGAAGGATTTATGGCAGACATTGGAAGGGAAAACCAAGAAACTCGTAGCAATTTCTAATGAGGACTGGGAGATCTTGGATAGAAAGGCTCTTGGTAGTATTCATTTATGCCTGGCACAATCAGTGGCATTCAATATTACAATAGCAAAGACAACTCAAGAGTTGATGGAAACCCTTGCGAAGTTATATGAAAAGCCTTCTGCTTCAAATAAAGTATTTCTTATGAAGCGTTTATTTAATATGAAAATGGTAAAAGGTGGGTCAATTACTAATCATTTAAATGAGTTTAATATGATCACCATTCAATTAACTTTTGTAAAAGTAAACTTTGATGAAGAAGTTAGGGCTCTTTTGATTCTATGTTCTTTGCCTAAAATTTGGAATAGCTTGGTAATGGTTGTTAGCAATTCTGTTTCTGGTTCAAATACATTGAAATTTGATGATGTTGTTGGTGTTATTTTGAGCGAGGAAATTCGTAGGAAAAGTTCTGGTGGAACATCCACATCAGGCAATGTTTTGAATGCAGAAAGCAGGGGCAGAACAAAGGAGAGAGGAAATAATTTTGGAAATCATGGGAAGTCATGAGGAAAATCAAAGGACAAAAGGTCCCAATCTAGAGACAAGAGGGATTGTTGGTACTGTGGTAAGCTGAGTCATTTGAAGAAAACTTGTTGGTCTCAGAAAAATAAAGGAGATAAAAAGGAAGTAAAGAGGAAAATCTGGTAAGTAATAAATCTGATGAGGATGTTTTGATTCTTTCCCTTGATAATGTTGATGATTCTTGGGTGTTAGATTCAGGGGCTTCATTTCATGCTACCCCCCATAGAAGTTATTTTCTTGATTATGTCCAAGGGGATTTTGGGCTCCTTTATTTAGGAGATAACGAACCCTGTCAGATTGTTGGAAAGGGAAGAATCAAGATTAAGTTGTTGAATGGGAATCATTGGCTACTATGTGAGGTAAGGCATGTTCCAAAGTTAAGTAGAAATTTAATTTCAGTAGGGCAACTAGATGATGAAGGTTGTGTTGCTACATTTAGTGATAAAAATTGGAAGGTCACAAAGGGTTCCTTAGTGGTAGCAAAAGGTGTGAAAGTAAGCACCTTATAGCTTTGTATAGGTCATACTATTCCTTCTACTTTAATTGTTATAGAAAAAGGTCAATGTTCAGGAACAATTGTTGCAGTTCAACAAGTAGAAGATCATACAGTTGCTGTGGACTTTGAATTAGCATTGTGGCATAATAGAATTGGGCATATGAGTGCAAAAGGTATGAAAGTACTTCATTCAAATAATGTTTTACCAGGTCTAAAATGTGTTAATATGGATTTATGTGAAAGTTGTGTGTATGGAAAATAAAAGAGAGTAAGTTTTCTCGAGGATGGGAAGAAAAAGAAAGAAGAGAAATTGGAGCTTGTGCATACGGATGTATGGGGACCAGCTTAGGTATCATCTCTTGGTGGCTCTCTATATTATGTTACATTCATTGATGATGCAACTAGGAAGGTATGGATTTATTTCCTTAGGAAGAAATCTGATGTATTTGAAACTTTTAAAAAATGGAGAAGCTTGGTTGAGAATGAGATGGGTAAAAAGATAAAATGTCTTAGATTTGATAATGGTGGTGAGTATTGCAGAAAATATTTTGAAGATTATTGTTCCTCTAATGGTATTCATAGGAAAAAAATGGTTCCAAGGACTCCATAGGAAAATGGAGTGGCTGAGAGTATGAATAGAAAAATAATGGAGTGTGCACGGACTATGAGATTGCATGCTGGGTTGCCTTTAAAAATGTGGGTAGAGACTATAAACAATGTTGTTTATTTAATTAATAGAGGTCACTCTAATCCTTTGGGTTGTGGTATTCCCGAGGAAGCATGGAAAGGTAAGAAGGTGAGTTATTATTTTCTCAAAACCTTCAGTTGTGAAGCATTTTCACATGTAGATTCTGAAAATAGAACCAAGCTTGATGCAAAATCAAAGAAGTGTATATTTGTTGGATATGGCATTGATGAATTTGGTTATAGGCTTTGGGATTTTGAAAATCAGAAAATTGTGAGAAGTAGGGATGTCATATTCAATGAGAAAGTGTTGTACAAAGATCTGTTGTTGTAGCACGAGAAGAAATAAAATGATTATGTAGTGTTGGATGATATTCCAAACAATGATGTTTCAGTGGTTCCTCATGCTAGGCAACAACAACAACAACAAATACCACAAACTCATGTTAGATGATTTTCAAGGATAAGTAGACCTCCAAAAATATTCTCTCCCTCTTTGTATACTATTTTGTTAACTGATGCTGGTGAACTAGAATTTTATGATGAATCTATGCAAGTGAATACCAAGGTTAAGTGGGAGTATGGAATGGAAGAACAAATGGACTCCTTGATGAAAAATCAAACTTCAAAATTATGCAAGTTGCTTGCAGGTAAAAAGGATTTACCAAACAAATGGGTTTATAGGACAAAAGAGGAGGATGAAGGTAAGAAAATATTTAAAGTCAGATTAGTTGTAAAGGGATTTGCACAAAAAAAGGGTATTGATTTTGATGATATTTTTTCTCCAATTGTTAAAATGACTTCTATTCATATTGTTTTAAGTATTGTGGTTGCTGAAGATTTGCATTTACAACAGCTTGATGTTAAAATAGCCTTTCTCCGTGGTGATTTGGAAGAGGAAATATATATGGACCAGCCACAAGGATTTGAGGTCAAAGGTAAGGAGAAACTAGTGTGTAGATTGAAGAAAATTTTATATGGCTTGAACCAAGCACCTCGGCAATGGTACTTGAAATTTGATAATTTTATGGCTGAGCAAGGCTACAACAGGTGTAATTTTTACCATTGTGTTTATTTTAAGGGATAATGACAGCTACATTATTTTATGTCTATATGTTGATGGCATGCTTGTAGTAGGGTCTAACATGGATCACATAAGTGAGCTAAAAAAATAGTTAGCAAAATATTTTGCTATGAAGGATTTAGCGGCAGCAAAACAAATCGTTGGTATGAAAATTTATAGAGATAGGAAAAATAGAAAATTGTTTTTATCTTAGGCTAATTATGTTGAAAAGGTGTTGCCGAGATTTCATATGGAGAATGCAAAAGCTGTCAGCACATCTTTGCCTAGTCATGTTAAATTTACTAAAGATATGTGTCCAAAGACACAAGAGGAGGAAGAAAAAATGTCCAAGGTGCCATATGCTTCAACTGTAGGTATTTTAATGTATTTCATGGTATGCATGAGACTGGATATTACACATGCCATAGGAGTTGTTAGTAGGTATTTGAGTCATCATAGAGTTGAGCATTGGAATGCAATAAAATGGATTCTTAGGTACTTGAGAGGTACATCCAATAAATGTTTATATTTTGGGGGCTTTAACACTGATTTAAAAGGCTATGTTGACTTAGATTTGGCAGGGGATATAGATACCAGGTAGAGTACCACAGGTTATGTATTTATAGTTGGTGGGACAACAATGAGTTGGATTTCTCGATTACAAAAGGTGGTTTCTTTATCCACCACAGAGGCAGAGCATGTTGTTGCAATAGAGGTGGCAAAGGAAATGATATGGTTGCAACTCTTCATGGATGAGTTGGGAAAACAATATGATGAAAATTACTTGTTTACAGATATCCAGAGTGCTATACATCTTGCAAATAATTCTACCTTGCATTCTAAAACAAAACACATATAGTTGAGATATCATTTCATTCGGTCGGTGTTGGAGGATGGACAGGTCAAGCTGGACAAGATACATACAGATGTCAATCCAATGGATATGTTTATGAAGGTAGTGACAAGGGAGAAGCTGAGCTCCTCTTTAGCTTTGGTTCACCTTCAAGGTTGAATTCAAGTATAACAAAGCATTAGGATCCAAGGTACTTATTTCCAGTGGGAGCTGTAATTGCAACAGTGTCGTCCAGGATCAGTCTTCAAGTGGGAGATTGTGTTGGTATGGACCCTGATCAGTCTCCAAGTGGGAGATTGTTGGTATGTAGAAACTAATCATGCTATACTATACAGCCCATGGTATACTGTACACCCCAACATGTATCCTTGCTGGGGTTTTCACCAAAAAAGGGAAAAATCAATGGAAAAGGAAAAATCTAATTTTGTAGAACCCAAAATCTGGAAGCTTCTAAGCTTGATAAAAAGGGGTTCAGATGGATATTATAGTATAATGAAAAATGCAATTATTTGTAAGATTGTAATAGGTTTTACATTGGATAATAAAAGTATTGGATGGTTGCGGTTTGGTGGATGTAGCTCGGATTGGGTGAACCATGTTAAATTCTATTTGTTATGATTTATTCTATGTGTGTTTTAGTTTCTTTGTTTATTATTTAAATCTACATTTAATTGTTAGATATTTGCTATTCCTAACCCTAACATATTGCTAGACTTTGGTGAGAGATATTGATCATGCTTTAGAACAAATTCTTGAGATATTCTCTCTAACTCATTAGGTGATGTAGAGACATTTTCAACATGATCATTGGTTGATGCCTCATTGGATGAGGCAAAAATATCTTTATTGATGGATAGATCTTGATCACTGTTTTCAACAATTGTGGTGGAGGGATTTCCAATGTCTTCAACCATAGGGTCAAATGATGTTGACATTTCTTGAATTGGATCATTGTTGGGTATTGTTGGTGGATTTTGATCATGATTGAAAAGTGACTTTTGATGTATGTTGATTTGATCTTCGGATGAAGTAGACATAGCTTCAAGGTGCTCAGTGATGAATTGATCTTGCTCCTTGTTCTCAACAGTTGTGGTGGAGAGATTGGAAATGCTATCATTGTCCCCAATAGTGATTATCTTCTGATCAATTAGGTCTTGGATGAGTTTTTTGAGTCAAACACAATCTGATGTTTTGTGTCTCTTTATTCTATGATAATCACAAAGGTGCTTCTCATTATGCACTGACAGTTTTATGTTTGGTTCTTGATAGTTCACATAAACGAGGATTTTCATGAGATTTTCTAGTACCAATTGTTGCGGGACTGATTTGATTGGTCTCCCAACTAGTGTGTATTTTCTCTTATTTCTTTGTGAGATTTGCACTTTAAATTGACCTTGTGGTGATTGATTTTGGAGATGTGGTGATTGATCTTTGAGATGTGGCGATTGATCTTCAAGATGGGGTTGATCTTGATGTCCAACTTCTTGGCATTGGAAATATTGTTCTTGACCCTGTTGTGGACACAACTTACTGCTTTGATGACATGGATTAACCAATGGATGGATGTATTGATTTTGGAGTGAAGATATCTCTTGGCTAAATAATTCAATTAGTTTGTCATGTGAAGCAAGTTGCTCTAGCAAAATTTGACCTTGATTTTGAATTTGATTCCCTTGATTTGGATTTTGTTGAAGCAAATTTGGAGTGTGCCCTTGTGGTGTTTGAATGGGATCATGGACAAACTGATCTTGGTTAATGTTCTGATTTGGGATGATGTTTAAATTTGGCATTATGGGTTGAAGTTGATCTTTGTTGGGAACCACAATGCCTTGATTTAGGTAACTCTGATTTTTCATGATGTTACCTTGACTTGTTAACATCTTGTTTTGACTTTGAACAGTATTCGTATGATTTGTGAACATATTTATCCCAAATTTTACTAAGTTTGGACTCAAAACATTCATGTTTGGTAAATTTGTACTTGGTACATTCTCATTTGGTATGTAGAGATTTGATGGGATGATGTTGTTTGTTTGAAGGCTCATGCATTGATTGTTTGGTTGATAGACTTGTAGGTTTGGATTTAGATCTACAATCAGAAAAGGTGTTCCAAAATCTTGATGGGGCATACTCACATTTGTACCATTGAATTTTGTAGGAGAGAATGATCCCATGTACAGATTGTATAAGTGTGAGTGCTGATAATCAATCGACATTGTAAAGCTTTGATAGTTTGGTTGACTTGGATTACTCAAGATGTATGGATCAAGTTTATATTCCATATTCGTCTTGTGTTTTGATCTTGTTGTAAAAGTGACCTCTAGGGTGTTTAGGACCAATGATGAGATGAATAGTGAAAAGGGGTGAATAATATGGGTGTCGAATGTTTAGGAAATTTGGATCAATGCTAGACTTAGGGCTTGATTTTGATTGTTTGATTTGGATAATGAACTTGTAAAACCTAAGATGTTGGATGTGATCTTAGGATGAATTTGTTCAAAGGATACATGTAATAATTCAATTAAATGTATGAGAACGGATGCATTCCCATACACCTAACTAAACAAGGTGGTTTTTATTTTTGATGATTTGCCTAAGTCTAGAATGGTGTTTCCAAAAGCTCTAAAGTTGTTTGGTGGGATGGGTTTTGATAGATGTTTGGAATTTGGATGAAGTGTTTGATTTGATCCTAAATGAACCTAGAAAAGACTTGTTTACAAGACCAAGATAGTGAAGAACATGCCTTTCTCTAAGAGTAATTCAAAATCAAAAGACCAATGTTTGTATGAAAACCATATGACCAAAAGATGCCAAGCTCATGTGTGGGGTCCAATTGATTCAATCTTTGCTTAATGGATTCTTTTTACCACAAACATTTCTTGATTAGCTTTCAAACTGAATGTCCAATGCCCTAATTTTCTTTCATCCCACAAAGTAATATTATGTGGAAATCAAGGAAATCAAGACAAAGGTTACCTAAATTTTACTTTAGTAGGAGCAAATTGAGATGAAATCCAAATGTTTAGAAGCTTATAAGGATGTGAATCCCAAGGGAAAGCAATAACATGTGAATTTGTTCAATGATATTTGCCTGTCCTAAAGGGTTTGTGATTTGATGCTCATGTTGAATGTTGGTTTTCAATGTTTTTGATCAAAGCACTATGTTTTCAAACCAAGAACAAGTACAACCCTATGGATGTGAAAGACATATTTGTTGAATCCCCACTTGGACAAGTCTAGCTACACTTATCTTTAGTGAATGGTTAGATGCTTGACCCCACTGGCTGCCCTCCACGACACTCACTTATACGGGGCAGCCAAGCATCAACACCCATGAAACTCCCATGGCATGTTTTCCATTTTTACTAAAAGACCATAAAAATGTGGGGCGACTTTAGAACAACTATTCTTGCACCAACAAATAGATTAAAGGATTTTAAAAAATTCTAGCACATGGGTTTTAATAAGGACTTTCCGCTTGTGGAGATTGACCCATAAAACAAGAGTCCCCTTTCAGATCCATCTTGTTAGAATCAACTTCGTGATATTGGCGTTTACTCTAATACCCACATTTATATCTAGGTTGGAAATACTCTTGGCTTTAGAGTGTTACCGGCTGAGTCATTCCCTTGGGTGAGTACTTTTTCCCCAAGGTAGGCCCTCTAGGATAAACAAAAGTGAGTAAAGACAATCCGTAACTTGATTAATCTTTAATGACAACAAAGAGAGAGAATATAGGTGATAATGCCCACTCATACTCACACAAGATCTTGTTCAATTTTAAGCCCAAATTGAAATGTGAAGGCAATCTTTTATGCAACTTAATTTCATCAAAAAGACTTATGGTTCTCAAGATCGCCATGAAGCGCGAGAGAAGTGCATACACCTTTTTAGATGAGATTACTTTGAATAAGAGATTACGAAACACAAAAAAAACATGATCATTTTAAGCCTCAAAGTAATGATGAATTCATTTTAAAACTCCAAGCCAAATGTGAGGTTGATTGTTCAATTTTAGAACCCAAATTGAAGTTTAGTAAGTGTCTAAGGTTCAATTTTAATTCAACTTTGAAAACAAACAATGATCTAGTTGGCCTAAAACAAAAAATTAAAGCAGTAAATGGAAGCTCCAAGCATTAAAAAACACTTTATAAACTTCAAATTTAATGCTCCATTCTCCAAGATTCCTCCAAAGATTGCTTCTTGCGAGCTCCTTGTGTAAACAAGAATCCCTCCTTACTTTTCCTTCGTTTTCCTTTGACACCTTTCACTTTTCTTCTTTGCTTTACCTTTGTTTTGCTTTCGCTTTCCTCTTTTTCCTTTGTTTCCCTTCATTAGCCTTCATACCTTTATACCTATTAACATAAATAAAAGTTAGGCATGCATGGTAAAATAATAGCAGTATACACAAGAAATCCCAACTATTTGAAGAAACCTTTTTAAGAGAAGAGTAAAACAAAATTGGATTTTGATAAGGCACTTGAATTTTTTGAATGATAAATGCCAATATATTTTCAGCTTACCCCCACCTTCAAAAAGAAAGAAAGAATAATTGAATTGAAAATCTCATCAACCCAACATCAATCATAGATTATCAATTAATTTTTTTTTCCTTTTTCTAACAACCAACTTGCAACATTAAAATCCCGTTATGTCAAACTTAGACCCTATCTTCATAAAAAGACAACAAAGTAATTGCAATTAGCTTGAATGCAAGTTTAGGTTGCTTCCCATAGCGACAGTAATCTGCACACATGAGAAAAAAAATTAAATCTACAAAATCTTATCAGATTTGTCATTTTTCCTTAAAGATTTGTAAAAGGTTGTCATATTTTTTTTTGATAGTACCAATGCTCACTAAAAATGCCATTAAGTCAGTAGCTTTAATATTCAAAGAAAAATAGACTCTACTTATGCCAACCTTTTCCAACATCAACTATACCTATGTCAGGTGTTAAATTTTTCTTAATGCTTTCTTTTTATACAGCAACGCTTTAATGATAGAGATGCTTTGTGATGGGACATGATTTTCATAGGAGCTTCTCTAAATTTGGCGCACAACAACTTCTTTTGATAGCGCGAAGCAAGTCACATCAACCGCTCTATGGATGTAACATTTCCATATTTGATTTGGTGCCCACATTCTTCAAGATATGGTCTAATTAGGAAAAGTCATTATCCAAAAATAAATAAAAAGGTCAAATGACTATCTAGCTAGCTTCTATCAATGGCATGAGTTTTTGGCCCTATGATTAGATCAAGCAGTTTCCTTATGACATTGCGCAAGTGTGAGGATGAATTATTTAACCTTCTTTGTATCCTCTCTGCCTACGTGGGAAAAAGTGGGAGCTTTGGAATAGAGTGCAGACGTCCAACAAAGCATTAATTGATGGGGATAGTCTAATAGCAACGGTATTTGCAACTAGAGCCATTACACTCTATTCTTTACACCTACATCACATCACAATAAACACGTGATTGGTCAAACTGTGCTTTATAGACAGTGAAATAAATGGGGCTGAATACCGCATGGAGATAACGAATAAAGGTTCAACTTTCTAGAAAATTCATTTTCCCATTATAAATTTCATTTTTATAGCTAAAGAAAAAGCTTCAACTGCATACTGATAAGACACCTAATTATAGATAGCTAAACATAGATTATTGATAGTGAACTTTGAGAACAAATTGTATCGAATGACAATCAACTGGGAGTCTCAACAACTGTTATTGATAGTTACATCACTCCATTATGACATTCTTTTATGTTGGACCATTTGTTCCAACATTTCAAAAGACCTCATAATACTAATCTATTATAGCACTGGTTCATAGAGAGATTTTTTTAATGGAATCTGCAAGCTCCTCAGTGGCATTCCGAAAGCCGTCTTTGTTCCTGTAAACCACGTTCATTATCCTGGCTATGTTGAAAAGAAGTGTTCTATAATTCTTGGGTATGTTGGCATGCATTAAAAAGTGGTGGTTCAATTTGGAAAGCACGTCTTCATTCAATCCTTCCATATAATTTAGGGCCTCTTCTTCCATGCAGCCTAGGTGGTCATTAATAAATTAAATAGACTTTCACAAAACTTTAAAACAAAACTTTAAAGCATAAGTAGAGTCTATTACATTTGATGAATAATCATTAAAACAAAACTTTCACATTGACACAATTGGAAAGTGTAAAACCGTATTCATAGACTTGTGGCAGAATGCAAAAGGAACTCTTAAGAAAATACCATTGGCAGGTGTAAAAAATAAAAACTAGTGACTATTATATATGTCACACAAACATTCTAAATGGAATTTCAAATTTAAGTATGTTATTTTCCTACTAAAACTGAAAATTCATGAATCATATCTGTTATAGAATTAAATCCCCATGAATCAGAATCAGATCACATTCACATATTTTGATTTTGTCCTCAAAGCAAGATGACTTTAAAATGAAAGCCAGAAATTTCTAGTCATACAATACAATACAACCCATATTTAGAGTTTTCCCTAGACAAAGACAGACGACACTTCAATAAAGAGAAAATAAGGAAAGGCTTGTTATGAATGTACACATGATCAAAAGCTTTCCAAAAATCCTTTTGAGAATACAAAGCAAGAACTAATCATGAGGGAATGGGTGAGTTTGGACACATTTTGTTTTTAAAAATATTTAATACTTTTTAGAAGACAACATTTCTTACAAACCCCAAGATCTGAGCTTGTGCAGGAGTAGCAAGAATAGTAGAAATATAAACAAGCACGTTAGAAAAATAGATAGGCGTAGTAACAATAAACAAAATCACATCTGAAACCGTAATAATGATAACTGACACAAGCAACAATAGATATAACCGCCATGGCCAAAACTTTACAAATTTGCATCAAGAATCCCGCTATGAATAGGAAGTTAAAAGAAACTGAAAAACAAAATAGTCCTACTTCCAAAATGGGTGACATTTCATAGAATACAACTTCAATAAATGAGTACCTAAAACTTTGAAAGCTTCTTTTATAATGCTCAAATTCATTCATTTAGCTACTTCTGAAACAGAGACCCCGCACTTTTCAAAATAATCCATATCAGATACCTTCAATAGAAGGTAAATCATTTGTCATCGAAAATCAGCGAAAGAGAAACTTAAAGTTATATGCTAGAGAAAAAGTAGTTAAAAATGAAAGTCATAAACTCAAGCCCTCCTTCTAGCACCATTTATGTGATGGTGAAATCTGCAACTTGCTAAAACCTCCAACACACACACACTTAGTATGGTTACTTGCTAAAACAAAACAAATAACATCTCTATGAAATGATACATCAATGCTTCCAAATGCAAACAAATGAAAAAAGCAAGCTAAATAAGCACATGACAAACATGAAGTATGTTTATCTCATAGTGGATTGGTGCTATTTCACAAAATAGCCCTTTCCCAACCCTTGATAATGCCAATGATGGTGATGCAATGGACAAAATCAGTTCTCCAATGAAGAGAGTGACTCTGCATAAGCTTTGTAGATGATTTTTGTGGAAGATTTTTTGAAGGATGAAGCTTCTATTTAAAGATTCTTTTGATGAGAGAAATAGCCAAATGGATGAATGTGGGACAAAGATAAGCCAATGAGAAGAGGCCACTTGTCAACTTGTGATAGGCTTGAGGATGAGCACATTTTGGTCAATGTGCTAAAGAGAGGGAGATTTCAAATTTGAAATTGAGAGTAAATGTTGAGTTTTAATTGTGCAAGAGACATGTAAGAGCTTATTAATTGCTTTTTTGGATGTACAAGCCAAATTGGGGGGAGACTTAAACTTGAGGGAATATTCCTCAAAGATGCCAAGTTGAAAGAAAATAAGGATTTTAATAAATCAATAAATTGATTTATTTGTGCAAGTGGGAAAAGCTAGAGGATGTGATGAATAGGTGATTTTGACCCACTTTGACTTGAATATTTGATTTATTTAAATCAAAAGGGAGGGAAAATACATTTTGGATTTAATTAAATAAATGTTTGATTTATTTAATTAAAAGGATGATGCAAGATAAAGGTGGATTAATTTGCATGAGATGAGATTAGAAGATGGTTTATGTTATGGTTTGATTAAAATTGTTTTATTTGATCAAATGAGGTAATGATGAAATAAAGTTAATTTATTTAATTTAAATGGATAATGAACCTAATTTACCTGATGGGTGGATGGATGTGAATCTGGTTTACTTGATGAATGGACCTAATTGAATGCATAATGTTAATTTTGCATGTCTACATAGACAGTAGTAACCAATTGATTCACTAGCTGAATAACTCTGCTGCTAAAACCAAACACCCTTAGAATTTTGAATAAAAGCTCCTAATCAACATGGTCATAAGCTTTGGAAATATCCAGCTTAAAAAGAAACCCTTCAGTTTTAGATTCCACTAGCGAATGGATATTCTCATGAACAATGACTATAGAGTCTAAGATTTTCCTTCCTAGAACAAAACCATTTTGTTGAGGGGGATATCAGTGAAGGAAGGATATTAAGAAGCCTTGACATTAGCATCTTAGATATGATTTTATAAAAAGAGTTGAAAAACTAATAGGCCTAAATGCCTAAACTCCTTAGCCCCAATTTTATTGGGAACAAGGACCACAAAAGTAGCACTCAATTCCTTAAGAATACTTTTGGATCCAAAGAATTCTTTAACAACATTCACAACATCCTTTTCAACAATCTCCCAAAACCATTGAATAAAGAACATAGGAAACCCATAAGGTCCAGTGGCCTTGTTTCCTTCAAAAGAAAAGACAACTTTCATAATTTCCTCCCTAGAGGGGATGGAAGCTAGCTTATTTTTATCTTCCATGCCCACAACCCTAGGGATGTCCTCTAACATAAAATATTGGTCATTATGGTTGATTTCCCCATTCACCGAGACATGGTTGTTAAAGAAGAGGACAACTTGCTTTTTGATGTCTTCCTCTTCCTCAAATCTGTTGCCATTAACTTCTATGTGATAAATTTTGTTGGCAGCCCTGTGTTTTGAGGTAGACAAATGAAAGTACCTAGTGTTTCTATCTCCAGATAAAAGCTACAACACTCTAGATCTCTACCTCCAAAACTCCTCCTCTTTAGCTATAATATCATGCATTTTCACCAACAACTTATTTTCTTTTACTCTATTATTTTCTGTCTCCTTCCCTTTGAATTTTATCCTAGATCTCTGAAAGTTCAATTTAAAGTTCAGATTTAATGCCAAAGATATTTCCAAAGGATTTTTTTTCCAACTTAATTTTCTTTTTACTTCCCTCGGTTTCTTAGCAATTCTAAAAATAGCAGTGCCCAAAACATCAATATTCCACCATTTTTGGATTTCCTCAAAAATATTGGGGTGGGAAAGCCACATTCTTTCAAATCTAAAGGGAGAGTTCCTCTTCGCCTTTATAGGGTCTACCACAAAACTTATAGGAAAGTTATTAGAGCCTACTCTAGAAAGAGCTTTAAGAGAATAGTAATAGTTTATAAGCCACTGATCAGAAATTAAAGTTCTATCTAACCTAACTTGAATCAGGTCCTTACCATTTCTTCGATTTGACTAGGTATATACAACTCCTTGCAAATCAAGATCAATCAATGCCTTGTTATTGATGAAGTCCAAGAGGTTAGATTTACTTTCCAAGTTAGCCTAAGAACCTCCAAATTTCTCTTCATTCAGAAGGGGTGTATTAAAGTCTCCCATAAAAATCTAGTGGTCTTTATCAAAGATCCTGTAGAATGTAGAAAGCTCATTCCAAATAGATTTTATGGCCTCTCTCCCATTAAGAGCATAGATGTTTGACTGAATCCAGCTAAAATTATCTCTAATATGAGTGAATCTAGTAGGCACATGATTAAAGCTCTCCAGCAAAGGTTCTCCTTTGATAAATTTTTGGTTCCAAAAAGTAGCAATTCCTCCTGAAGCACCATCTAAACTATTTCCTTGGATTCCACAATTCTGAAACATTTTAATCTTCTCCACTTTATCTTTAGATATTTTAGTTTCTTGGATGAGAAGAATATCAAGTTTACGATCCCTAACAAAATTGTGCAAAACATCCCTCTTATGAATGCTATTAAGCCCTCTAATATTCCAAGAAATAATCTTCATATCTTACCAAGGCATTGGAGAATCTTTAGGATGGTCTTTTGAACACCATCTGCTATGTCCTCAAAGCTATCATGCTTTCTCTGCCATTTACCCGATCTTCTTCCTTGGTTATACTTAGTAGCACCACAATCTGCCTTAGCTCTAATTATAGTAACAACTCCACTTGGAGTATTTTGTTGTTTACTTCTCTCCTTTTTCTTCGATTGAGAATGGACTTCTTCCCAATCAGTATCTTCTTGGCTCTCCAACTCTCTCCCAGATTCCCATTCCTTGTCATACATTCTTCTTTTCTCCCATGGGAGAGTATCCATCTGGCCATTCCTCAGATGGTTCAAATTGTCACTTGAAATTTCATTATTTTGGCTTAGATACTCAAAGGTGTCCTTGAAAAAATATGGAGTTTCTTTTTCCCATAGTCTAAGAGGATCCTCACTCGAGGGAAAAAAATCTTCAGAGGAAGGAGTAAGGATAGGAATGCCAATATCTAGAGACAAACCCTGGATAGGAATATCCTCCAATCCGGGACTCCCATTTTCCTTTCCTTCTGACATCATCTCAGGATTAGAGGAGACAAAGTCCTTATTCCTATCACAATCCCCAACATTCACCAAGATGTATTCTCCTTCTTCCTTTGAACCAAAGAAGCTTTCTACCCCTTTTTGTTGATTCTTCTAAACATCATATTCCTTGGGCCTTATTTCACCATTGATTCCAGTGGTGTTCCTCTGAACTTCATATTTCCTACCAGATTCCTCATTAAGGGAATTGGTAATGCTATCTTTCCCTTCCCCTTCAGGCTTCTTTCTCCAAACAATCTTAGGGTTAGACTAGAGTTTTTCTTTATCTTTGCTAGCATTTAATGGGAATTTCTTAGGCCAATGCCTCAATTTTCTACACTTGAAGCAAGAAAAAGGAATGAACTAAAACTCTATAGCTTGTGTCCAAGTACCCAACTTAGATTGAATTTTGATTAAAGATGGGAGGTCAGCATTTTGTGAAACTCCAACATAGATTCATGCAAACACCAACCGCTTTTGAGCCACTGTCATAGAGTCAATGAACAAAAGCTCTCCAAAATAATTAGCAATGCCATTGAAGATATCCTCATTCCAATATTCCAAAGGGAGACTCAGGAGTCTGGCCCAAACTGGGACATTCTCAAAAATGGAATCAGAGAGATCCAAATGAGAGGTCCATTTCTTAAGGGCTAGGGAATATTTTCCTATGACCCAAGGACCAGCACTCCTCACAACCAATATGTCCTCCTTGTAGGTGAACTCAAAAGAAAAGAAACCTCTAGGAAGAGTAGCCATCATAACCTTACCATTGATTCTCCACTTATTTTTGAAAAACTCCCTAACCACCTCAACATTAGGTCTAGGGCCCATAAAATTACCAACCAAAACTTTTTCCATCAAAGAAATGTTATGATCAATAATTTGATCAGGCATAGAGATGGAAAACTTACCTGTCATTGGGTTAGAAATATTTCGCACTAGAGGGAAGACTAATTTTCCATTTGGTTTAACTCCAAACAATGAAGACCAAGGTTTGTTCTGTTGTCCTTCCCTTTTAGTGGTCCCCACCACTTCATTGGTTTTTTCACATTTTTGTCCTTCAGGAGAACCCTCCGAGTATGTCTTCCCTCCTGGGTCCACCAGAATGTTAGTTCTAGTTTCCTTCTCATCTGATTCATCTTTACCTTTCTCCTCACTGAGAACATGCACTGATTCTGCCTGGGATTCCTCAGATCCTACTCCACGACCTACTCCATTGTTCAAAGATTTGAAATCCTGCTTTTCCTACCCATGCTCCTTAATCCTTCCCATGATGCTCATTATCTAAAAGCATGAAGGGATTGTTAAATTACTATGACAGTTGACTAATGTCATGTGTTACTCGAGATTGCAAAAAAGATAGCTGAAAATACCACTAAGGTCACAAGGTGGTATATGTCGGGAGCTACTTCTTCTTTGGTGGGAAAACTTGTCACCGGTGGCCTATAGGTGATTGAAGTCAAAATCTACCTAGTTTGGTAGGTTCACTACTTGGGGAACCCTTGGGATGGTGGATTGACCTACGGTGTAGTATGGCATGAACCAAATCCCCTTCCTAGTTGTTATACTATATAATTAGCCTTGTGGGGTTGAGGACATACATGCAGTGTAGTATGAGATGCACTGAATCCTCTTCCCATTTGTCCAATGGTGAAGAAGATTGAAAGAAAGGATAAGATCCATGATGTAGTTTCCAATGAACTTATATTATTTCTATCTGGGATACATTATGGACTTGTGTTTGCCACTGTAATGTGTAAGTGTGTCTCTATGTATGTAATGTATATTGGAACTTGATGCTATGTATTTGTGATGTATGTTAGATCCAACAACTAATGTAATTGTGATATGAAAATTAGATAATAACAGTGGTACATGTGTTGTACATATGAGCTAATCACCATTACACTTTTGATTTGTGTATGATCCACTAACTATTGCACTTGTGATATCTATATGATGCAGTCACTATTGTACTTGTACTATATATGAGCTAATTAGCTTGTATATATGGGGGGATTCTCATGAAGGCCATTATGTATAATCTTTGAGATTATGGTATGAATGATCTCTTGTGAATATTTTGAATGTTTGTACACTAATGTTTGGTAATGATTGGTATAGACCCAACACTTGATGGCAAGTTATTATCATCATATTATAATTGACTATGTTAATAGCTTGCATGTACTAAATTAATAGTTATGGGATAAAGGTGAGAGAATAGATCTCATACAAGAGGAGAGATTGAACTCCCTCTATCATTGTGGCGTTAACTATGAAGCCTCTAATTTCCCACGAGGGGATACATAGGAAGGGTCATCACGAACCCTCAATGCTTAGGTTGTAGGTCTAGGAAAGATCTCGCCCTTGGGACCTTACCACAGGTTTGAGTGTAAGAATATAAGTAGTGGTGTTGATTATTGTTGCCACCATGGTGAATGTAAAGCTATTGAAATTAACACTTTTAATTTATGTGGAATATGTTTGGTTGTTTAATTTGGTAGTTGTGCATTGTTTATAAAGAAAAAGTTGTTCCTGAGTTGAGGATTTTACATATTATATAAAAATAAATTTTATAATTGTAATTATCCCATCTAAAACTAAAAAAATAGTCAACTATACCATCAAATTCCAAGCCCCTCGGAACACTTCTCAATGGATACTAGGTATGGTTGTTTTTCCTTTCAAAGGTCTTCATTAAAAGAATCCTTTCATTTGCATTTTTTTTTTCAATGAAATCAAGGGATTAACATTAAATTATGGTAGATTATATCTGTATTCTAAGTGTAACTTAGAATAGCCATGGTAGCTAATTAAGTGTTAGCACAAGGTAATTGTTACTTTAGATTTTGAATTCAACAATTGATATAAATCCCTTATCTCAAGAGGTATTATTCATGGGTCCCAAGCCTAATTCCAACTCTAATGGAAATATAATAGATCAAATTTCATTTTGAACATAGAATGATAAAATTAGATTCATAACACCCAAATGGTTAATACATATATTTATACTCACATTATGCAAGAATGTAGCAATTCAAATAAGACTAATATGAAATCCATTCAAGGACTATGAGAAAAATAATGATAGGGTTTGATCATTTTCTTTGATGGAGGTATATTACTTTTACGGGTATTCACACAAGTTGCCGAAGATTACATTGAGAAATTTTATATATTAAATGTCATGAATTTATGAGTAATAGAGACACTCACATGCAACTAATGTGGTAATTTATTTCACATCTCATGATGATAAAATTAAGATAAAATTTTATTCTCTTGTATGAAAATTAAAAATTAAAAATTAAAACATAGAATTTGTAAGTTGATTCTAAAAGCTTGTAATTAAAATGGAGTTGAGTCATAATTTTTCAAAGGTCTTTCAATTGTTCAAGGATTCTATGTAATGAAGTGATATGCAATTCATTCAATGTCTCTAATTTCTGACTAGTTGATCAAATCATGTAAATATAATTTGACGAGCGACAATCAAAACTTATAGAATTTTAATCATTTTATTGAATAATGTAATCATTGTTGTAGCAATTTTTGTGAACTGTTATTCTCTCAATTGATATTAGAGCAGAATATTAAGGGACAAATGATGTTGAAATTATCATAGGTTTTCCTAGGCACCATGGATTCATTAAACCACTAAAAAAGTGTTCAAAGTTGAGAAAGGTTGGAGATCAAATGAAGAAAGATAGGATCATAGTTTTTTAATTGTATATTGTGTTGTTTCCTTGAAAGGAGAGATCATAGCTGATTGGAAAAGCAACAAAGCATATCATAGCTCTTCTAATTTAGCTTGCATGCATTTCATTATTAAGAGGCCAGTCTTGCATGATCACAAATTTTAAGCATTATTGTCTAAAAAATCTTATATACAAAGAGAAGTGTAGTAGAATTTTAATATTATAGCTATCATTTTATTTAGTTTTGTTGTTTGCACTATTTTATGAGGAAAATTATTCTTTTTTATTAGCTTAGTTTTGAGTGTTAATTTTCTTAGAGCCCATATCAAATTACTATTCCAATAAATATTTTATACTCAAATTTTATGCACAGAAAATAAAATTTTCAGATCTAAAATTTACGAACAGCAATACACTAGCTCTTTAACTTAGAACTATGTAGTGGAAATAAAAGAATCAAGCCACAAAAAGTTAAACAGATAATTTACCCTAGAAATCACACAAGGGGAAAAAAACCAACAAAGAAGAATTTTATTAATTTCATGCTCATAGAAGAATCTAAAAATTATAGTAGAAAGTATAGCAGTTTGTGATTGCCTTTGCTTCTCACACTAAAATTCTCTTACTCTTTCTTCCTCAGCTTCTCTATGAAGTTCTCTTCTTTTCGATATATCTAACTCTTCCTCCACACTCCATTAATAATCCTCGATAACTTAACACCTCCAAACTAAACATATCTATTAACTAAAAGTAAAACTAAAGTGCTTTTTTGGGGTTACTGAAGATTACAAATCTTTCATTGAGTGCATGGAAAATATTACTGGATGACTTATACATGTGTAGACACCACACATACAGAAGTACCTTTATGAGCTATAGAAAACTCAACACTCCCTCTTAGCGAGGAAGGTGTTTTGCACAACACCCAACTTATCCCTAAAGTATAAAAACTTTCCCTTGATCAAATCCTTAGTCAAGATGTTTGCTACTTGCTTGTCTGTAGGAATGTACTTCAACTTCACTATCCCCTTCTACACAGAATCTCTGATGAAGTGGTATTTGATCTCAATGTGCTTTGAATTGTCATGAAACACTAGATTCTCAGAGAGTTTGATGCAACTTTGATTATCACAATAAATGATAGTCGGATCTAGCTCTTGATCAAAAAGAGCAACTAGAAGTTTTCAAAGCTAGATTGCCTCACATGTAGCCATAATGGCTGCCATATACTTGGCCTCCATAGAACTCAGTGCAACTGACTTCTATTTCCTATTATACCAAGAGACTACTCTTGATCCCAAACTAAAACTACACCTTGAAGTGGTCTTTCTGTCAACTGTACTACGTACCCAATCTACATCAGTGAACCCCTCGAGCTTCACTCCATCCTGCTAAAACATACCTTAGCCCACAATCAACTATGCCTTGGAGATACCTCAAAACATGCTTCATAGCTATCTAGTGCACAAGTTTAGGTTCCACCATAAATTGACTAAGAGAGTTCACTACAATACAAATGTCTAGTTTGGAGTTGACCAAATACATAAGAGAGCCTATCAACTTTCTATATAAAGTTGGGTCTACTACCTTTGATTTGGAAGCATCAATCTTCTTCTAGTTGGTCACAAGTGGTGTGGACATTGGCTTATAGTCCTCCACCTTGAATCACTTCAAGATCTCAACTATATACTTCCCTTGTCTAATGAAGATTTCTCCCTCTTTCTGCCACAACTCCAATCCCAAAAAGTAGTGCATCAACCCCAAGTCCTTCATCTCAAACCCTCCTACAAGATCCTACTTGCAGTGTGTTATGAGCTCCTCTAACCCTATGAGTAACAAATCATCAACAAACAACACCAATATGAGAGGCTCACCCTCCAGCTGAATGTAATATAGGTTTGGGTCTTCCTCACTCTTGGTGAAGCCCACGTTCTATAAGCAACCATCAATGTGTGCATACCAAGCCATAGGAGCCTGCTTGAACCCATACAATGCTCTCTTCAACCTATACACATGGGAATCCCTCCCATGCACCTCAAAACCCTCTAGCTACTCTATGTATATATCTTCCTCAATTACTCCATTGAGGAATATTGTCTTCAAATCCATCTGGTAAATCATCCAATCCATTTGTGTTGCAATAGAAATGATAGCCCTTATGGATGAGTACTTGGCTACCAGAGCAAAGGTCTCATCATAGTCAATACTTTCCTTTTGAAAAAATACCTTAGCCACAAACCAAGCTTTGAACTTTTCCACACTACCATCTGCAGCATGCTTAATCTTATACAACCATCTCAATCCTACCACAAAGTTACCTTTTGGTTGTGGTACCACCTCCCACACGTTGTTCTTTGTGATGGAAGAATACTCTTCCAGCATGGCATCTCTCCACACTTGGTGCTTGGATGCCTCTTGAAAGTGTGAAGGATCTACTTTAATTAATTCACTCATAAGTGCCACATACTCAAAATAATGTCTGGGAGCCTTTCTTTGTCTGATTGAATCATGAGGATCACCTACATTTTCTTGAGCCTCTCTCAGTGTCTGCTCAACTTCCCTATTTCTCCTCTTCTTGGTAATAGGAATTTGAGGCTAAGGAATTATTTATTCCTCCTAATCAACCTGATCAACTTGCTTGTTCTTCTCTCCAGCTTTCATGACTGAAGTTTGAGGAATTTGTGCTACCTCAACCATGGGCGATTACTCCTCCTCATTCATCAAGTTGCTAGACTTTTGAAGAGCCATCTCTTCCTTGAACTTCATATCTCTACAAACCTTTGTTTTCCTAAGAGCAGGAATGTAAACCCAATAAACCTTATAAGTTTCACTATACCCAACAAGGATACCCTTCTTAGTAGTAAGTTCCAACTTGGTTTTCTTCTCAGCGGGAATGTGACAATACACAAGGCATCCAAAGATGTGAATGTGCCACAAATCCAGTTTCTTACCAATGAACGCCTCTTCTAGAGTCAACTTGCCCAACACTTTGTGAGGGATCTTATTCTACAAACACATAGTTGTATTGCAAGCTTCTACCCATAAGAACCAAGGTAGATCCTGATCATGAAGCATGGCCTTGGCTGCTCTAAGTATAGCCCTATTTTTCTATTGAGCAACCCCATTTTGCTGAGGGTTGTACAAAACTATCAACTCTTTCTTGATACCTTCTTGAGAATAGAAATATTTGAAGGCATTCAATGTATACTCACTGTTGATGGTGTTTTCTGCATGGCAACAACTCAGACAGAAAATAGTATTCTATCTCTCTTGAAAGATAACAATTTCTCAATAATAAATCACTGAAAATCACCCCAAGGTCTCTCGGGTGTTAGGTCATAACAATGCATAAAACAACTCAAATAAAATGTGAAATGCTGGTAATCACAATCGGACCTTACTACAAGCAAACTGTATCTTTCAATTTATCAGGTTTGACAATATGATGATCTTAGATCCTAAATCTAACCAAATAATAAAGAAACAGCAAAAGATAGGGATGCAAGGAAGTGATAAGATTTAAACTACTGAGAGGACAAACAATGTAAATAACACATATCTGGAATGGACCTATCTCGAATAACCAGTTCTTATTCGACCCACAATGCAATCTTACAAGAACGGTGCAATCTTCTGAGGAATACAGATTTTCAAATCATAGACATACATCTACAATCGAACTTAAGCACATTGAATATACGGTCCAGGTTGACTTCCCCAGCCTACTACAATCAGATAGTTACTGGGAGTATAGACCAGAAATAGCTACAAAAATTCCAAATAGGAAATCATAAACATCACTTATCCAATTAGCTAATTTAATTCCTAAACACTAAATTCTAAATCTTTTGAGCAATTTGAAGATGGAAACAAGCGGGGAACCATGCAAGATAAGCTAACACAAGATATTTCACCAGGAATACCACAATGTCCTCAATTGTATTAGATCACCAAAATGCTGCAACAATTCCACAGTTCTGTTTACAATACTTGCTTCAAGAAATTCAAAAAATTACTCTAACTCCTTTCACTTAATTCTATTATCTCTTCTCTTTTCTCTAACGTTTCTCCTCTAATCCCCCTTACAATGAGGCAGGAATTCCCTTTATAGCAAATTCTCAAGACATGTCAGCCTAGCCAAACATTTACAAAATAAAACCAACTGCCAAAACAAGTCGGCATTAGGAATTTCAAAATAAGGCACACATTAAATGCCGATATATCATCAAGGTCAGCCCAGACACAATCCCCAATGTAGCCCAGTTCTGACCTGCAATGCCTCAAACCACTCCCACGGTTCATCCAGCATGGAGGAAGGAAGGATTCCATCCTTAGCCAATTGATCCTTGCCATGTCCTAGAATAGTCTTCGATTTCTGCAGCAGGAGGTCTATGTTATCTTTATCCTCAGACAAGATGTGCTCTAACAGTTCTTTTCCCTGAATTGCATCCTTCCCCACAGACAAGATCCCTTTGATAGCATTATCCCCTTTCGTCTGGACATCCATCAGCCAATCAGTAGCAGCTCGAGCAGAGGCCTTCATCTTTTCAATCCCGGAGATTGTCTCCTTAGGCAGAAAACCCAGAGGAGTAGAGGAAGAGGGGTGGAGAGACTGCAGAGGCCTCATCACCTCTTCCAAACTCTTCCTCAATCTTTCATTCTCCCTTTTCAACTCTCTTTTGGACTGAGTCTCCCTTTTTAATCT
>VDFB02000017.1:191851524-192001518 GCA_007258455.2 Sequoia sempervirens
AAAACTTAAATTTATATGCCAAAGCAAAAGTAGTTAAAAATGAAAGTCATAAACTCAAGCCCTCCTTCTAGAGCCATTTATGTGATGGTGAAATATGCAACTTGCTAAAACCTCCAACACACACACACACTTAGTATGGTTAGTTGCTAAAACAAAACATATAACAACATCTCTATGAAATGATACATCAATGCTTCCAAATGCAAAAAAATGACAAAAGCAAGCTAAATAAGCACATGAAAAACATGAAGTATGTTTCTCTCATAGTGGATTGGTGCTATTGTGGAAAATAGTCCTTTCCCAACCCTTGATAATGCCAATGATGGTGATGCAATGGACATAATTAGTTCTCCAATGAAGAGAGTGACTTTGCATAAGATTTGTAGATTTTTTTGTGGAGGATTTGTTGAAGGATGAAGCTTCTATTTAAAGATTATTTTGATGAGAGAAATAGCCAAATGGATGAATGTGGGACAAAGATAAGCTAATGAGAAGAGGCCACTTGTCAACTTGTGATAGGCTTCAGGATGACCACATTTTGGTCAATGTGCCAAAGAGAGGGAGATTTCAAATTTGAAATTGAGAGTAAATGCTAAGTTTGACTTGTGCAAGAGACATGTAAGAGCTTATTAATTGCTTTATTGGATGTACATGCCAAATTGGGGGGAGATTCAAACTTGAGGGAATATTCCTCAAAGATGCCAAGTTGAAAGAAAATAAGGATTTTAATAAATCAATAAATTGATTTATTTGTGCAAGTGGGAAAAGCTAGAGGATGTGATGATTAGGTGATTTTGACCCAATTTGACTTGAATATTTGATTTATTTAAATCAAAAGGGATGGAAAATGCATTTGGGATTTAATTAAATAAATGTTTGATTTATTTAATTAAAAGGATGATGCAAGATAAAGGTGGATTAATTTGCATGAGATGAGATTAGAAGATGGTTTATGTTATGGTTTGATTAAAATTGATTTATTTAATCAAATGAGGTAATGATCAATTAAAGTAAATTTATTTAATTTAAATGGATATTGAACCTAATTTACCTGATGGGTGGATGGATGTGAATCTAGTTTACTTGATGAATGGACCTAATTGAATGCATAATATTAATTTTGCATGTCTACAGAGACAGTAGTAACCAATTGATTCAACGGCTGAATAACTCTGCTGCTAAAACCAAACACCCTTAGAATTTTGAATAAAAACTCCCAATCAACACGGTCATAAGCTTTGGAAATACCTAGCTTAAAAAGAAACCCTTCAATTTTGGATTCCACTAGTGAATGGATATTCTCATGAACAATGACTATAGAGTAAGATTTTCCTTCCGGGAACAAAACCATTCTATTGAGGGGATATCAGCGAAGGAAAGATAGTAAGAAGCCTTGATTTCAGCACCTTAGATATGATTTTATAAAAAGAGTTGCAGAGAATAATAGGCCTAAATTCCTAAACTCCTTAGCCCCAAATTTCTTGGGAACAAGGACCACAAAAGTAGCATTCAATTCCTTAAGAAGACTTTTGGATCCAAAGAATTATTTAACAACATTCACAACATCCTTTTCAACAATCTCCCAAAACCATTGAATAAAGAACATAGGAAACCCATCAGGTCCAGTGGCCTTGTTTCCTTCAAAAGAAAAGACAACTTTCATAATTTCCTCCCTAGAGGGGATGGCAGCTAGCTTATTATTATCTTCCATACCCACAACCCTAGGGATGTCCTCTAACATAAAATATTGGTCATTATGGTTGATTTCCCCATTCACCGAGACAAGGTTGTTAAAGAAGAGGACAACTTGCTTTTTGATGTCTTCCTCTTCCTCAAATCTCTTTCCATTAACTTCTATGTGAGAAATTTTTTTGGTAGCCCTATGTTTTGAGGTAGACAAATGAAAGTACCTAGTGTTTCTATCTCTAGCTGAAAGCCACAACACTCTAGATCTTTGCCTCCAAAACTCCTCCTCTTTAGCTATAATATCATGCATTTTCACCAACAACTCATTTTCTTTTACTCTATTATTTTCTATGTATCCTTCCCTCTGAATTTTATCCTAGATCTCTGAAAGTTTAATTTGAAGTTCAAATTTAATGCCAAAGATATTTCCAAAGGAATTTTTTTTCCAACTTAATTTTTTTTTACTTTCCTCACTTTCTATCAATTTTGAAGATAGCAATCCCCAAAACATCAATATTCCACCACTTCTGGATTTCCTCAAAAATATTGGGGTGGGAAAGACACATTCTTTCAAATCTAAAGGGAGAGTTCCTCTTCGCCTTTATAGGGTCTGCCACAAAACTTATAGGAAAGTTATTAGAGCATACTCTAGAAAGAGCTTTAAGAGAATAGTAATAGTTTATAAGCCACTGATCATAAATTAAAGTTTTTATCTAACCTAACTTGAATCATGTCCTTACCATTTCTTTGATTTGACTAGGTATATACAACTCCTTGCAAATCAAGACCAAGCAATGCCTTGTTCTTGATGAAGTCCAAGAGGTCAGATTTACTTTCCAAGTTAGCCTGAGAACCTCCAAATTTCTCTACATTCAAAAGGGGTGTGTTAAAGTCTCCCATAACAATCCAATGGTCTTTATGAAAGATCCTATGGAATGTAGAAAGCTCATTCCAAATAGATTTTATGGCCTCTTTCCCATTAGGAGCATAGATGTTCGACTGAATCCAACTAAAATTGTCTCTGATATGAGTGAATCTAGTAGGCACATGATTAAAGCTCTCCAACAAAGGTTATCCTTTGATAAATTTCTAGTTCCAAAAATTAGCAATTCCTCCTGAAGCACCATCTGAACTATTTCCTTGGATTCCACAATTCTGAAACATTTTAATCTTCTTCACTTTATCTTTAGATATTTTAGTTTCTTGGATGAGAAGAATACCAAGTTTATGATCCCTAACAAAATTGTGCAAAACATCCCTCTTATGAATGCTATTAAGCCCTCTAATATTCCAAGACATAATCTTCATATCTTACCAAGGGATTGGAGAATCTTCAAGATGGTATTTTGAACACCATCTGTTGTGTCCTAAAAGCTATCATGCTCTCTTTTCCATTTACCCGATCTTCTTCCTTGGTTATACTTAGTAGCACCACAATCCGCCTTAGCTCTAGTTCTGGTAACAACTCTACTTGGAGTATTTTTTGTTTACTTCTCTCATTTTTCTTCGATTGAGAAAGGACTTCTTCCCAATCAGTATCTTCTTGGCTCTCCAACTCTCTCCCAGATTCCCATTCCTTGTCATACATTCTTCTTTGCTCCCATGGGAGAGTGTCCATCTAGCCATTCCTCATATGGTTCAAATTGTCACTTGAAATTTCATTATTCTAGCTTAGATACTCAAAGGTGTCCTTGAAAAAATACAAAGTTTATTTTTCCCATAGTTTAAGAGGATCCTCACTCAAGGGAAAAAATTCTTCAGAGGAAGGAGTAAGGATAGGAATGCCAATATACAGAGACAAACCCTAGATAGGAATATCCTCCAATCTGGGACTCCCATTTTCATTTCCTTCTAACATCATCTCAGGATTGGAGGAGACAAAGTCCTTATTCCTATCACCATCCCCAACATTCACCAAGATGTCTTCTCCTTCTTCCTTTGAACCAAAGAAGCTTTCTACCCCTTTATGTTGATTCTTCTAAACATTATATTCCTTGGGCCTTGTTTTTCCATTGATTCAAGTGGCATTCCTCTGAACTTTAGGTTTCCTACCAGATTCCTCATTAAGGGAATTGGTATTGCTATCTTTCCCTTCCCCTTCAGGCTTCTTTCTCCAAACAGTCTTAGGGCTAGACTAGAGTTTTTCTTTATCTTTTCTAGCATTTAATGGGAATTTCTTAGCCAATGCCTCAATTTTCTGCACTTGAAGCAAGCAAAAGGAATGTACTAAAACTCTATAGCTTGCATCCAAGTACCCAACTTAGAATAAATTTTGATTGAAGATGAGAGGTCAGCATTTTTTGAAACTCCAACACAAATTCGTGCAAACACCAATCACTTTCAAGCCACTGTCATAGAGTCAATGTACAGAAGCTCTCCAAAATAATTATAAATGCCATTGAAGACATCCTCATTCCAATATTCCAAAGGGAGACTCATGAGTCTGGACCAAACTAGGAAATTCTAAAAAATGGAATCAGAGAGATCCAGATGAGAGGTCCATTTCTTAAGGGCCAGGGAAGATTTTCCTATGACCTAAGGATCACCACTCATCATAGCCAATATGTCCTCATTGCAGGTGAACTCAAAAGAAAAGAAACCTCTAGGAAGAACAACCATCATAACCTTACCATTGATTCTCCACTTATTTTTGAAAAACTCCCTAACCACCTCAACATTAGGTCTAGGGCCCATAAAATTACCAACCAAAACTTTTTCCATCAAGGCTATGTTATGATCAATAATCAGATCAAGCATAGAGATGGAAAACTTACCTGTCATTGGGTCAGAAATATTTCGCACTAGAGGGAAGACTAATTTTCTATTTGGTTTAACTCCAAACAATGAAGACCAAGGTTTGTGCTTTTATCCTTCCCTTTTAGTGGCCCCAACCACTTCATTTGTTTCTTCACATTTTTGTCCTTCAGGAGAACCCTCTGAGTATGTCTTCCCTCCCAGGTCCACCAGAATGTTAGTTCTAGTTTCCTTCTCATCTAATTCATCTTTACCTTTCTCCTCACTACGAACATGCACCGATTCTGCCTAGGATTCCTCAGATCCTACTCCACAACCTGCTCCATTGTTCAAATATTTGAAATCTTGCTTTTCCTGGCCATGCTCTACAATCCTGCCCATGTTGTTCATTATCTAAAAGCATTAAGGTATTGTTAAATTACTATGAAAATTGACTAATGCCATGTGTTACTCGAGATTGTAGAAAATATAGATGAAAATACCACTAAGGTCGCAAGGTGGTATATGTCAGGAGCTACTTCTTCTTCTGTGGGAAAACTTGTCACCGGTGGCCTATAGGTGATTGAAGTCAAAATCTACCCAGTTTGGTAGGTTCACTACTTGGGGAACCCTTGGGATGGTGGATTGACCTATGGTGTAGTATGGCATGAACCAAATCCCTTTCCCAGTTGTTAGACTATATAATTAGCCTTGTGGGGTTGAGGACATACTTGCAGTGTAGTATGAGATGCACTGAATCCTCTTCCCATTTGTCTAATGGTGCAAAAAATTGAAAGAAAGGATAAGACCCATGATGTAGTTTCCAATGCACTGATATTATTTCTATCTGGGATTCATTATGGACTTGTGTTTTCCATTTTAATGTGTAAGTGTGTCTCTGTGTATGTGATGTATATTGGAGCTTGATGCTATGTATTTGTGATGTATGTTAGAGCCAACAACTAATGTAATTGTGATATGAAAATTAGATAATAACTGTGGTACATGTGTTATACATATGAGATAATCACCATTACACTTGTGATTTGTGTATGATCCACTCACTATTGCACTTGTGATCTCTATATGATCCAGTCACTATTGTACTTGTACTATATATGAGCTAATCATCTTGTATATATGGGGGTATTCTCATGACGACCATTATGTATAATATTTGAGATTATGGTACGAATGATCTCTTGTGAATATTTTGAATGTTTGTACACTAATGTTTGGTAATGATTGGTATAGACCCAACACTTGATGGAAAGTTATTATCATCATATTATAATTGACTATGTTAATAGCTTGCATGTACTAAATTAATAGTTATGGGATAAAGGTGAGATAATAGATCTCATACAAGAGGAGAGATTGAACTCCCTCTATCATCGTGGGGTTAACTATGAAGCCTCTGATTTCCCATGAGGGGATACATAGGAAGGGTCATCACGAACCCTCAAGGCTTAGGTTGTAGGTCTAGGAAAGATCTCGCCCTTGGGACCTTACCATAGGTTTGAGTGTAAGAATATAAGTAGTGGTGTTGATTATTGTTGCCACCGTGGTGAATGTAAAGCTACTGAAATTAACACTTTTAATTTACATGGAATATGTTTGGCTGGTTAAGTTGGTTGTTGTGTGTTTTTTATAAAGAAAAAGTTGTTCCTAAGTTGAGGATTTTACATATTATATAAAAATAAATTTTATAATTGTAATTATCTCATCTAAAACTGAAAAAATAGTCAAATATACCATCAAATTCCAAGCCCCTCGAAGCACTTCTCAACAGATACTAGGTATGGTTATTTTTCCTTTCAAAGGTCTTCATTAAAAGAATCCTTTCATTTGCATTTTTTTTTGAATGAAATTAAGGGATTAACATTAAATTATGGTAGATTATATCTGCATTCTGAAAGTAACTCAGAATAGCCATGGCAGCTAATTAAGTGTTAGCATAGGGTAACTGTTACTTTAGATCTTGAATTCAATTATTGATATAAATCCCTTATCTAAAGAGGTCTTATTCATGGGTCCCAAGCCTAATTCCAACTCTAATGGAAATGTAATAGATCAAATTTCATTTTGAACATAGAATGATAAAATTATATTCATAACACCCAAATGGTTAATACATACATTTATACTCACATTATGCAAGAATGTAGCAATTCAAATAAGACTAATATGAAATCCATTCAAGGACTATGAGAAAAATAATGATAGGGTTTGATCATTTTCTTTGATGGAGGTATATTACTTTTAAGGGTATTCACACAAGTTGCCGAAGATTAGATCAAGAAAATTTATATATTAAATGTCATGAATTTATGACTTAATAGAGACACTCACATGCAACTAATGTGGTAATTTCTTTCACATCTCATGATGATAAAATTAAGATAAAATTTTATTCTCTTGTATGAGAATAAAAACAAAAAATTAAAACATAGAATTTGTAAGTTGATTCTAAAAGCTTGTAATTGAAATGGAGTTGAGTCATAATTTTTCAAAGTTCTTTCAATTGTTCAAGGCTTCTATGTAATGAAGTAATATGAAATTCATTTAATGTCTCTAATTTCTGACTAGTTGATCAAATCATGTAAATAGAATTTGATGAGCGACATTCAAAACTTATAGAATTTTAATCATTTTATCAAATAATGTAATCATTGTTGTAGCAATTTTTGTGAACTGTAATTCTCTCAATTGATATTAGAGCAGAATATTAAGGGACAAATGATGTTGAAATTATCATAGGTTTGCCTAGGCACCATGGATTCATTAAACCACTACAAAAGTGTTCAAAGTTGAGAAAGGTTGGAGATCAAATGAAGAAAGATAGGATCATAGTTTTTTAATTGTATATTGTGTTGTTTCCTTGAAAGGAGAGATCATAACTGATTGGAAAAGCAACAAAGCATATCATAGCTCTTCTAATTTAGCTTGCATGTGTTTCATTGTTAAGAGGCCAGTATTGTATGATCACAAATTTTAAGCATTGTTGTCTAAAAAATCTTATATATAGAGAGAAGTGTAGTAGAATTTTAATATTATAGCTATCATTTTATTCAGTTTTGTTGTTTGCACTATTTTATGAGAAAAAGTATTCTTTTTTATTAGCTTAGTTTTGAGTGTTAATTTTCTTAGAGCCCATATCAAGTTACTATTCCAATAAATATTTTATACTCAGATTTTATGCACAGAAAATAAAATTTTCAGATCTAAAATTTGTGAACAGCAATACACTGAGCTCTTTGTAACATAGAACTATGTAGTGGAAATAAAAGAATCAAGCCACAAAAATTGAAACAAATAATTTACCCTAGAAATCCCACAAGGGGAAAAAACCCAACAAAGAAGAATTTTATTAATTTCATGCTCATAGAAGAATCTAAAAATTATAGTAGAAAGTATAGCAGTTTATGATTGCCTCTACTTCTCACACTAAAATTCTCTTACTCTTTCTTCCTCAGCTTCTCTATGAAGTTCTCTTCTTTTTGATATATCTAACTCTTCCTCCACACTCCAATTAATAATCCTCGGTAACTCAACACCTCCAAACTAAACATAGCTATTAACTAAAAGTAAAACTAAAGTTCTTTTTTGGGGTTACTGAAGATTACAAATCTTTCATTGAGTGCATGGAAAATATTACTCCAGATGAATTATACATGCATAGACACCACACATGCAAAAGTACCTTTCTAAGCTATAGCAAACTCAACACTCCCTCTTAGCGAGTAAGGTGTTCTGCAAAACACCCAACTTATCCCTGAAGAACAAAAAATTCCCCTTGATCAAAGCCTTAGTCAAGATGTTTTCTAGTTGCTCATTTGTAGGAATGTACTTCAGCTTCACTGTCCCCTTCTACACACAATCTCTGATGAAGTGGTACTTGATCTCAATGTGCTTTGACTTGTCATTAAACACTAGATTCTTAGAGAGTTTGATGCAACTCTAATTATCGTGCAATAAATTATAGCTAGATCGAGCTCCTGATCAAAAAGACCAACTTAAAGTTTTCAAAGCTAGATTTCCTCACATGTAGCCATAATGGTTGCCATATACTCGACCTCCATAGAACTCAGTGCAACTGACTTCTATTTCCTATTATACCAAGAGACTGCTCCTGATCCCAAACTAAAATTGTACCTTGAAGTGGTCTTTCTATCAGCTGTACGACCTACCAATCTACATCAGTGAACTCCTTGAGCTTCACTCCATCCTGCTAAAACATACCTCAGCCCACAATCAACTGTGCCTTGGAGATACCTCAAAACATGCTTCATAGCTATCTAGTGCACAAGTTTAGGTTCCACCATAAATTTACTAAGAGAGTTCACTACAAAACAAATGTCTTGTTTGGAGTTGACCAAATACATAAGAGATCCTATCAACTTTTTGTATAAAGTTGGGTCCAGTGCCTCTTATCTGGAAGCATCAATCTTCTTCTAGTTGGTCACAAGTGGTGTGGACATTGGCTTATAGTCCTCCATCTTGAATCACTTCAAGATCTCAACTATATACTTCCCTTGTCTAATGAAGATTTCTCCCTCTTTTTTCCACAACTCCAATCCCAAAAATTAGTGCATCAACCCCAAGTCCTTCATCTTGAACTCTCCTACAAGATCCTACTTGCAGTGTGCTATGAGCTCCTCTAACCCTATGAGTAACAAATCATCAACAAAAAACACCAATATGAGAGGCTCTCCCTTCACCTGAATGTAATATAGGTTTGGGTCTGCCTCACTCTTGGTGAAGCCCACATTCTATAAGCAACCATCAATGTGTGCATACCAAGCCATAGGAGCCTGCTTGAACCCATACAGTGCTCTTCAACCTATATACATGGGAATCCCTCCCATGCACCTCAAAACCCTCTAGCTACTCTATGTATATATCTTCCTCAATTACTCCAATGAGGAATGTTGTCTTCTAATCCATCTATGTTGCTATAGAAATGATAGCCCTTATGGATGAGTACTTGGCTACTAGAGCAAAGGTCTCATCATAGTCAATACTTTCCTTTTGAAAAAATACCTTAGCCACAAACCAGGCTTTGAAATTTTCCACACTACCATCTGCATCATGCTTAATCTTATACAACCATATCAAGCCTACCAAAAAGTTACCTTTTGGTTGTGGTACCATCTCCCACACGTTGTTCTTCATGATGGAAGAATACTCTTCCAGCATGGCATCTCTCCACACTTGGTGCTTGGATGTCTCTTGAAATTTGGAAGGATCTACTTCAATTAATTCACTCATAAGTGCCACATACTCAAAATAATGTCTGGGAGCCTTTCTTTGTCTGACTAAATCATGAGGATCACCTACATTTTCTTGAGCCTCTCTCAGTGTCTGCTCAACTTCCCTATTTCTCCTCTTCTTGGTAATAGGAATTTGAGGCTAAGGAATTATTTATTCCTCCTAATCAACCTGATCAACTTGCTTGTTCTTCTCTCCAGCTTTCATGACTGAAGTTTGAGGAATTTGTGCTACCTCAACCATGGGCGATTACTCCTCCTCATTCATCAAGTTGCTAGACTTTTGAAGAGCCATCTCTTCCTTGAACTTCATATCTCTACAAACCTTTGTTTTCCTAAGAGCAGGAATGTAAACCCAATAAACCTTATAAGTTTCACTATACCCAACAAGGATACCCTTCTTAGTAGTAAGTTCCAACTTGGTTTTCTTCTCAGCGGGAATGTGACAATACACAAGGCATCCAAAGATGTGAATGTGCCACAAATCCAGTTTCTTACCAATGAACGCCTCTTCTAGAGTCAACTTGCCCAACACTTTGTGAGGGATCTTATTCTACAAACACATAGTTGTATTGCAAGCTTCTACCCATAAGAACCAAGGTAGATCCTGATCATGAAGCATGGCCTTGGCTGCTCTAAGTATAGCCCTATTTTTCTATTGAGCAACCCCATTTTGCTGAGGGTTGTACAAAACTATCAACTCTTTCTTGATACCTTCTTGAGAATAGAAATATTTGAAGGCATTCAATGTATACTCACTGTTGATGGTGTTTTCTGCATGGCAACAACTCAGACAGAAAATAGTATTCTATCTCTCTTGAAAGATATTTCTCAATAATAAATCACTGAAAATCACCCCAAGGTCTCTCGGGTGTTAGGTCATAACAATGCATAAAACAACTCAAATAAAATGTGAAATGCTGGTAATCACAATCGGACCTTACTACAAGCAAACTGTATCTTTCAATTTATCAGGTTTGACAATATGATGATCTTAGATCCTAAATCTAACCAAATAATAAAGAAACAGCAAAAGATAGGGATGCAAGGAAGTGATAAGATTTAAACTACTGAGAGGACAAACAATGTAAATAACACATATCTGGAATGGACCTATCTCGAATAACCAGTTCTTATTCGACCCACAATGCAATCTTACAAGAACGGTGCAATCTTCTGAGGAATACAGATTTTCAAATCATAGACATACATCTACAATCGAACTTAAGCACATTGAATATACGGTCCAGGTTGACTTCCCCAGCCTACTACAATCAGATAGTTACTGGGAGTATAGACCAGAAATAGCTACAAAAATTCCAAATAGGAAATCATAAACATCACTTATCCATCTGAAACTAATCTATTTCTGAATATTAAACCCTAAATCTTCAAGCAATTTAAAAGATGGAACAACAAGAACCATGCAAGATGAAATAACACAAAGGATTCCACCAGGAAAACCACAATGTCTCCAATTGTATTAATCACCAAAATCTGCAACAATTCAATTGTTCTGATACAGTATTTGCTTCAAGAAAAGACTAAGAAATTCTAACTATTGCTCTTGCTTATCTCTATTACTACTTAGCTAACCAATGTCTAACCCTTACAATGAGGCAAGAATGCCTATTTGTAGCAAATTTCCCTCCAAAAACATGTCAACCCAGCCAAACATTTTTACAAAATAAAAAAAACCACCAAAATAGGTCAGCCAAGGAAACAAACTAAGGCACACATTTAATGCCATCATCCAAGTCGGCCAAGGCACAGTCCCCAAGGAAGTCTGGTCCAATGCATGCCCTATGATAATAGGGAAGCATAAATCTCGAAAGAGCATTAACTGCCACTCCCTTTGTCTTTCTCCTGCACTGAAATCCCTTGGACCTTCGAGAATATTCTATCCAACTCAGCAATAGGTGGCCATGGTAAGACCCTGAGTCGACATTTAATAGAATCTATTCCTTCCTTGGACCGCTCAACAATCTTGTTCCAATTCTCCCTGTTGGCCATGTATCTATCTATCACTGCCATGTAGGTGGCTGCATCATCAAGTAAGTGGCCAGTGACAGCTTCATCAGAACCCGGGGCATAAATTTCATGCCACCACTCCTTCAATTGATCCAAGCTCAGATACTTGGGAGCTATCTTCTTCCTCCCTGTCATCACCTCAAAGAAGGCAATGTACCCATCATAAACTGCTATAAGGTCGCCATCAATGGACTTCCTTCGTTTTTGTATCTTCTTCAGACCCCCCTACCTGACCTGCAATGCCTCAAACCACTCCCACGGTTCATCCAGCATGGAGGAAGGAAGGATTCCATCCTTAGCCAATTGATCCTTGCCATGTCCTAGAATAGTCTTCGATTTCTGCAGCAGGAGGTCTATGTTATCTTTATCCTCAGACAAGATGTGCTCTAACAGTTCTTTTCCCTGAATTGCATCCTTCCCCACAGACAAGATCCCTTTGATAGCATTATCCCCTTTCGTCTGGACATCCATCAGCCAATCAGTAGCAGCTCGAGCAGAGGCCTTCATCTTTTCAATCCCGGAGATTGTCTCCTTAGGCAGAAAACCCAGAGGAGTAGAGGAAGAGGGGTGGAGAGACTGCAGAGGCCTCATCACCTCTTCCAAACTCTTCCTCAATCTTTCATTCTCCCTTTTCAACTCTCTTTTGGACTGAGTCTCCCTTTTTAATCTATCAACAATGACGGCACTAGACCCCTCAAACTCCTCAATATCCTGCTCTAGGGAGGCTGGCCCAAGGTTAATAGTTTGGACATTATAGTCCTGGCCTGTAACATCATCTCTTATTTTATCCGTGGCAGGGGTAGCAATGTGAACTACCCTGTTATTCATTTCATCCCTTTCCACCCGGGAAATCACCCTAGCCAATTTCTTCTTCTTTCCTTTGCCAATCTAAGATAGCATTTCATCCCAGTCTAATGGAGTGTCCTCAACAATCACCTGTTTCTTCCTGGCAAGCTCCTTCTCCAACCAGTCCGGAGCTACAGGGTCAGTCCGGATTCCTTCTATTTTTGTTTCTCCCAAATCCTCTGTCACTTTCTCTTCCTCTGCGGCGGTCACCTTGACCTCCTCCTCAGTTGTTACTTCGTCATCTTCTTTCTCCGGAATCTGCTTGGCTTGGTCAACCTTCTCAAGTCCTAATTCTGGAAGCACTGGTGATGGAGTCCTAGCAGGGATGCTTTCCTCTGGCTCAGGTGATCCGTGGCCTCTATCACTCTCTGGGGAATCCTCGTATTGCACCAGCGGAGAAGTGTGTCTCTCTTCCGTTTCTACCCCAAACTCAGCCGCCTCACTGAAAAGTGTTCCTTCCTTGAACGGTTCTGCCTCCCCGCCACCTTCTTGCTCATCTGGATTCTCCAGTTCAAGTGCGCTCGGTGGTGGAGAAACAGACTTTGGTGGCTATTCAACTGGTAGCATTGGGGAGGAATCTTTCAGTTGTGCAGCATCCTTGGGAGAAGGAGTTCTTGATTTCCTAGTATAGACCTTTGTTTTCTCACCCCCTGAACTCTCCACATCTACAATTGGAGGTTCATCTTCTGAAGCAGTCTGATCTCTCTTCTTCCCTATCCTTGTAGTTCTTGTCTTCTTAGGTGGTGGAGGAGCATCCTCCTCTTTAGCCTTCTCTATTTCCTCTTCGTCAGAGGACTTGCTAATTGTCAGGGTCTTCCACCTGCGCTTGCCTATTGGATTCCTCTTCATTACAGGTTCAGCTCCCTTAGGACCTCTGACTTTAATCTTGAAGGGTGACATTTTTGCTGATTTCCCTTTGGGGTCCTCTTCCCCAGACTCCTCAGAAGTTGACATGGGGCTGAGATTTCCCATCAAGTCGAAGGTGCAAGTTACTTTAGCATTCTCCAACTCCCAAATTTTGTGCCTTACCCAAGAAAGGGTGAATTTCATCACAGAAGCCATCAGATCTTCTAACTTTGTCACCTCGGCCTCATTCCAATCGATATCACTGACTGACCTGTCCTTTATAGCCTCATAAACATGGTCTTGAACCAATTTCCCATCATCATCAAGCTGATCTGGAATTAGCTTAACATTATATTGTCTAATTGCCTCCACAGGCAGCCTGGAATACCTTTTCTTCCTTGCATCGAGGTCATCCTTGATATTGACCCAGTAGTCTTCTAAGTCCTCCTTGTGCCTATACTCCCAGGTAGCCTTCTTCTGGGCCTCTCCAGTTACATCAAAGTTCATTCTCTTAGAATGGAAAGAGAATCCATAGGCCGCCAGCTCCTCACCTGCGGTGTGAGCCGATTGGATGGACGGGCAAATCTCTCCTACACCAATCCCAAGAGGGAAGTCTCCTCCAAAACCAGTCTTATACTTTTCCCTCTTCACCACTGCATCAAACTCATAGATTTGTTGTACAACTTCCAGCAGCACAATATGGTCAGTGGGATACTGAGGCAACCTGTAAGGGGCAACTGGGCATCCATCAATCCGGAGGTAAGTGAATGTAGGGAACTGGATAAACCATGCTCTGTAGTTCTTGATTAGTCCTTTTACTCCATTGGATAATCTGATATGCTCTGCATTCTGAAGTGTCCAGGTAATATGCATTGTGAATGCATCATTGGTCCTCCTGTAATCCTTATGCCCCAAATGCAGCTCTGGATAAACCTCATAGATTATGTCCTGCCCAATGGTTCCCCTCGGAGTCCAACCTTTGTAGGGATAGGAAATGGCCAGCACATACATAATGTAAGAAGACAGTGAATTTCTTTGCCTCCAGGACATTTCTCAGTTGTTTGTCAATCTCAACACTGATGAGCCCTGCCCAGTGATAGTTCATGCCTTGACTCATCTTGGTGATCACATGGACCATCCAACTCTCTAACACTCCTGCACTTCTCAATCGTGCCACCCTGCTCAGCAATGTAATGGCATCATAAACATCTGACCTGAATTTTACCCTGTGTAGTTGTTTGGGCAGCTTCGAATGGTGAGATTTTGGCTTCTCCAGCCATGAGTTGATCATCTACTGAGCCTTGATTGGCTCATTCTCATAATAAGTCCTGGCAGTGTTAATGTTCAATTCAGGAAGATCCGGCATGCTGAAGGCTCGTGCAATGGAGGCTGGACTGAAGTTCACCAAGACCCTCCCTTCAGTGCTGACCACCATCTGTGTATCAAAGTCGTACTGTCTAGCACATTCTAAGATCATCTCATAACATTGGACCGCTGGAGGGAAACCCGCCACATGCACCAATCCAGAGTTCATCATTCCTCGTCTCAAAGCTGACAGATCCTTCTCAGCCGTTCTCTGTTTGAACTCCTCATATCGCCATGCACCAATGTTAGTGTCAGATACATCAGCCCACACGGAAGATATTTTACTTTCTAGGAGCTGGTTCTTCATATCCTATCTCAATCATTCTGTCTCAGAGATAGATGATGCCCCTGTACCACCCTTAGACTTCCCAGCAGCCGCCTTGCTTGATTCAGCCTGCATATCCAAAACTATCATTAGCATTCAATTATGAAGCTTATTTCAATCCAAAAGGTTAGCACAAATCATGTAAATCCATCAAAATCCACTGCTAACTACTAATCCATCGAGATCCAGAGAAAACAGATAGTCCAGGAAAATCGTGCAATCCGAGAAAATACCGTCGGGGCAGAATTTCGGAGAAATCCGACCCAGACGGATTCCTGCTGCCAAAGCATCATTAGTCAAATAAATCATTAGTGCAGATGAACAAAAAAAAAAGATAATCATTGAATTCACTCATTGGCAACAATAAATAATCATTAGACAATTGTTCCACAAATCCTATCATCAAAATATCAAAAAGAACATAGCCGAACAGGAAATCTGGAAAAATCCAGATGGAACGGATTTTCGCGGACAGCTTAAAATGCACCAGAAATAACCCTAGCCTGCGGAATAAGCCCAAACCGAGAAAATTTGGGAGCGAGGAAATTATGCGACGACCTCGGAAACCCGAAAAATGACGAATGCGAATCAAACAATCATGGGATCCACTCCACCTGAGCTCAAATAATCTCAAAACTGATGATAAGTAACAAAACTCATGATGCAAAGGATTAAGACTTTTCAAAAGCATGCAAAGGATGAATCCCCATATCAAAATAATGATGCCCTAATCGAATAATCAAATTTATGCCATTAAAACCAGAGTGAGCTTTAGGGCTTTAAAATATTAGCTAAGGACTTACCTGAAGCACTCGAGTCCTCACAAGATGGGGAAGCCAACATGATATAGGGACAAAATCGCTCAAAACACAGTAAAACCCCCGTTCTGGGCCGAACACCAAGGGAAACCCTAATTTCGCATAATAACACATTTCACGCCCACAACAAGCAAGCAATCCGACCCAGAATCCCGTCTAAAGGATACATACGCAATCTTATGGATAAATAAAGCTCATAGGACACGGGAATAGGGTTTCATCATACAAACGGGTCAAACCCCGACTCTATAAATATGAAATCAAAATCAATCAACGGCCGACCCAAATCAAATAATACCCAATGCAAAACCCTCAATCACCATGCAAGCAAAACGAAAGGGTGACAACTACATACCATGGATCAAAGCAGAAGAAACTCGAGCTTGAAAAGGTGACCTTCGCAGCAAACACGTCCAAGCAGTGAACACACCAACACCAGCACCCAAGCAATCCTCACACAAACAAATGAAGATCAATCTGCAAAGCTTAGATGGAAATTCAAAATCGCCAGAGCAAAACAAGGGAGCAATGAAGTTAGAATAGCACTGAAAATGCCCTAAATCCACCCTTATATCCACTTGAGCAAAGGTACCTCAACCATTAATGCGCGATAAGACACTTCTGACAAGTCCAGAAACCCGAGCCCCAAGCGGAATTTTGGAAAATCCCAGAATGCGCGGAAACACAGATTTTGCGGAAATGCAGAAACCGAGGAAATGAGGAAGGCCAGGATTTTGGCAGAATCCGGGAAAATCCGCCTAGACCGGAAAATCCCGAAGTAAGGAAAAAACCCAGAATCAGAGAATCCTACCAGAAACGGACAAGGAACCAGGGCCTAGGAAAATCCGCCAGAGCTGGAAAATCCTGGATCCAGGTGAAAACCCAGACTTAGCCAAAAACTCATTCTCAATCAATTCAAACCTCAAGGCAGGGCCAAAGCCAGCAAGATGAACATGTCAAGACCTTAAAATGATAAATCCAATAGAACCACAGGTCAAAGACATCAAAAAAAGAGGGTCCCTACTCCAAGTGGGGCGTGTGTGCAAAAACTGCTCAATACGAAGAATCAGACGTAGAAGAGGTGTTGATGCTACACTCGATGCCTATGGATATTGAGACAAGGTCCAGTCATGTTGAGGTTCTGACAGAATTAGTCGAAGAAGAGGAAGTACCTGAAGACAAATAGATTAGCTTATTGGACGATTTCTAGGAATTCATTAGGCAATGTATGGAGAACCATAGAAGGAAAAGGCTGTTCAAGCTAGCAAGGATAAGGTGGAGGAACCATCTAAGGAAGTCTCTACTAATATGAGTGAGGAGCAGATGGCTTCATATGTAGCAGAGGAATTCAAGAAACTAAAGGTAAATCTTTCTGCATTTGAGTTGTTAAGGTTCCCTGTAATTAGGAAGGTTGTCTTAGGCACCTATGATGCAAATTCAAAGTCATTGGACAAGTCTTCTAGCGAACATGTCGGCCAGACTTCCAGTTTTCAGTCTGTGAACACATAAAATCAGACCCAAAAATCGGACTAACCCGCCCCCTGGAGATAAGGGAAAAGAAAAGGATAGGACTCAAGTGGCTCAGGTGGACACTCAACCCACCTTGTTTCAAGGAAAGACAGAAAATCCACCATTCCTGATATCAGTCCGAATCTTCGGTAAGAACCTTCACAATTGCTTGTTAGATTTTGGTGCTTCCACCAACGTGATGCCTCTTGGAGTTTGTAGGGCTCTAGAAATTACACCTGCTGATTCCCAGAAGAAGGTCACTCAGTTAGACAGAACTGAAGTGAGTGTGGTAGGAGAACTTAACATGATCCAGATGCAGATAGCCTCCGATCCAAGGATTCAGTAGGTTATCAATATTTAGGTAGCCGATATTCCTGATGCATATGGTTTGATTCTAGGAAGAGAGTTCACCAAGGCTTTGAATGGATATGTGTCCACTGATCACTCTCACATGTGGCTTCCATGGAAAGGAGTGCCTAATCAAATCAGGATTGAGAGAGAACCCTGAATGAAGTATATGATTACTGAATACCAAAAGACTTCAATAGAAGTACTGATATCAGAGGTTGGAATGGGAAATTACCTGCTATCAGCTCAATACGAAGAATCAGACGTAGAAGAGGTGTTGATGCTACACTCGATGCCTATGGATGTTGAGACAGGGTCCAGTCATGTTGAGGTTCTGATAGAATTAGTCGAAGAAGAGGAAGAACCTGAAGACAAACAGATTAGCTTATTGGACAATTTCCAGGAATTCATTAGGAAATGTATGGAGAACCAAACTCACCTGGGAAAGAGGACAAGCTTTAAGGAGTTACTCTTACCAAATTGGTGTAGAGTCCACAATGCTTCTCATTCAGAGTTGGAGTGTTGTTTGTGTCAGACAGAAGTAAAACAAGTACAGGAATGCATGAATCCAGTTCAGGCAGTTAAGACAGATGAACATAATCTCCAAGAAGAGTGTGAAAGCCATAAACCTGTGGTGACTGAGGTGGCCTCTAACACTGATAAACCAAAAGACAAAATGAAGAAAAATACCACTGCAGAATGTTGGACTCTCAAATTCGATGGATCCAAATCCAAGCATGGAGCTAGAGCAGGGTTTGAGCTGATCAGTCCAAAAGGTAAAAATTTATTTGCAGCTCATAGGCTCCAATTTCACTGCACCAATAATGTAGCTAAGTATGAAGCTTTAATTCATGGGCTCCTTATGGCACTCAAGAAAAAGGTCAAGATTCTACAAGTTTTTGGAGATTCAGAATTAGTAGTCAAACAAGTAAGAAAGCAGTATTCATGTCATGATAGGAGAATGACCAACTATAGGCATAGAGTGTGGGACCTCATTGAGGGATTTGATGCTTTTAATATCCAACTGATCCCATGGAAAAAGAATCAAACTGCCGATTCTCTGGCTCAAGCAGCCAGTACTCTCCAGCCTCTGTCTCTGTCAGGACTGAAGAAGTTTACTGTTGAATTAACTACTGTGCCATCAGTCCCAGATAATGTGACTAATTTTCAGGTGTTTGAGGATGATAAACACATCCTAGACTTTATTACAAATACAGATGTCTTTGCTTCACAGATCATTGATGAAACAGAACCTCAGGAAGCAGAATTGGATCTAGAGGGTGTGCTAAATTTGAAGTCCAACACTATTCCAAGGGGAAAGGTACAGTTAGAGAGAATTTTCAACATGGACAAGATTAGAGACCAAGAGCGAGACTCCAAGAAGGAGTCAATCAGTGGACAGTGTGACCCTCACAATGTGGGTACTGAGGATAATATCAAGAATATTTTCATTGGCAAAGTCTGCACTCCTAAAGAAAGACAGGGTATAATCAGAGCCCTATACAATTTTCCAGATATAGTGGCATGGGGTTATGAAGACCTAAAGACTTACGATACATCCATCATAACTCATACCATACCTCTAAAGCCAGGTGCTAAGCCTTTTAGACAGAGACAGAGACCTGTCAACACATTGTTGGAACCAGTCATACAGAAAGAGGTTCAGAAGTTGCTATCTGCCAGGATTATATTTCCTGTTAGGCATTCAACGTGGGTGGAAAATTTGGTTCCAGTAAGAAAGAAGATTGGTGAAATAAGGCTCTGTGTTGACTTCAGAAATCTGAACAGGTCATCAGAAAAAGATAACTACCCAGTTCCCTCTTTGGATGAAGTGCTACAAGTGGTCAATGGATCACAGATGATGTCCTTTCTGGACGGTTATTCAGGGTATAATCAAGTGATGGTCCAGTATGAGGACAGACACAAGATTGCCTTTACAACTAAGTGGGGAACCTTTGCTTACAGGAGGATGCCATTTGGGCTTATCAATGCAGGGGCTACATTCCAGCGAGCTATGGACATTGCTTTCAAAGACATTATGGGGAAGTGCATTATCATTTACATGGATGATCTGACTGTTTTCTCCAAAAATAGAGGGGATCATATCTCGGATCTACGTAAAGTATTCCAGAAGTGTAGAGAATTTGGCATCTCCTTGAATCCCAAGAAGTGCATCTTCGGAGTTACAGAAGGCAAGCTGTTGGGGCATGTGATATCAGAGAAAGGAATTCCTATAGATCCAGAGAGGGTGGAAGCCATCCTGAAAATTCAGCCGCCTGCCAGCAAAAAAGAGATGAAGTCCTTCTTTGGTAAGATTAACTTTCTCAAAAAATTTATCACGGGATTTGCTGAGATTGTGAAGCCATTGAATGCTATGTTGAAACAAGATGCCAAGGTTGAATGGACTACAGAAGCAAAGGAGGCCTTTGCAGAAATTAAGAGAGCCATCACCGACGCTCTAGTATTGGTGAGCCCAGACTACAATAAGCCCTTTTATATCTATTCCTTTGCTTCCGACCATTCGTGTGCTGGAATGCTGACACAAAAATCTGATGAGGGGAATGAGCATCCCATCGCTTTCATGAGTGCATAATTAAAGGATGCTGAGTTGAAATACCCAAGTGTGGAGAAGCAAGCATATGCCCTTGTTCGAGCAGTGAAGAAATTTAGGCATTATATCCTCAGAAATAAGGTGTTTGCAATTGTTCCTGATTCTGTAGTTAAGTTATTGCTGATGCAGAATGAGTTAGGGGAGCGCAGAGCTAAATGGGTGACCATGCTTCAAGAGTATGACATTAAGATCTAGCCGATGAAGTTGGTAAGAGGGCAAGGACTTACCCAGACCATGGCAGAGATAGGCCCTGAATTGTCTGTTCATAATTATAATGTTGAAGAAGTTTCCCCAGAGGGCTGGTATGATGATATAGTCTATTATCTGCTGAATCAACGACCTCCAACACACCTTAATGCAGTATAGAGGTGAGCCTTAAGGCTGAAAAGTGACGGCTTCATGCTGAAAAGAGTTGTCCTATAAAAGAAGAATCATGAAGGTATTTATTTGAGGTGCCTTGGAAAACGAGAAGCTGAAAGGGTAATGAGTGAATTTCATGAGAAATATGGTACTGGGCATGGTTCTACGATTGCTACTGCAAATCAGATTTTGAGGGTAGGATACTACTAGCCTACATTGTTCAAGGATGTTCATCACCATGTACGGACCTGTCACACTTGCCAGACTGCAGCAACAAGAGAAAGGTGTGCAGCACTCCCACTCCAACCGGTCACCGAGGTAAAACCTTTTGCTCAATGGGGTATGGACTTCATAGGTCCCATCAATCCACCATCCTCTGCAGGACATAGGTACATTCTCACCATAACTGATTACTTTACGAGATGGACTGAAGCTTTTGCTTGTAGGCAATGCACATCAGAGGTAGTAATTGATTTTTTAGAATCTGCCATTCTCAATCAGTTTGGATGTCCTATTGTTGTTGTGTGTGATAATGGTCCTGCCTTTGCATCTTTGAAATTCTCAAACTGGGCCTTTGATCGTGGCATTGTGGTCAAGTTTGCATCTAATTATTATCCCCAAGGGAATGGTCTAGCTGAATCCTCTAGCAAGAACCTATTAACTGTCATCTGAAAGCTGTTAGAGAGGAACCCAAAAGACTGGCACACCCAGCTTCGCTTTTCTCTTTGGGCAGATCGTACCAGAGTTAAGTCCTCCATTGGTACATCTCCTTATCATTTAGTGTATGGTCTGGAACCAGTTTTCCCTATCCAACTCAAGATCCCAACTCTGCAGTTTATAAATCAGTTTTATGATGAAGGGGATAGAAGGGAGGCCAGGCTGACAGAATTATTGAACCTTGAGGAAAAATGAGACAACGCCCTTGAAAAGTTTGCCAAACACCAGGGGGTAGTTAAGAGATGGTTTGACAGGAGAGCAAAAGTTAAGGCTTTTAGGATTTCTGACCTGGTCTTGTACTGGGATAAGCCTCATGATCAGAAAGGAAACCATGGAAAATTTGATAAATTATGGCTTGGCCCGTATCAGATTGCCGAAATACTAGGAGATAATGCCTTTCGTCTGAGGACTCTCATGGGAGATGACATACCACTGCCTGTCAATGGGCAGTATCTGAAACATTATTTCCAGTCTTGAGTTGTTTTCAGCTCTTTGCTTTGTAGATAGTTAGTTTAGGTTGCTTTGTTGTTTGTTTGCTTGCTTTGGTTAGAGTAGATTTCCCTTTTTGCTTTGCTTGTTTTGTTTGGTTAGAGTAGGTTTCCCTTTTTTCTTTGCTTGTTTTGTTTGGTTAGAGTAGGTTTGCTTTGGTTTGTTTGTTTTGTTTTGCGTTGCTCTTGCTTTTGGTCCTTTTTCTTTTGGGGAATGTGGCTGCATCTGTATGATAACAGTGACAAAGCAGGTCTAATGTTCTTGGTATTTCCCTTACAAGCTTTGATCATTTTTTCTAGAATACCATGGTATGAATTCTTTAACCTATGTCATTTGTCCTTAGGTTGAGACAAAGGGTTTTTAGTTAGTCTGAACAGGAATATATTGGGGTCTTATACCTTTAATCCTTAATATACCTAAAGTTGTGAAAGGTCCTTATAAGGTCTGGACAGGTGAAAAACCCTTTTCTGCTCTAGTGCCACTGTGGTTCTCAGCCCCGAGTGTGGACTTTACTGTTCACAGGTTGAATGAAGTGAGTAAAAGAAAAGAAATATCAGAAAAAAATTAAAAAAAAAAGAATATATATGAAAGACAAGAAATTTGAATTCAACTTATCAGGGGGATCTGAATATCTCTACCTGGGCTATAGACGCCCGACTGGCAGTAGAGCTATGTTCAGGAGGACCACAGCGATAACCTCATCGGGGCTATAGACGTCTGACTGGAAGCGAGGCTCTATCCAGGTTACTTTTAGGGTAAGAATCTTTATGTAGCCTGGTCATATCATGTTTGGTTCTTCTTGCAACTGAGGGTAGGTAATAAACGCATGTGCACACACTTAGACCCTGGTATAGGAATGTATGAATGGCTGGGAGTTTCCTTGTCTTAACTTAGGATGGTGGCTAGGTATCTGAGTTGAAACCATGACTTCTGGGTTCTTGATTCCAGTTTGTCATCGAAATGCTCAGGAGCATTTCCCCAGCAGAGTTGCCATTTGTTGTGTAGTTTTTGCACACACGCCCCACTTGGAGTAGGGACCCTCTTTTTTTGATGTCTTTGACCTGTGGTTCTATTGGATTTATCATTTTAAGGTCTTGACATGTTCATCTTGCTGGCTTTGGCCCTGCCTTGAGGTTTGAGTTGATTAAGAATGAGTTTTTGGCTAAGTCCGGGTTTTCACCTGGATCCGGGATTTTCCAACTCTGGCGGATTTTCCCGGGCCCTGGTTCCTTGTCCGTTTCTGGCAGGATTCTCCGATTCTGGGTTTCTGCCTTACTTCGGGATTTTTTGGTCTGGGCGGATTTTCTCGGATTCTGCCAAAATCCCGGCCTTCCTCATTTCCTCGATTTCTGCATTTCCGCGAAATCTGTGTTTCCGCGCATTCTGGGATTTTCTGAAATTCTGCTTGGGGCTCAGGTTTCTGGACTTGTTAGAAGTGTCTTATCACGCATTAATGGTTGAGGTACCTTTGCTCAGGTGGATATAAGGGCAGATTTAGGGCATTTTCAGTGCTATTCTAACTTCATTGCTCCCTTGTTTTGCTCTGGCAATTTTGAATTTCCATCTGAGCTTTGCGGATTGATCTTCATTTGTTTGTGTGAGGATTGCTTGGATGTGTTTGTTGCGAAGGTCACCTTTTCAAGCTCGAGTTTCTTCAACTTTGATCCATGGTATGTAGTCGTCGCCCTTTCATTTTGCTTGCATGGCGATTGAGGGTTTTGCATTAGGTATTATTTGATTTGGGTCGGCCGTTGATTGATTTCGATTTCATATTTATAGAGTCGGAGTTTGACCCATTTGTATGATGAAACCCTATTCCCATGTCCTATGAGCTTTATTTATCCATAAGATTGCGTATGTATCCTTTAGACGGGATTCTAGGTTGGATTGCTTGCTTGTTGTGGGCGCGAAATGTGTTATTATGCGAAATTAGGGTTTCCCTTGGTGTTCGGCCCAGAACGGGGGTTTTACTGTGTTTTGAGCGATTTTGTCCCTATATCATGTTGGCTTCCCCGTCTTGTGAGGACTCGAGTGCTTCAGGTAAGTCCTTAGCTAATATTTTAAAGCCCTAAAGCTCACTCTAGTTTTAATGGCGAAAATTTGATTATTCGATTAGTGCATCATTATTTTGATATGGGGATTCATCCTTTGCGTGCTTTTGAAAAGTCTTAATCCTTTGCGTCCTGAGTTTTGTTACTTATCGTCAGTTTTGAGATTATTCGAGCTCAGGTGGAGTGGATCCCGTGATCGTTTGATTCGCATTCATCATTTTTCAGGTTTCCGAGGTCGTTGCGGAATTTCCTCGCTCCTAGATTTTCCCGGTTTGGGCTTATTCCGCGGGCTAGGGTTATTTTCGGTGCATTTTAAGCTATCCGCAAAAATCCGTTCAATCCGAATTTTTCTGGATTTCCTGTCCGGCTGTGTTCTTTTTGATATTTTAATGATAGGATTGGTGGAACGATTGTCTAATGATTATTTATTGTTGCCAATGAGTGAATTCAATGATTATCTTTTGTTTTGTTCATCTGCACTAATGATTTATTTGACTAATGATGCTTTGGCAGTAGGAATCCGTCTGGGTTGGATTTCTCTGAAATTCTTCCCTGACGGTATTTTCCCGGATTGCACGATTTTCCCGGACTATCTATTTTCTCCAGATCTTAATGGATTAGTAGTTAGCAATGGATTTTGATGGATTTACATGATTTGTGCTAACCTTTTGGATTGAAATAAGCTTCATAATTGAATGCTAATGATAGTTTTGGATATACAGGCTGAATCAAGCAAGGCGGCTCCTGGGAAGTCCAAGGGTGGTGCAAGGGCATCATCTATCTCTGAGACAGAATGATTGAGATAGGATATGAAGAACCAACTCCCAGAAAGTAAAATATCTTTCGTGTGGGCTGATGTATCTGACACTAATGTTGGTGCATGGCGATATGAGGAGTTCAAACAGAGAACGACTGAGAAGGATCTGTCAGCTTTGAGACGAGGAATGATGAACTCTGGATTGGTGCATGTGGCGGGTTTCCCTCCGGCGGTCCAGTGTTATGAGCTTATCTTAGAATGTGCTAGACAGTATGACTTTGATACATAGATGGTGGTCAGCACTGAAGGGAGGGTCTTGGCGAACTTCAGTCCAGCCTCCATTGCACGAGCCTTCAGCATGCCGGATCTTCCTTCGGTCTGTGCATTGAACATTGACACTGCCAGGACTTTTTATGAGAATGAGCCAATCAAGGCTCAGCAGATGATCAACTCATGGCTAGAGAAGCCAAAATCTCACCATTCAAAGCTGCCTAAACAACTGCACAGGGTAAAATTCAGGTCAGATGTTTATGATGCCATTACATTGCTGAGCAGGGTGGCATGATTGAGAAGTGCAGGAGTGTTAGAGAGTTGGATGGTCCATGTGATCACCAAGATGAGTCAAGGCACGAACTATCACTGGGCAGGGCTCATCAGTGCTGAGATTGAAAAACAACTGAGAAATGTCCTAGAGGCAAAGAAATTCACTATGTCTTTTTACATTATGTATGTGCTGGCCATTTCCTATCCCTACAAAGGTTTGACTCCGAGGGGAACCATTGGGCAGGACATAATCTATGAGGTTTATCCGGAGCTGCATTTGGGGCATAAGGATTGTAGGAGGACCAATGATGCATTCACAATGCATATTACCCGGACACTTCAGAATGCAGAGCATATCAGATTATCCGATGGAGCAAAAGGACTAATCAAGAACTACGGAGCATGGTTTATCTAGTTCCCTACATTCACTTACCTTAGGATTGATGGATGCCCAGTTGCCCCTTACAGGTTGCCTCGGTATCCCACTGACCATATTGTGCTGCTGGAAGTTGTACGACAAATCTGTGAGTTTGATGCAGTGGTGAAGAGGGAAAAGCATAAGACTAGTTTTGGAGGAGACTTCCCTCTTGGGATTGGCATAGGAGAGATTTTCCCGTTTATCCAATCGGCTCACACCGCAGGTGAGGAGCTGGCGGCCTATGGATTATCTTTCCATTTTAAGAGAATGAACTTTGATGTAACTAGAGAGGCCTAGAAGAAGGCTACCCGGGAGTATAGGCATAAGGAGGACTTAGAAGACTACTGGGTCAATATCAAGGATGACCTCGATGCAAGGAAGAAAAGGTATTCCAAGCTGCCTGTGGAGGCAATTAGACAATATAATGTTAAGCTAATTCCAAATCAGCTTGATGATGATGGGAAATTGGTTCAAGACCATGTTTATGAGGCTATAAAGGATAGGTTAGTCAGTGATATCGATTGGAATGAGGCCGAGGTGACAGAGTTAGAAGATCTGATGGCTTCTGTGATGAAATTCACCCTTTCTTGGGTAAGGCACAAAATCTGGGAGTTGGAGAATGCTAAAGTAACTTGCACCTTCGACTTGATGGGAAATCTCAGCCCCATGTCAACTTTTGAGGAGTCTGGGGAAGAGGACCCCAAAGGGAAATTAGCAAAAATGTCACCCTTCAAGATTAAAGTCAGAGGTCCTAAGGGAGCCGAACCTGTAATGAAGAGGAAACCAATAGGCAAGCGTAGGTGGAAGACCCTGACAATTAGCAAGTCCTCTAACGAAGAGGAAACGGAGAAGGCTGAAGAGGAGGATGCTCCTCCACCACCTAAGAAGACAAGAACTAAAAGGACGGTGAAGAAGAAAGATCAGACTACTTCGGAAGATGAACCTCCAATTGTAGATGTGGAGAGTTCAGGGGGTGAGAAAACAAAGGTCTATACTAGGAAATCAAGAACTCCTCCCAAGGATGTTGCACAACCGAAAGATTCCTCCCCAACGCTACCAGTTGAAGAGCCACCAAAGTCTGTTTCTCCACCACCGAGCGCACTTGAACTGGAGAATCCGGATGAGCAAGAAGGTGGCGGGGAGGCAGAACCGTTCAAGGAAGGAACACTTTTTAGTGAGGCGGCTGAGTTTGGTGTAGAAATAGAAGAGAGACACACTTCTCCGCTGGTGCAATACGAGGATTCCCGGGAGAGTGATAGAGGCCGCGGATCACCTGAGCCGGAGGAAAGCATCCCTGCTAGGACTCCATCACCGGTGCTTCCAGAATTAGGACTTGAGGAGGTTGACCAAGCCAAGGAGATTCCAGAGAAAGAAGATGATGAAGTAACAACTGAGGAGGAGGTGAAGGTGACTGCCACAGAGGAAGAGAAAGTGACAGAGGATCCGGGAGAAACAAAAACAGAAGGAATCCAGACTGACCCTATAGCTCTGGACTGGTTGGAGAAGGAGCTTGCTAGGAAGAAACAGGTGATTGTTGAGGACACTCCATTAGACTGGGATGAAATGTTGTCTCAGATTGGCAAAGGAAAGAAGAAGAAAGCTGCTAGGGTGATTTCCCGGTTGGAAAGGGATGAAACAAATAACAAGGTAGTTCACATTGCTACCCCTGCCGCGGATAAAACAAGAGATGATGTTACAGGCCAGGACTATAATGTCCAAACTATTAACCTTGGGCTAGCCTCCCTAGAGAAGGATATTGAGGAGTTTGAGGGGTCTAGTGCCATCATTGTTGATAGATTAAAAAGGGAGACTCAGTCCAAAAGAGAGTTGAAAAGGGAGAATGAAAGATTGAGGAAGAGTTTGGAAGAGGTGATGAGGCCTCTGCAGTCTCTCCACCCCTCTTCCTCTACTACTCTGGGTTTTCTGCCTAAGGAGACAATCTCCGGGATTGAAAAGATGAAGGCCTCCGCTCGAGCTGCTACTGATTGGCTGATGGATGTCTAGACGAAAGGGGATAATGCTATCAAAGGGATCTTGTCTGTGGGGAAGGATACAGTTCGGGGAAAAGAACTGTTAGAGCACATCTTGTCTCAGGATAAAGATAACATAGACCTCCTGTTGTAGAAATCGAAGACTATTCTGGGACATGGCAAGGATCAATTGGCTAAGGATGGAATCCTTCCTTCCTCCAGGCTAGATGAACTGTGGGAGTGGTTTGAGGCATTGCAGGTCAGGCAGGGGGGTCTGAAGAAGATACAAAAATGAAGGAAGTCCATTGATGGCGACCTTACAGCAGTTTATGACGGGTGCATTGCCTTCTTTGAGGTGATGACAGGGAGGAAGAAGATAGCTCCCAAGTATCTGAGCTTGGATCAATTGAAGGAGTGGTGGCATGAAATTTATGCCCCGGGTTCTGATGAAGCTGTCACTGGCCACTTACTTGATGATGCAGCCACCTACATGGCAGTGATAGATAGATACATGGCCAACGGGGAGGATTGGAACAAGATTGTTGAGCGGTCCAAGGAAGGAATAGATTCTATTAAATGCCGACTTAGGGTCTTACCATGGCCACCTATTGCTGAGTTGGATAGAATATTCTCGAAGGTCCAAGGGACGTCAGTGCAGGAGAAAGACAAAGGGAGTGGCAGTTAATGCTCTTTCGAGATTTGTGCTTCCCTATTATCATAGGGCATGCATTGGACCGGACTTCCTTGGGGACTGTGCCTTGGCCGACTTGGATGATGGCATTAAATGTGTGCCTTAGTTTGTTTCTTTGGCCGACCTGTTTTGGCAGTTTTTTTTATTTTGTAAAAATGTTTGGCTGGGCCGACATGTTTTTGGGGGGAAATTTGCTACAAATAGGCATTCTTGCCTCATTGTAAGGGTTAGACATTGGTTAGCTAAGCAGTAATAGAGATAAGCAAGAGCAATAGTTAGAATTTCTTAGTCTTTTCTTGAAGCAAATACTGTATCAGAACAGTTGAATTGTTGCAGATTTTGGTGATTAATACAATTGGAGACATTATGATTTTCCTGGTGGAATCCTTTGTGTTATTTCATCTTGCATGGTTCTTGTTGTTCCATCTTTTAAATTGCTTGATGATTTAGGGTTTAATATTTAGAAATAGATTAGTTTCAGTTGGATAAGTGATGTTTATGATTTCCTATTTGGAATGTTTGTAGCTATCTCTGGTCTATACTCCCAGTAACTATCTGATTGTAGTAGGCTGGGGAAGTCAACCTGGACCGTATATTCAATGTGCTTAAGTTCGATTGTAGATGTATGTCTATGATTTGAAAATCTGTATTCCTCAGAAGATTGCACCGTTCTTGTAAGATTGCATTGTGGGTCGAATAAGAACTGGTTATTCGAGATAGGTCCATTCCAGATATGTGTTATTTACATTGTTTGTCCTCTCAGTAGTTTAAATCTTATCACTTCCTTGCATCCCTATCTTTTGTTGTTTCTTTATTATTCGGTTAGATTTAGGATCTAAGATCATCATATTGTCAAACCTGATAAATTGAAAGATACAGTTTGCTTGTAGTAAGGTCTGATTGTGATTACCAGCATTTCACATTTTATCTGAGTTGTTTTATGCATTGTTATGACCTAACACCCGAGAGACCTTGGGGGTGATTTTCAGTGATTTATTATTTTGAATTATCTTTCAAGAGAGATAGAATACTATTTTCTGTCTGAGTTGTTGCCGTGCAGAAAACACCATCAACACTCACCTCCATTATTAGACCTCAATATCTTTATCTTCCTCCCTATTTGGTTCTCACAAGAGCCTTAAACTCTTTTAACCTACTAAAGACCTCATTTTTACTCTTCATGAAATATATCCATGTCTTCCTAGAGAAATACTCAATGAAAGTAACATAATACTCATATCCATTCAAGGATTTTGTTGACATAGGTCCATACACATCTGAGTGTACAAGATCCAAAATCCATTTGGATCTACTATCATTGCTTGGAAAATTTGTCTTGACATATTTCCCAAGTGTACAACCTTTGCACACCTCATGCTTTTTTTGTCCTCATCTCAGGCAGCCCCGTCACTATTTCCTTGAGAATATTAAGTGCTCCATGGTGAAGGTGATCCATCCTCTTGTGCCACAATTCTCCTAGCCCTTTATGGCTACTAACCAATGCATGTGTTGGCTCAAACTATAATAAAAAAAAGTTGCCATGCCTGACTCCAATCACTTTTACAACTTTGGAATCCTTGGGAAAAATATAGAATTTTCCCTTCTCAAAGGTCATGATGTAACTCTTGTCTTCCAAAGTAGAAATTGAGATTAAATTCTTTGTCATGCCAAGGACATACAACACATCCTCCACCAACAATGGATTTCTAGACTCCCTCTAAAACTTGACGATGTCAATACCAGTTGTATTATACTTGGCATTGTCTCTGAGCTTAATATAGAAATCCAACATCTTCTCCCACTTGGTGAAACATTCTCTGACTATTGTCATGTGGCAAGAAGCCCCACTATCAATATAACATACCCTCTTGGAAATTGAAATTGAGAGACAGGCAATAAGTGAAAAATCATTCTCAAATCATGATGCAAATTCGTCCACCTATGTTGTAGCAGCAACTTGCTTCTTTTGCTTGTCCTTATTTTTCTTATTCAAACATTCAATGGCATAGTGACCCATTTGATGGCAGCAAAAACATTTTATCTTGCTCAGATCTTTCTTCTTCCCACTCTTGAAAGAAGAACCTTTTGTTTTATTTTTATTGGACTTCTTACCTTTGCTTGAAAGAGCAAGATTTTCTTCATCTTGACCCTTATTCATTTGATCTCCTCGATGAGCACCTTCATGAATCTCCTCTTGAACAAAATCATCCCAAAGCCTCACCCAATTAGGTAGTCGATCTCTACCAACAACACACTTGAAAAACACTTCCTAGTGCTTCATAAAACCATTCAAGGCTATATGCACTAACTCATCTTCATCAATCATCTCTCTAATAGCAGCCAACTCATGCTTGACCCATGCTAGCTTGGAAAAGTAAGAGGTCATACTCTTGCCTTTGGACATCTTGGTATTATGTAATTTGTCCTTGAGCATCATCTTACGACTCTAATAGTTGCTCTAATAAAGTCTTGAGAGCATATCCCACATCTCCTTTGTGATGTCTTTCCCCAATAAATGGGGAATTAAGTGATCTCTTACTTCATCCAAGATAATCCTTTGAGCCTTGGCCTCTTTGACTTCACGTGAATATAAGGAAATAAGATCATTTATTGGTGGTGTCACTTTTGTACTACCATAGATTCACAACCTATTCTCCTTGAGAACAGATGTAATCCGAACCTTCCACTGCAAGAACTTAGATGCACCTTCAAACCTATCCTCATATCAAACACTAGTTGCCATAGTCACCAAAAGAACTGTAAACAAAAATATGAGTTTTTTCTTTAAATCCGTGTCACAAATATTTGCTTCATATTTAGAGTTTATGGTTGTGATACCATGTTAATTTTTTTAGAGCCCAAACCAGATTACTATTCCAATAAATATTTTATAATTAGATTTTATGCACAAAAAATAAAAAAATTCAGATCTGAAATTTATGAACAACAATACTTTGAGCTCTTTAACTTAGAATTGTGCAGCAGAAATAAAAGAATCAAGCCACAAAAATTAACATAGATAATTTACCTTGGAAATCCCACAAGGGGAAAAAAACTAGCAAAAAAGAATTTTATTAATTTCGTGCTCACAGAAGAATTTGAAAATTATAGCAGAAAGTATAGCAGTTTGTGATTGCCTCCACTTCTCACACTGAAGTTCTCTTACTCTTTCTTCTTCACCTTCTCTATGAAATTCTCTTCTTTTCAATATATCAAACTCTTCCTCCACACTCTAATTAATAATCCTCGGTTACTTAAGACCTCTAAACTAAACATAGTTATTAACTAAAAGTAAAACTAAAGTGCTTTTTTGGCTTTACTGAAGATTACAAATCTTTCTTTGAATGCATGAAAAATATTACTGGATGACTTATGCATGCATAGACACCACACATGCAAAAGTACTTATCTTAGCTACAAAAAACTCAACATTGAGTATAATGCAATACCATTAGCATTATATCTTTCAATTGGTATTAGAGAAAAATATTTGGAATGAGTTGTGAAATTGCAAAGAAGAGATCTTGCAATCCAGCTAGGAAAAGAAGTCACTAAGGAAGCCAACCATTTCATTCAAGGTCAATGAGATCACAAGATTGTTGTTTGCAAGAAATTAGTCTAAGCCACCAATGTAAAATTATGTTAGGAAGACAAATCCTAGCCTTTGAAAAGGCCACAATCCTTTGTCAATAGAACTTAAGCCCATTATAGGAGGAGAGAAAGCATGGACCCCTGAAAGAGTCATAGCTAAATAGAGCACAATTCAAAAGAAGAACACTGCACACCATGTTATGAGGGAAGTCCGCAAAAGTTGAAAAAAATGAAGTCGGCCATAGATGTTATTCACTAAAGATTTGAAGATCACAATCATAATTAGTCCAGTCTCGATACAATTAATGATTGAAATTGAAAAGGAGTGGTGGAATATGTGGTCATTTCTTCCACATTGCTTTAGGATAAAGTTAAGATAGAACTACAGTCTTGCATGAGAATCAAAATAGAATTTTTAAATATAGAATTTGCATAATTTCCATGGAATTGCATGATAAATTTCCAGCAATCTTTCAGATTGCTCACAACCTCTATATAATGGGATAATAATCAATTCATTTACTATCTTTGATCAGTTGATTAAATCATGTAATCATGAATAGAATTTGACAAAGGCAATGTCTATGCAGACCACAAAATGTGCTTGATTTGACCATTTGATGCTATTTATTAATTAATTAAAAATAAAGAATGCCTTTGTATTCTTTATTTTTTATTAATTAATAAACACCATCAAATGATCAAATGAATCCCTTTTGTAGGCTGCATAGCCAATTCCTTTGAAAAATACCATAACATTCAAGATTTATATATTTGTAATCATTTTATCAAAATTGAATAAAATAATCATTGTTGTAGCACTTTATGTGCATTTTTATTCTCAAAATTGGTTTCAGAGCAGAAGAACAGGGACTGATGATGTTGAACTTATCATAGGAGTTCCCAGCCACCATAGTTTGGTTAAGCTACTAGAGAAGTGTTAGCAGTTGAGAAAGTTGGAGATTAAAGGAATAAGGACAGGATCACAGATTTTAAGTTGTATGTTGTGCTGCTTCCTTGAGATGAGATATCGTAGCTAATTGGAGAAGCAACAATGCAGATCACAACTCTTCCAATAGCTACTGGAATGAAAGAGTGACAAAGAAACATGAACAAAAGACAACTTTCAATTCATTCATTTAAAAACTATTACATTCATACATCGTTGTTGCTACAACAAGTACAAGCTTTTGCACATTACAGTAATTCTTACAAACACCTTATGAGCTATTCATTCGTAAGGGATGCACCTGAATGGGGAGTGACCAAATGTTATTACCTGAACCTTTTCTGTTACAACGGTCAAGGGTAATCATAGTTATAACATCATTGCTCAGGATTCTAGATAAATATTTTTAGTTGTTGCTCGACAGTGATGGGAGGCTTGCTATATATACTGATCTCTGCTTCTAACGATGGGTTTTGAGTTTGAAGATTAAATGCTATATGGTTTTCAAGTTCCACTAGTTTTAAGAATTATGGGATTTTTGGAGAGACACTAGGCCTTTTTATGGTTTAGATTATTGCAAGAACTCACAGATGTGCCATTGTTTGACCTTTCTATTTTCTTATGTTATTGATAAACTTTACATCAAGTTCCATTATTGTTTGAATGGTTTATTTGTTGTACTTCTATAATTTGAATGCAAGTTTATTGGTTTAGATCATGTCTTTTGAATCTTCTTTTTAGATAATGGGTGTGATAATTATTTTATGTCATTGAATGAGATTTTCATGCTACAATCTTTAATTTCCTTTATTCTAGGACATGGTAAATTGCTAAGTGGGCCCTTAGACCACATCCAAAAGATAGGTTTATCATGCCTTTTATCTAAATTTTGGTGCATCACCTTAGTTAGATTCTTTACTTTTATATCTTCTTCCTAAATTCCCATTCCAAAACCCCAATTATAGAAGAATCTAGTTGATGAGAGCTATTTGTGTCTCATTTTATGCTAAATTTTATGTCATTTTCACATATTTTCATATCAATTTCTATATTCCATTTCTATTCCATTTTCATAGCATTCTCTCATTTACATTGCATATGATTAAATATATCTAAGAGGTATTTAATATAGTTTTGATATTAAATTATGGAAAAAAAATTTGGTTGAGTTTACTAATGAGCATTCTGCATTCTAGCCTTGGAAAATATAGCTAGCTCGTAGCATACAAAACTTCTTGTCATCAACTATGTAGGAACCATCTTGTCTTCCATCATTTCTACATGGACTCTTGCCACATCATCTCAGTGCATTCTTTCTTCTAGTGACCATATTTACCAACACATTCATGAGGTGTCAAATCTTTCATGCATGGATATGTACACATCAACATTTGATTGGATATTCCAAACATGGATTTTCACCTTGATTTTTGTAGTTAACAAAAGACATGTCCTATATTTATTTTGTATTGTTTATGCCACTTCAATGCATAGACATGACTTCCAATTGCCTCATTATTTCCATGTCAAAAGAGGTTTTCATCTATGAAAACTACTTGAGGAGAATAACATGTGATAGAGATGTGCTTGGAGGAAACCAATAATATTCCTATTTTCTATTTTCACTTGCTGTTGTAACAAAATTGTTTTAATATATGGCTAGGTAACACATGAAAAAGTCATCTCCTATTTATTGGTTCTTAGCAAAAATAATATATATTATTGCACATAGAAGTTTTAGATTGTATTTTTATATATATTAGCTCAAAAGGTAGATTTTTAATACACACAAAATATTGTAAAGAGATTTATGTACAGAGAATTTGTAGTGATTTTTTGATAAATAAAATGACAGTGTTTCTTTTGACCATGTAGAAGGATATCCTTGTTCTCTTCACTTGCAAGCCATCGAGCAAGGTCCTACTCACTAGTGACACATGATTAAATTTATTTCTTTTTATAGTTAATATGTTTTTCTATTATTTCCTTTCAACTTAGTTCAATTACAATAGATTTATAACTTTAATAGCTGCATAATTTAAATTCTCATACCTTTATTTAATTATGATTTCTATAGCTTAGCAGTGTGTTTATTTTAGTTCTTGATTGAATGTTTTTTTTTGTATTATTTGCAAGTGTGGTTTGTAGTTCATTTAAATTCTATAATTCTTGTGAGTTGTTTTTCCTCTCGCTAGGAAGTGACAGTTCCTATCGTCGGAATCAATCTTCATTTTATTTTGTTGTAGGTTTATTTCCATAGCTGCATTCATAACCATTCATCTCACAACTATCACCCCTTTGATTGGAATATAGGCATGACACCTCTCACAAGTCTATGCCCCCAGATTGACATGTATAGACCAAAATGAAATTTGTTATAAAGTGTTTAATCTTTAATATTATTTCTACCCTTTTAGCTCTCGAAAACATAGGTTGAATGCCTCAAGGGATTGCTAATCTCTTGATATAATTTAGGGTAATAGACAAATTCAAAATAATTCAACCTTCTACTCTTTAGGTGTTGCAAAACTTGGGTGGGTGTGCCTCTCTTGAATAATGTAGGCTTAACTTTTGATTATCTCAAAGCAATTTGTTCACAATGGCAATGAGAGGTGAACAAATGAAATCCAACTTGAAAATAGTAACAATATTCTGATCTGAATTCTAAAATGAATGCTTAATAGATGTAAAGAAAACTAAATAAGTTCAAATGGTGAAGTGCAGAGACTAGTGCCTTGTTGGGTATGCAGAGTCAAATGAGATCAAGATGAGCAACACTTCTCTGAGAAAATTCAAGTTATCTGGCATATATTATGCTTACAAGTTGTATAAACATGCAAGAATGTGATTACTAAGTTCTACTTGAATAATCCAATCGAATCTCACTGATTATTGTGATTAACTGAAAGGATTTAGTCTTTACTTGAAAGAACCAATCAATCGATCACACAAGTACAACAAATGTGCACTGATAAATTGAATACAAACTTGTCATATCAATTCAAACAATCAGAAAGAATCCATCTTGGAGACAACTTAGCAATTCTCTTATTAAATTCAACAGATTACTGATACCAAACATGTGCAGCAACATCAATTGACATTCATAAATACCTCCATTTCAGAACATGCATCATAGCCTCTGTTTTGATAAATTTACCATTCTGTATCCATACAATTTTCCTACTATATCGAATAATTCATAACTGGTCCCTTTTTTACAATTGCAAAATGCCTATATATACATAAGCATTTGAAGAAAATATCATATTGAGATCACATGTTGGCTCTCCGTAGAATTTGGGCTCAAAATATGTCAGCCTGCAATGGTCATCCAAACAAATTCATGTCGACCATAGTGATGTATTTCTGTTATTCATTACTAAACAGTCGCCAAGACAGTCATGAAAGTATGATGAAGGAAAAATAATGTTAATCGTTATCTACCCATGTTAACTATTCCTCGTGCATCGTCGTGATCACCAGCTTGCTATGTCGAAGTCAAGAAGTATAACTTTTGTTCCCTTTATGTTTCGCTATAGCCTATCACCGTCAGTGAGAAGTCACAGAGATAACAAAATGTTTTATCGAAAAGTACTTTACCTCCTATTTGTTGTTGTAACAACCCGTTAGTCATACCGAAGCCACATAGTATTCCTTTGTTACCAGTCTGCTTTGTCATAACACATAGGTATCAAGAGACCATACACCGATATCAAAATATCAGTCAGGCCGAAAGGCATTCACTTCTATTTCACAGTCACCGTGATAAGGCAACACTTACCCCGAAAACCATCTCCCATCCGCTTTCGCTAAGACAATGGAATGTCGAGGAGAGGTTACATAGATTGTTCTAAGTTTCGCTAAGGGCCTCCCACTTAACCTCATGTCAGTGTGACCTAAAGATTCTTTCATCGACAAGTTCCCATCATGAATGTTGCCATAGATTTCAATCCTTGGGGAGACCTCACGTAGATTGACGTATGCTATATCGAAGCACACCAAACACCATCTATTGCCAAGAGAAAGTAGATATTACATCGAAAGCCACTTGAATAAAACATAATGTTCTATAGGTGAGACAATCCATACATCACCATGACCTATCACCGAAGTCACCCAAGTCTCATTGAATCGGTCAATGAGAGGAAGTCCAAGCATAAGTTCAGTGAGACCGAAGGTCACTCGCCAATACCTTACAATGCCAGCAAGTGGGTTACACTGAAAATCACTTGGAAGAAAATTGTTTGTGCTTCTTCAGTGAGTCAAACTCACTTCGCCATGACACTATACCAAAGGCATTCAACTTATACTGATGAACCACCAAAATGCAAAGTTGGGGAAACAAATGATATTCGGTAAGACACCACCTTGAAAGCCGCAACATATGTCGATAGGAGCCTTCACAGTCGCTGAAACAACATGGATGCAATGCCAATAACTACCAACAGACAAATGCTAGTTGCCATAATAGAGAACATGTCATGTCGATACACCATAGGACCAAATAAAGAAATTCATAAATGCAAACAATTGTAAAGACACCAGATTTTTATAGTTCTAACAGTGGCTCTATCTGGGGATGAATGATAATCAGATCATTGCAAGGATCCAAAATCTTGGGTGAGTAAACCAAACACAAAATGATGAACCAGTGAACAACAATGGAAAGAATGGTAATGGAAATGAATGCAAAGTGGGGATGAATGCAAAAAGAAAATGGAATGCAGATGGATGAAAACCTAAACTATTGTGCATGGAAAATAATTTTAAAGATGATACACAAAATTTGTCCATGCACTGGAAACCCTTAATCCTCTGTGTTACTTAAGAGAAGAAAAGCTTCAAGAATTTCCCATGAACAGGAAATTTCTGATCTTCACCAGCCATATTCTGTAGATAGTATGAGTCCTCACCCTTCTTTCCAACAATAACAAAAGGTCTGAGCCACAAGGCTTCAAACTTACCATGCTTGCCTTTCTCCTGACACCTCGCATTCCACATTAACACCAAATCATTTTCCTCAAATTTTCTATTCTTTGCCTTCTTGTCAAATAGATACTTCATCTATGCATGTAACTTCATGTTTTGACTTTGGGCCTCTCTCTTTACTTCATCAAGATCAGCAAGTTGCTCCATCCTATCTTCCATGGGTTCAAGAACTTCCAAATCTTCCTGTAAAACAAACTTGTAGACTGGTAACAAATTTTGCAAAGGCATCCTAGCCTGTGCTCCATACACTAATTCAAATGGAGATTTTCCAATTGCCTTTTTCATAGTGATCCTATCAGCCCACACAGCTAGTTTTAGCATTGAATCCCAAGCCTTCTTGTTCTACCCTAGCATTCTCCTTATAATCTTCAAAAGACTTTTATTGCTAGACTTTGCTTGTCCATTAGCTTGTGGATGGTAAGGAGCTGCATAGGAAATAGCAATGCCATACTTATCACAAAATCTTTTGAATTCATCTGATCTGAAACACACCCCATTATCTATGATCAACCTCATTGGTGTACCAAATCTATTGATAATGTTGTCCATCAGAAAATTATTTACTACCTTACTTGTAGCTTGCTTGGTTGGGATTGCCTCAACCCACTTAGTAAAATAATCAGTGGTGACTAGTATCCACTTGTATCCTCCACTTGAATTTTCTTGTATCTCTCCAATGAAATCAATTCCCCATTGATGGAAAGGGGCATCAGCTTGTAAAGGTCGAAGTGGCAAAGCACCCTGATACTTCAATCTTCCAGAAAACTTTTGGCAAGCTTCACATTTTCTCACATGTGTAAAATAATCATTAAAAACCTTTGGCCAAAAATACCCAGCCCTAAGAATTTTGTGTGTAGTTGTCTTCACTGAATAATGACCTCCATAAACTCCTTCATGCATTTCCTTCAAAACATGCTTGTCCTATGACTCATCCAAACATAACAACAATATGCCATCCCTATTTTTCCAAAACAGATCGCCATCCATAAAAACATATTTTGGATGCCTACAACTTCAATGTTCTCCTCTAGCTATCACTCAATCCATCTGGACATTTCATGTATTTAAGATAATGCATAATATCAGTATACCAAGGAGTGTGCTCAATGCTTGCAATTGCAGTTCCCTCTTCTACATTACATACTTGACTTGCTTCAATATTTGATTTTGCCATCAACTTAGCCAAGCCTTGACCTCTTACTAGCTTAGTGATCTATATCTCCATGTCAAATTCTTGAACCTTGTTGATCCATCTTCATCTTTTCCCTGTAACTTCATATTGTGTTAAAATTTCCTTGACAGTAGCATGAGGGACATAAGAAATTACCTTTCTCCAACAAGATATGGCATGAATGCCTTTGTGGCCTTTACCAATGCAAATGCCTATTTTTCCATTATGTCATATTTCAATTCAAAACCCTGTAATGATTTACTAAAGAAAGACACAGGTTGTTCATAACCATCATCATTTTTTTGTAATATAATAGTAGCAATAATATGCATTGATGCAAATGAAAAAATTTGAAAAGGCTTTGTAAAATCTGGAGACTTGAGAACAGGAGCCTCTTTGATAGCCCTTTTGATGGATATAAAAGCATCTAAAGCTTCAGTAGTCCAATCCATTTTTTGACCTTTCTTCAACATTTTAGATATGGGCTTGATGATCTTAGCAAAATTAGAAACAAATCTTCTAACAAAATTAATTTTTCCAAAGAATGACTGTATAGCCTTGACAGTTTTGGGAGTGGGGATTTTATCAATAGCTTCAACCCTCTCAGGATCTATTCTAATTCCCTCTTTTGAAACAATATGCCCCAAGAGCTTACCCTCTGTGATTGCAAAATGACACTTCTTTAGATTTAAACTAATACCATATTCAATAGCTTTAATAAATACCTTTTCTAGATGTTCGACATGATCTTCAGCCTTCTTTGAATAAGCAGTTAAGTCATCTTGGTACACCACCATGATAACATTAATCAAATCAGCAAATGCTACATCCATGGCTCTTTGGAAAGTCGCTCCAGCATTGGTGAGACCAAATGGCATTCTTATGTATACATATGTTCCCCAAGGAGTTGTGAATGTTGTTTTGTATTGCTCAGATTCCTTGACTTTAACCTGGTTGTATCCTAAAAACCCATCCATCATAGATAATAGCTCACAGCCTGTCACCTTATGCAATATGGCCTCCATATTGGGTAAAGGATAATTATCTTTAAGAGATGCCATATTTAGATTCCTGAAGTCCACACATAATCTGATATCACCATTCTTGTTTCTCACAGGAACCAAATTAGAAACCCATGTTGAATGTCTGATTGGTTTGATAATTCCTCCATCTTTGAGCTTTGTCAATTCTTCTTGCATTTTAGGCTCCAATGTTGGATTTATGGGTCTTTGCTTTTGTCTGAAAGGCTTGGTGTCTAGCTTTAGTGGTGTTTCATGCTGAAATAAATCCTCCCTGTATGCTTTCAGATCTTCATATGACCAGGAAAACATATGTTTGTACTTTCTTAGTAACTCAATCAGCATTCGCCTAATTGTTGGGCTTATTTTCTTCCTAATGTATACCTTTCTTGGTGTTATTTCAGTCCCCAAGTTAATTTCTTCAACATCTTCTCTTTTGACTAGAGTCTGTTTCATAAAATATCTATCATTTCCATCATTCAGCCTCTCCAATGCCACCAAACCCTTGGGAAATTTATTTGTTTTGAGCTATAATATTTCCTTTCCGAACACTATTTGATTCCCATCAACTTCTTCAACAAAAGCATTGAAATCAATTTCCTGTGCTTGAAATTGGTGAATATAGTGGAGAAACTTTAAAAGGTCAGTATCATCATTAAAGACCTACCAACTATATATATTATCAGGCACAACAGGCCTTGTCTTGAATTCAATTTGTGATACTCCAGCCAGTGTGATATCATCTCTTTTCAGTGCTACATTTGCTAAAAAATCAGCCATTATAGTTTTTGACCTGTCAATCCACTCAACTGAAAATGCATCAAATAATTCAATTGTATCTCATACAACATTCCTATATTGTTTTAATATTTTGTGCTTTGCTACATATTTTGATTTAATTTGTGAAACAACCAACTTAGAATCGCCCAAAACAGCCAGTAACTTAATCTTGTGTTTCACAGCTATGTTTAAGCCTGTCAATAAAGCTTCATACTCTACCACATTGTTTGTACATTCAAATGCTAACAAAAAAGAATATTTAAAAATAATACCTCCAGGTGAAACAAATACAATCCCAGATCCATTACCTTCTTGACTGCAGGCTCCATCAAAGTACATCTTCCATACACCATTGCAATTTTGTGTAGCAATTTTTTCAATTGGATCACTATTAATTAATTATAACTGAACTGGTTCTATTTTAAAACTCCCCAGATCAACATCACAAAAATAATTAATTTGATCTTGTGGTACACATTCAACAAGCTGGCTCATTCTTGACTCCTTGTACAATTTGACTTCCTAGCCATTCACTAGTATTATAGCATAAGATAAATCAAATTGAATATTTCCACCTACAGTTGCAGTCTACTACCTTGACGAAAGTATCCCAAATTGAGGGGGAGTATCAATAACCGTTATATCTATATTATAAGCCACTTGTAGATAAGTAGCCAATTTGACTTCAACATCTTTCATAATACCAACCACAGGAATAGGTCTATTATCCATTGCATAACACTTGCCTCCAGTGATATCAACCCACATACCAAGTTGTTTCATGACTCCTACAGGCATGATGTTTATAGCAGCACCAGAGTCTATCATGTAGTTCCTTAACAATTTGTTATTAATAAGCAACATAGTAAAAAAGGGATCAACTTGAGGAGGAGTTGATAATATATCACTCAAGCAGACTTCAGAATTATTTATTTTCTGCTACCTATTGACTGCTTTAACAGTTGTTTTATTTTCAGCATTCACATGTTCTCCATTCGTTATCAATTGAACAACAATATCCCTATATTCTTTAATTTTCATCATCTCAAGTAGTGGAACAAACATTTTTACTTGGGACAGTGCCTGAGTGAAATCAAAAGAAGAATTCTCTGTCCTAGCAGTCTTCTTCAGTTCTGGTGCTTCTCCTTTGTTTTCTTCTCTTTCTTTTTTACTAGGCTGATCAGACTTTTACAATTCCTTGTGTAATTCTGCAACTTTCTGCTCTTGGATAGGCTTCTTTTCACTTTTATCATGCCGCTTGTTCTCTGGCTTTTTTACAGTTTCCTATGTTTCCTTCTGATCTTTTACAAAAATTCCCCTAGGAATTCCATCTAGCTCATTCACTTTTCTATTTCTCAACCAATATTTACTCCTTGCATCCTCAACTACTGCAACAGTTATTTTCTCCATTTCATCTTTAGTGAGTCTCCTTACATTGCACTAAACAAGCGTTTCAACAAGATGTGGGTCTGTGTAGTCTTCATTAGAATCATAAAAGATATGTTGTTCAACCATATGGACATTGTACTTCTGATTAGAAACATCATACTCATAGCCTTGATCCTCTAAAGATGAATATCCTTCCTTAGCATGATAAAAAGTATATGAAGTCAAGTAAATTTTGTGATCTTCTCCATTATTTTCCATCAACATTCCCTCTTCTTGCATCCTTTGAGCTACAACACAATAGTCTGGAGAATGTGGCTAATTACAAAATTTACAGAAGTAATTATTACTCACCATGTAAGTTCCCTTTTTGCTCAATGGATCAGGGATCTCTTTATTTATTGGCCTAGCTGTTACAGGTTTCCCATCTTTCCAGTCTGTATTGTAAGACATATTATGCAACCTTGGCCTTTCATTTCTATTCTCATTTCTGTATGTATTCTCTTGTCTATATTGATAATTATTTTGTTGAGGAGGCCTCGGGTTGTCTCTTTTATTAGTTACACTAGCAGCTTTCCTATTATTTTCAATTGTCAATGCAATCTTCAGTGCTTCAGCCAAATCTCTTGGGGATCTACTTCTCAACTCATACCCTATATTAGGATCAAATGCATTTAAATAAGTACTCAATGTAGAAGAGTCTGAAAACCTTGATCCAGGAGGGACTTTAGTATGCAACTTGTTGAATTTTTGGTTGAAATCATAAATTGAATCATTCTGATTTTTCTGAATCCTCACCAATTCATGAAGAGCTGCATCTGGAGCATTTTGATTCCCATTTTGCTCTAGGTATCGGTCTTGGAATACTTGAAGAGAATTAATTGAATACGCTGGAAAGCTATTAAACCAATCCCTAGAATCTTCAATAAGTGACATCATAAACAACCTCATGTGCAAATCTTCATATGGCATACCTATGTCTTGAATGAACACATTGAAATTTCTTAGATGTTCTTCAGCAGTGACTGCATTGCTCCCTATAAACTTAGGGACCAGACCTCTCCAACTGCTATCCATAGGGTAAGGGCATAGATGGAACCCTACCAAATCAAACTATTTGATCATTGTTGCGTATTGGTGAGGGGTAGGGATAGGTGGATATTGATACTGATTCATAGGATTATTGTATTGTGCATTATGCTAAGGGAAGTGATGTTGACCACGAGGTGGAAGCATATTCATATGTTGTGCGGGAATATGAGGTGGATGATTTGGCTACTTGTGATGATTTCTCGTCTGATGGCGAGGAGATATAGGTGGACCAGAAGGCCCTGCACCATGATTTCCCTGCTTATGAGGTGGCACAAACTTTGGGGGGCGATCAATAGTCTGAGCAATGTTTTGATTTTTCTGCAATTCAAATTCTTTCATTGCTTGTATCATCTAGGCCTTTTCCTGTTCTTCTCTCTCCTTCTTCTGAGATTCAAACTGTGCTTTGACTTTCTCATAAGTAAAAGATTCATAATCAGTTTGAGAAATCACATTCTTATTAATCTGGTTTTGATCATTTTTCATCCTCTGATCATATTCATGCTGAATTCTGAGTTGTTCAGGATCAATTCTAGCTTCAAACTCATCCTGTTTCTACGGATCCAAAGAAGAGAAAGGATTTATTTGATCTTCAGGGGTACAAAGTTCTACACTTGAATCGTCTCTCCATGTATCAAAATAATTATGTGCTCTTGATGCCTTATATTTATCTGTCAAACACATATCATCATTTATTCCCTTTCCCTTATCAGCTCTGTCATCTTTATGTGTCCACTTACTACTACCAGCAGGAGCTCCAGTATGACCTCCCCTGTACTGAGACCTTCTTCCATTCATGATGAATAGTTGTAAAATTTTTGTTAGAGTCATCACTCACTTTTATCAAAAATGAGAAAAATACTTGATATTTATTATTCCCAGCAGAGTCTGTATATGGTTCCTGACTCTATAATTAAGGCCTTGATTCTGAATATATCCCCAGTGGAGTCGCTATTTTTTTAGCTCTCAAAAACATAGGCTAAATGCCTCAAGGGATTTCCAATCTCTTGATACTCTTTAGGGTAACAGACAAAGTTGAAAGAATTCAACCTTCTACTCTTTAGGTGCTGCAAAACTTGGGCGGGTGTGCCTCTGTTGAACAATGCAGGCTTAACTTGTGATTATCTCAAAGCAATTTGTTCACAATGGCAATGAGAGGTGAACAAATGAAATCCAACCTGAAAACAATAAAAATATTCTGATCTAAATTCTAAAATGAATGCTTAATAGATGTAAAGAAAACTGAATAAGTTTAAATGGTGAAGTGCAGAGACTAGTGCCTTGTTGGGTATGCGGAGTCAAATGAGATCAAGATGAGCAAAACTTCTCTGAGAAAATTCAAGTTATCTGGCATATATTATGCTTACAAGTTGTATAAACATGCAAGAATGTGATTACTAAGTTCTACTTGAATAATCCAATCAAATCTCACTGATTACTGTGATTAACTAGAAGGATTTAGTCTTTACTTGAAAGAACCAATCAATCGATCACACAAGTACAACAAATGTGCACTAATAAATTGAATACAAACTTGTCATATCAATTCAAACAATCAGAAAAAATCCATCTTGGAGACAACTTATCAATTCTCTTATTAAATTAAATAGATAACTGATACCAAACATGTACAACAACATCAATTGACATTCATAAATACCTCCATTTTAGAACATGCATCATAGCCTCTATTTTGATAAATTTACCATTCTGTATCCATACAATTTTCCTACTGTATCGAATAATTCATAACTGGTCCCTTTTTTACAATTGCAAAATGCCTATATATACATAAGCATTTGAAGAAAATATCATATTGAGATCACATGTCAGCTCTCCACAGAATTTGGGCTCAAAATATGTTGACCTGCAATGGTCATCTAAACATATTCATGTCAGCCATAGTGATGTATATTTGTTATTCATTACTGAACAGTTGCCAAGACAGTCATGAAAGTATGCCGAAGGAAAAATAATGTTAATCATTATCTGCCCGTGTTAACTATTCCTCTTGCATCGCTGTGACCACCAGCTTGCCATGTCGAAGTCAAGAAGTATCGCTTTTGTTCCCTTTATGTTTCGCTATAGCCTATTGCCGTCGGTGAGAAGTCACAGAGATAACAAAATGTTTTATCGAAAAGTACTTTACCTCCTATTTGTCGTTGTAACAACCCATTAGTCATACTGAAGCCACATAGTATTCCTTTGTTCCCATTCGACTTCATCATAACACATAGGTATCAGGGAGACCATACACTGATATCAAAATGTCAGGCTGAAAGGCATTCACTTCTATTTCACAGTCACCGTGACAAGGCAACACTTACCCAGAAAACCATCTCCCATCCGCTTTTGCTAAGACAATGTAGTGTTGGGGAGAGGTTACATAGATTGTTCTAAGTTTTGCCGAGGGCCTCCCACTTAACCTCATGTCGGTGTGACCTAAAGATTCTTTTGCTGACAAGTGCCTATCTTGAATGTCACCATAACTTTCAATCCTCAGGGAGACCTCATGTAGATTGAAGTATGCTATACCGAAGCACACCAAACATCATCTATCGCCAAGAGAAAGCAGATATTACATTGAAAGCCACTTGAATAAAACATAACATTCTGTCGGTGAGACAATCCATACATCTCCATGACCTATCACTGAAGTCACCCAAGTCTCATCGAATCAGTCAACAAGAGGAAGTCCAAGCGTAAGGTTGCCGAGATCGAAGGTCACTCGCCAAGACCTTACAATGCCAGCAAGTGGGTTACACTAAAAATCACTTGGAAGAAAACTATTTGTGCTTCTTCGATGAGACAAACTCACTTTGTCGTGACACTATACCGAAGGCATTCAACTTATATTGATGAACCACCAAAATGCAAAGTCAGGGAAAAAAATGATATTCGGTAAGACACCACCCTGAAAGCCATAACATATGTCGATAGGAGCCTCCACGGTCGCCGAAACAACATGGATGCAATGTCGATAACTACCAACAGACAAATGCTAGTTGCCATAATAGAGAACATGTCATGCTGATACACCGTAGGACCAAATCAAGAAATTCATGAATGAAAACAACTGTAAAAACACCAGATTTTTACAGTTCTAACATACCCAATGTTGGCCTATCATTTTGGAGTCATTTTTGGGGAGAAGTTTTAAAGGAAGGTTAGCTTAGTGTGTTGAGTTAGGACCATTGCACCTTGGTGAAAATCTACGCAACTATTGACCTTGTTCAGATGATTAACCTTGGTTTTCTTTGTTTTAAATCATAATAGATGCATTGTTTTAGTTTGTAGGTAGATCTTAAAGAACCATTTATATATTATTACCATTTGTTGTGAGTAAATTGAAAGGTAAGAATTAATTTTTAAGAAACAACACAAAAACATAAAAATGTTGCATTTCCAATGTAATTTGAATACATCAATTTTCAAAGAAAAATACTTCAAAAATGAAGAATTGGTGGGGAAATCATGCTGACACAAGGTGATGTTTTTAATACCCCCTTTATCTAATGAATGCAACATAGATTATCTTTATCTTCCATTCTCATAGACATCTACAAATTTTATCTCTATAAATGAGAAAGAACAGATAATTGATGAGTATTTAACCATGTGTTGTTCTGATTGTTCTAAGGAGGAAGCTAAGTGCACATTCCAAGTTGATCAATAGGATGAGATGATAGATATCCAAGTTATAAGTGAGCCTCATCACAATAAAGGGGAATGTCAACTAGTCTCCTATGTGTCTCAAGGACAACTTCATGCATTAAATTGGGAAGATCAAGGCATGATTAATGATGTGAACATGTCGTATCATTCTACAAGATTAGAAAGACAATATGTTTCTTCACAAAATGCTTCTTCATCTAGTAGATATGGTGAATGGAAACAATCTCCATACTACCAAGAATGGAATAAAGAATGCTCAAAGCAACCCCAATATCCATCATATCCATCCTACTTCATCTCACCTACTTTATATCCACAACAACTTCTACCATTTTCATTATCACATTCATATCGTATACTATTCATTTCACCATATCCACCAAAGGAAGTCATGATGCCTAATAGGATATTACATAATAAGGTTGTTGAAACTACATATAATAATGCAAATTCATGGATCCCTTTACATTTTGATAATGCACTTCAAATTGATGAATCACGATTAATTGAAATAACTAAGGGGTGTGATTTTTGTTTTCTTGAATTAGAAGAACAATATGAAAATTTATCCAATATTCAAACATGCTCTTCTTACTTACTTAAAAAATCACAACTTTTAGAGGGAATTCACACACATGAGGGAACACTTAAAAATGATTTTTTAAACTCTATTATGGAACTCATGAATGTGTGTATTGAAATTAGTCATGCAATAAGAAATGTTGAACTAAATGCATTGATTATTCAATATTTGTGTGAGATAACAAATAAAAGCCTACGAGATCTATCATTGATAAATGTTTTTATATTCAAACATATAGATCTTTTGAGGCTCAACATAAAAATGCATATTCCTCACATACTTGTTGATTTAGGACCATTGAAACTTTCTTTTATGATTAAGCACAACTAGATGGGATTGCAAGAATTAAATGACCATACTAAAAATGCTCTAGAGGATGAACATTCATTAACCAAGGATAGAGATATTAGTATATACATCTTTTTCATTCTTGATTTTTTTTGTATTAGCTTAAGATGACCATTCATTGAGAAGGCTCAAGGTGTTATAATATCTTTTTATTTCTTGATTCTTTGGATTATCCTAACACCCTCATGCTTTTGTAGTATGAAATTAAGTTGGGGGGGAAATGAAATCCATTGAATTTTGGAAATAATTAGTTGATTCTTGATAAAGTCTTCAACGATTGTTCATTGGTACTTTTAGACCACACGTGTGAGCTTTTGAAAAAATCAAGATATACATTCTTGTGTTGGTTAGCATTCCATTTCTATTATGTTTACACAAGAATTAATTCTAATTATTCCATATTATTCTTATCAAGTACTTATTCATATTAATAACTCTACCCTTCATTTGAATAAATAAATGCAATATTTATTAATGGTAGAGTTATTAAATGGATGATAATGTATATTAATATACTTGATTTACTTGGTCTTGAGAATATGATTAAAGGTTTCTTATCGTGGTTACTCAACACTTTTGTACTAGTACCAAGTTGATAACGCTTCTCTACATAAGCATTCGATGACACATTTTGTAAGCCTTGCTAACTAGATGGTGAAAGTTATGTGTCTTTTGTGCTATACTTTTGGCACCCATACAAGGATTTTTGTGTCATATGTTCTACATAACTTCTTTTTTTCACCATCCTTCATGCTAGATCATGTGGAGGAAAAATTATAACCTGGTGTGACCATGACTCTTCTTGTACCATGTTCTTGGTCATTCTTCATAAGACACACATCCAATGACAACTTGAAGGCATACAAGGAGCTTGAGCATCATCTAATGTTGATCACTTCACTTCCTCATGAAGATTGCTTCATCCACCTATCAAAAGCTATATGGATAAGTTGAGAGACTCCATTGGTTTTTCTCTACATTTCCTTCTCTTTGGAAAATTGCTTCTCTTGTGAGTAATTCTTTCAACCACATGATTGGGAATGTATTCCAAACTTCTATCATCAACTTTCAAATATGGTGTCATGTGCTACATGGGATCATATTATGCAATTTTGTTATGCACTCTTCTTGAGGTATATTTCTTGCCACTGGTCATCATTTCAAGCTCTGCATCATGTAACTGGTTTCAAAGGTGACATTCATTAAAGGGATTCTTATGGAACTCTATGCTTTGGATGGTATCATTTTCATCATCCATATAGGGGTTTCTTTTTCTTTGGTCATTATATGTAGTTATTCAAAAATGGAAAATGAAAAATAAAAAAAGAGGAAAAAAATGAAAAAACACAATAAAAGATCCAACAATGAAAACCTTTGAGCATTGTTTGCCAGTTAATATCTAAAAATAGGATTTCGGTAGATACTAACTCCAAAATAAGATTAGAGGTGAAAACCAAATTTTTGGTGCCTCTAGGCAGTGACAGATTGAAAATTGGGATACTAGCGATCTATTGTTGTTATCAAAATTGAGAAAAGAAAAAAAAAGAAAAATAAATAAATATGTAATAATTTGATATGTCTATGAGTTACTTATTTTTAGGTACTCAGTCACTTCCATGATTTCCCTCTATTTGAGTGTCTCTAGCACCTTCTGCTTCTCACTTGTGCACTATGCTCTAGTTTGTTGTGATCTCCACAATTTTGATCACCTGTGACATGACTTATGCATTCAGTTGAGGTGATCAAAAAGTCAAGAAAGAATCTACTACCAACAATATGCCAATAGAAGATTTTGATGTGACTCTTAGACATTGGTATGATGTCTTGGCAAGTTGGGATAGTCTCACCGATGGGGTTCTGGTCAGTATAACATGAAGAGGCTCGATGTGAACTCTTGGCAAACTCGATTGTCTTGCCGATGGGAAACCTGATGTCAGTATAACCTCTTGGCGATAGTTGGATGTCTTAGCGATAGAGTTGGCGGATGATTTCAACTGGAGCTCGGTGAGAGGTTTCACTGATCATACCGATGAGGAGCCTCTTTCCAATAGATGGATGCCGATAGGAATACAATGGGTTTTGGTATGACTTGAAGGCTTGATGTGATCTCATGGCAATAACAAAAGTCTCACCAATGTGCATGCTGAGGTCGATCTAACTTGTAAACTCGGTGGAACATCTTGCCGATGGAGGTGACTCTTGGCGATAGATGTGCAATCGGTCCTGTGGCATTGGGGAGACACTATTAGTGTCTCACCGATGTGCAACATAGGTTGAATGCCTTTGACTGAGTGAAAACTGTCCAACGTGGTGTGATGTGGACCAACCCAAGAAGGTAGAATGTGAACCATTGCAACCATTTCTGTGTGGAAGGAAAAATCTACACCAGAGTGGAAACATCTTCATTATGATGATGATGTTGAGTTGGTAATTGCTTTTCTGACTGTTGAGAATGAATGCATATACGTATGCATTGGACGTTCTAAAGAAGTGTGCTAGTAAGAGTATAGAAAGAGCCGAGTGCCAAAGAGAGAACTATAGAGTAAGGACCGAGTGGTTTGCCAAAAGGCCAAAGCCATGAGGTTGAAGCAGAGGATTGAGAGGCAGAGTCAAGCTGTTGGAATCTCTCATGATCCTGATTGCTTTGGTTGATCTCTCAGGAATAGTTTGCTACTAGTTGTATCCAAAATGAACAAGGTGTAATCTTTGAAAGGCTAAGAGCCTGAAACTGTATTGTAACTTTCTGTTGTTGAATAATACAATGGCTCAATCTTTGGAGTGTGGGTTTTTTTATTTGAGAGGATTTTCCCCACGCAAAATCTTTGTGTTCTATTTTTTGTAGTATCTTTCGTCTAAGTTGTTATTTGTTGTTGAATTTACATGTGATTCTCTCAGAAGGATTAATGTGGGAAATAACTATATGTTTCTGCTTTAGGACATAGTTGTAAGTGTCTTTGAGGTAACCTAATCAAAATGAAAGTTACCGAAGGCATTACTGTTTGGAGTTTCTATGAGATGCGCTCCACCAGATTTCCCTACATTATGCATTCAGTTGAGGTGCCCAAAAAGTCAAGAAAGAATCAACTACCAACAATATGTTCTACAATGCTTCTATCATATGGAGATATTTTTGTGATATTGCATTTATTGGTGCAATATTTGGTTCCTTCCTTACTGTAGATTCACAGTTGTTGAGCTACATTGGCTACCAAACCTTGGCATAAAAGGACATGTGAGTTGGTAAAACAGTTAATTTTATTTTTCATTATTTTATCTCTTAACTTTATTAATATTTCTTATTATATTAATCATATATGTAGAATCCATGCCTACCTTCTCCTTGTTTCCTAAGGACGGCCAACCCTTTAAGTTGGGGGGAGGTTCACCATACTTATTACCTAACTTTTCATCCATTATTTATCATGATCCTTAGTATCCCATCCATTATTTCAACCTTGACAAATCATTCATACTACCTATCATTATATTCATCCTTCATCTTGCCTATCATTTCACCTATTTCACATAGCTAGAAGTGGAGATAATTTTTCATGATACCTCCTATATATATCATTTGAAAAAAATTAATGTTATAAAAAATTGAAAAGTAAAAAAAAAAGGAGAAATTGAAAAGTAAAAATAGAAATAATGGAAAAAAAAACACAAAAGTTGGCGGAGGATTGAATAAATTAAAAAATAAAGCAAAAAAATGAAGCTTGTTATGATGAGATTGTGAAAAATAATTGAAAGTAAATTCATGAGGTTTTCTATGAAGAGGAATTGATAAAAAAATGTGATGAGATCTAGATGGCTACAAGTTTAAATCAAAGAACTCTCGATCATAATGATTGCATGAGGAAATGTAATATACTAAGTTGGGGAGAATGATGAGAGCTATTTGTGTCTCATTTTATGCTACATTTTATGTCATTTTCACATACGTTCATATCCATTTCTATATTCCATTTCCATTCCATTTTCATAGAATTCTATCATTTACATTACATATGATTAAATATATCTAAGAGGTATTTAATATAGTTTTGAGATTAAATTATGGAAAATAATTATTGGTTGAGTTTACTAATGAGCATTTTGATTTCTAGCCTTGGAAAATATAACTAGCTCGCAGCATACAAAACTTCCTGTCATCTTTTGTGCAGGAACCATCTTGTCTTCCATCATTTCTATGTGGAATCTTGCCACATCATCTCAGTGCATTCTTTCTTCTAGTGACCATATTTACCAACACATTCATGAGGCATCAAATATGTCATATGTGGTTTTGTACACATCACCATTTGATTGGATATTCCAAACATGGATTTTCACCTTAATAGCTGCAGTTAATAAAAGACACGTCCTATATTTATTTTGTATTGTTTATGCCACTTCAACGCATAGACATGACTTCCAATTGCCTCATTATTTCCACGTCAAAAGAGGTTTTCATCTACCAAAACTAATTAGGGAGAATAACATGTGATAGAGACGTGCTTGGAGGAAACCAATAATAGGGTATGTGCAGGATCATGATGGGCCAAAAAGTGGCAATATTATGGGTATTTGTAGGGTATGTGGCTGACGACTTTTTTTTAACCCAAAATTGATGAAACGAAAAGGGTTTTTAGATGAGATTCTCAGCTTTCCACCAATATAAATTATTATTTAATTTGAATTTAATAAATAATTATTATTCATTTTCTATTAGAATTATGACTAAAGTCCTGATCAATAGGCTAATTAAAAAACATCTATAACTTTCAAACGGTATTATTTTTTTTGAATCCAAAATATGTCGCCACATTCTATGCTTCACATACTATAGGATTAAAAAGAAAAAAATAAATTTCATGAAGTTTTGACCAAGTTAAGGTGGTCGTATTACAGAAGTTTTATATTTTTAAAAGTTGTAATAAAAATTCATAATTACTATTTACTTGGAAAAAATTACAAAAAAACATGCATCACATCCGGACATGACTCCTCTACTTATATTTAAAATCTTATAAAAAAATATTATCATTTTATTATGGTTAGAGTGGTCAGACAGACACCCACTTCTTATTTTTTCCGTAAAATTTAAGTACTATTGTATTGAAATTTCAAATTTTCACCAAATAGATTTTATTTCTTTTTAAATAAACCTAGTATTTTAGAAACTAAATTCAATTTTCTACAAATTCTATTCTTACATATTTTTGAAATAATATAGATAACTTATTCAAATTTTTACATCAAATTGTCTAACATTGATTTTTCTGAATTTTTTTCCACTTAAGGGCCTATTTTTTCCATGATGATCCTGCACATACCCAATATACCTATTTTCTATTTTCACTTGTTGTAACAAAGTCATTTTAATATATGGCTAGCAAACATGTGAACCAGTCATCTCCAATTTGTTTGTTCCAGGCCAAACAAACTATTTATTATTGTGCATAGAAGTTTTAGATTGGAGTTGTATATATATATCAACTCGAAAGGTAGATTTTCAGTACATGCATAATATTGCAAAGAGATTTATGTATGCAAAATTTCATGTAGTGATTTTTTGATAAATAAAATGACAATGTTTATTTTGACTGCGTAGAAGGACATCCTCATTCTCTTCACCTATGAGCCATGGAGCAAGGGCCCACTCCCTGGTGACACATGGTGATATTTATTTATTTTTATTGTTAATATGTTTATGTGTTATTTCCTGTTAGCTTGGTTCAATTACAATAGATTTAAAACTTTAATAGATGCATAATTTAAATTATTATGCCTTTATTTCATTATGATTTGTATAGCTTAGTAGTGTGTTTGTTTCAGTTCTTGATTGAATGTTGTTTTTATATCATTTGCAAGTGTGGTTTGTAGTTCATTTAAATTCTGTAATTCTCGTGATTTTTTGTTCTTGTCGCCATGAAGTGGCAGTTCCTATTGCTGAAATTGATCTTCATTTTGATTTGTTGTAGGTTTATTTCTATAGCTACATTCATAACCACTCATCTCACGACTTTCACCCCTTTGATTGGTATACAACCATGACACCTCTCACAAGTCTATGCCCCCAGATTGACATGTATAGAACAAACTAAAATTCATTATAAAGCATTAAATCTTTCTTATTATTTATACCTAGTGTTGGCCTATCACCGACTTCTTTAAAAATTTGGAGGTTACTCAATTTAGCGCAACAAGTCCCCCATAAACTGAGTTTACCACAAATGGTTGTTACCTTGCCAATTTTTGGCATCAACAATTTTTTTATTTTCCTGGCATGCCTGGTGGGACTTCTGTTTAAATGAATCTAATTTTTAGAAGGGTGCATGAGCCATTGAACTATTACTAGGTCCCAAATAGAAACTAATCCTGGTTTATTAGTACCATAATTAGGGACAGTATATCATGTGACCCAATTAGTGAACATTTCACTTCCTTTTCCCTTTCTGCTCTCCATGTTGCCTTTCGCTAACCAAAATTATGTGGCATGGGATACCAAAATTCCTCTTGTTATACCAGTAGTACATGTCGTTTGGGACGCTATCTCAGTTTCTACTCTAAAAGCTATACCCAAATTCATTAGAAGATGGCTCAAGAACACCCTTTGAACATCTACAAGATGTTGTAGAAGTATTTCTGGTACATGGCGTTACAGACCAAAATATAGTGCTAAGGTTTTTCACCACCTCATTTTGAGGTAAGGCACTAGATTGGTACCACACACTGTATGAAAACACTATTAGTACTTGGGACGAGCTCAGAGATCCTTTTTACTAGAGATTCTCAAATGAAGGAGACCAATCTTTGCTATATTATCAATCGTCGATTATAAGTGGGCCCCGCATGAATCCATGACTAGCTTCAATGCCTAGTTCCATACAAGCTAGAAGTGAATTCAAGTTGATATCTGACCTCTTCTTGATCTAACATTTATGTTCTATTTGAATTCTATCAACCGGGTATGTGCAGGATCATTATGGAAAAATAGGCCCTTAAGTGGCAAAAAAATCAGAAAAATTAGAGTTAGGTAACTTTAAATAAAAATATGAATAAGTTATCTATATTAGTTCAAAAATATGTAAGAATAGAATCTATAGAAAATTGAATGTAGTTTCTAAACTACTAGGTTTGTTTTAAAAAAAAATTCTATTTGGTGAAAATTTGAAATTTCAATACAGTGGTATTTAAATTTCAGGGAAAAAATAAGAAGTAGGTGTCTGTCTGACCACCCTAACCACAATAAAATGATAATATTTTTTTTATAAGATTTTAGTTATAAGTAGAGGACTCATGTCCTAATGTGATGCATATTTTTTTATAATTTTTTCCAAGTAAATAATTAATTATAAATTTTATTACAAATTTTAGAAAATATAAAAACTCAGATGTCGACCATCTTAACTTGGTCAAAACTTAATGAAATTCAATTTTTTAATCCTATAGTATGTGAAGCATAGAATGTGATGCATGTTTTGATTCAAAATGTGATACCGCTTGAAAACTATAGATGTTTTTCAATCAGTCCTATCAATTAGGACTTTAGTCATAATTTGAATAGAAAATGAATAATAATTACTTATTAAATTCAAAGTAAAGCATAATTTATATTGGTGGAAAGATGAGAATCTCTTTTAAAAACCCTTTTCATTTCATCAATTTTGGATTAAAAAAAGTCATCAGCCACATACCCATCATATTGCCACTTTTTGGCCCATCATGATCTTGCACATATCCAACCTTGGCATTTCCATGATGATCTAGTCTCTCGGTGGAACTACACTGTCGAGTGCATATAGTGTTGCTATCAAGGTGAAGAACAATTTGATAGACGTTGGAAAGTTTCCAACTCTGCTCATCATTCATATATTTCCAAAAATATCAGTTCCCACTCAAGAGATTCCTTCTATTAGCACATTGAATCCTCCTCAATCCAGGTGCACATGTCTGATCATGCCACATAATGTTTCCTCTACATCTAGTTCTCCCAAGGAGGATATGACTGATGTCAAGGAAATGTTCCAACATATGGCCAATTAGATAACTATTATCAAGCATAACCAGGGAGTATAGCTGAAGCTAACCTACCAAAATTATCAAGGTGGAAGGTCCTCTTACCAGCAAAACCAGTTCCAAGGAGGCTCCCACACAAATCTATAGGTGAAAATGATGAATTAGATAGTGTCGGTACCCACTCCACTACAAAGCACCAACCTAAGCTCAAGCAAAGAGTTGACCATGAGGCAGAACAATTTAGTGGATGACACCAAACCTTGGTGCTTCCTATGGGGCAATTCACACATGCCTCGAAACTATCTATGGGGCAACCTACAACAAAAGGTGGCAGAGCAACATAGCCAAGACATAGCATTTGATCTTGGAAGCTGTTGGCACTCTCAAATTTTGCAAATTTGAGATGCCCTTTTCAAAAACTTTGCCTCTGCACTTTCAGAGGTGTTCCTGATGAACCTGCCTGAATGACCTACTTTGAGAGGTCATAATTTGATGCCCATTGATTTTCAAGAAAAATCCCTTTGCAGACCCACTCATGTGACCTATGTGAGTGTGTTTGTTAGTTTTCAACTTCTTGTGATAAGTTTTGTCTAGGTTTCAAAAGGTGAAGCTGGAGGATTTTGTCACTGTTCAGCTGCTTGCAAATGTTTAGTTTTGCAAAGTGGTCCCCTGTATGGGCTTGGATTTTGCAACCAGTTGATCGTCATGTCAAAGTGAATATTTTTTTACATTCTCCATACTTAAATGAGCTCACGTACCACTTTTTAGGGCCTTATGATGTGATTTTCTATTTTTAGCAGGTCAAAACCAAATGTAATTTCTCCTATTTTGTAGTTACATTCCTGATAGCATTTCAAGGTGGTCAACTGTGATGCCTCATATCTTTTGATCAGTGATGATTGAAGCTAAATCCTTTTGCACATGTTTTCACTACATCCAAATGAACTACTATGTCTAGTAGAAGCTCGCCAGGAGCTGATTTGATATTTTAGCAATAAGGTGATCTCTTGAGTTTTAACTGGTTCTGAACAGCTACATTTGCAGAAAGGTCCGAGAGGGAAACTTTGCCAGTTAATAAATTTTTCCTCATGATTGATTTCTTTGATCTGTCTTTTGCATTACATTCTCAAGTCCAATGGCTACATGCCTGCAAGTTTTTGTCTCCAGAAGGCTGTTTGCCCAGTTTTCAAAGCCGATTCTGAAGCCAACTTGGCCATTTTCACCATTTTCCAAAAGTACCCAAAAGTAAGTTTTAATGAAAACCCAGTTTGTGTTTTCACTCCAGAAACACTTTGAAGTTGTCATAGGTCAATTTGAGCATGAAATTTGTATGAAAATGATTTTTTTTTTAGTCGGGCCACATGGGGCCCAACATGCTTTGCAGTTATGAGATGGAAAGTGTTTGCAACATTGCAGCCACTTCAAATAAATCATTTTAATTAAACATGCATGGTATAGAATGCTCTTACCTATGATAGCAAAAATGATCAAAGAAGTGAATGTTGAGTCCTCAGTTTGCAATTCTGCAGTGGGTCATGGGAATGGTCTTTGTGGAATTATTATATTCAGAGAATTGACCTCTACCTGTAGTTTGAAAAGGAAGACTAGAGTAAACAAGGAGTTCAATCCATATTATCTAAGTGTTTGTCTTCTCCCGAAAGTGTAACATTAGGTGTTTCCAAATCCTTAAATGAGGGATAATGATGCTTTATCATTATGAAAGGATGTTACTCTTAATGCAACCTCAGGGTTGGGATTTGATGTATATGAAAAAATCGAGGAATATATAGGACATAGGGAGATGGTGGCACCTTGCAATGATTTAGATTCAAATTCTTGTAAGATCATACAAAATTTGGGTGATGGACTCATACTTAAAGGAAATGCAGAAATATGTGAAGTAATAATCATGCCCAATGTAGAGGAACAAGCAATATTCTATGGAGAATGCTAGGACCCCAAGTCCATGCATGTATTTGTAAAATAAAATTGATGAAGGAGCTGCACACAAGAATTAAAATAGAGGAAATGAAAGGCTTCAGAAGCTTTCATAGCGTGATCTTTGTCCATGGATAAGGCACACTGTCAGAGGGTCTTCTTAGAGTGTCAGCAGAGGCTGCCAATGAACATGGCGCGATAGAGGAGAAAGTGACGCCATCTTGTAGCTTAAGAGGCACAAGATCTATTTAGTAGAATGCCTTAAATAAATGTGATCTAATGTAATGCCACGCGCAGAAGGAATCCAATATACTAAAGGTATTTGTTAAAAAGATCACAACCACGCCAATGTAAAGGTGAATTCCATCTACTATGGAAAATCTAATCAGCATGTTCGATGGAAAAGGAATAACCAAAACCCCAAAATAAACTATGATCTCATGGAGCACTTGGAGTGGATGAATGCGCACAAGCATTTGTTGAAAAGACTTAAGTAATTTTTTAAATCAAATGCAATTAGTAGTGACTGATGCGCCAAGCATATGCACATACAATAGGACTGTTGTTGAAAATCCCCTGAAACTTTTAAACAAAATGATCTGTTGAAGAGGCGTGGCCTGCCTAGTTATGCACCTAAATAAATGTGGTCTCATGAATGTCATTATGCAGGATATGCACAAAGTGTTTTGTTGAAAAATACTTCAAAGTCTCTCATGAAAATACAAATGTAAGAGGCTCGAAGGCCTCAATGGACAAAATTCAGATTATTAAAAAGACTTTATAAACTCTTGAGTAAGTGCGCGGTTGGAGAAGGGTGTAGACATCCATCAAAGCAAGCAGCGGGTACATGAAATGGTTCTTTTGAAGGAAATTTGGTAACTTTCAATCAAATGCAAGGAAGCCCGCACCAGAGAGAGGAATAAAGTGTGAGTCTTGGTGCTATAGGGATTGGGTTTATTTAAAAAAGGAATCTTCAGGAACCTTTAGGAAACACATAGAATGGATGAAGCATAGGCCACGCCTACATTGAGAATAAAACAAAGTATTGAAAAAGGCTCAATGGCAAGAGAAAGTGAAGGGCATCGCATTGTGTGAAGTTAAAAATAGGGCATCTACCATTAAAAGGTTGCAGGATATGCGCATGAATTTTCCTATTGAAAGTCTTTCAAATAAGATCTTTGAAGCAGAAAAAATAAGAGATGTGTTGGACAGTAAGCTGCCTCGAGGAACTCCTAAGTATAAAATGAAACTAGAAGAAAGGGCGCCAGTATGACAAAGAAATGATTCATTAGAAATGTCTAGGAAACACTCTAGAAAATGTTAATGGGAGCTGCCATGAATGTCCGCCAGTTTGCTCGAAGCAATCAGGAAAGAATTAGGGCAAAAAGGAAATTGTAAAGCACAGGAGAATGAACGCACAAGTGAAATTAGGGAAAATCAAAGATGCCAAAACAAATTCAATGGTGGAAAATGAAGGTCAAGTACAGCATAATCTCCACCGTTCCCCGCCATTTTGTGATCTAAAGATGCACAACCTTTAGTTCTTGTGGGATTACAGGCTTGTGACACGTGGCAGGAGTGGGCCCGACAAAGTCTCCATCAAGTGGACGCCTTCTCACAGGTAAAATATAAATGGGACCAAATTATTTTTTAATGCCTTTGAAATAAGAACAAATGGTGGGCCCAAGGCATTTTAAGGGGAAAACATTTTAGAATTAAATGTTGGAAAAAAGTAAATTTTAATAAAGAGGTGGGTGCCCGTGAATTACTTTTAAGGGATTTTTCTTGTAGGTGAAATTTTTTACTTTTCACTATAGAGAGTAAATTTTTATAAAGTGAAAGCGTGAAATATTTGCACAAATGCAAATAATTTTAAATATGAGATAAGTGGAGATTGCACAAGAAGTGAAAAGGGGAACAAACAAAGTGTTTTGTCTGATAAATTTTGTGATTAAATATTTCAATGTGAAATATTTAACTGCCTTTGCTATTTTAGAATGACACATGAAATGGAGGCATGAACAATAATTTTTTTTTTGGTTCAAAATCCTATTATTAAAGTTGAGATACTTTAATATATGAAGGAAAATATTGTGCAGTGAAGGAAATGAGGGAAAAACTGAATTTTCACGGGCAAACAAGCTAAGTTGTTTTTTAGCAATTGAGTGAATTTGAAGATTCTCCACATGGGTGAATTTTCTGTTGCAGGACAACTAAAAGCAAGCACAAACAATGAGGCAAATTTGATTACAGAGAGATGAAATAGGTTTGGAGCAACTTGTTGATCGATGGTGGATTGAGTTTTCGGATGGCATCTACGGACCAGACTGATCTTAGGGCTACTTATGTTTCTCTTTTATTCTTTTCTTCTCTCATTGTAAAAAAGGAGAGGCTGGGGTTTCCAATTTTTGAAAGCTCTGCAAGTCAGGTAGAAGCTCTGGGTAGAATTGTATAGTTGGGAGAAATGTAATTGAGTCATTAAATCTGAAAATATCTGTTATGAATTGTGTTCTCATGTTTGTATTTAGCAGATAATTGTCTCCATTTCTGAGATGTATTACTCTTTTTTATTCAATAATAAGATTATCTGAGTCTTTTCATGCACATCTGCTACATTCGAGTGATATATGTTGCTACCTTCTATTATGAGAATAATGTAATTGCTTTAATGAAGGACAAGGTGCATTTATTATTGTCTTTTGTTCATAGGATAGTGTAATTGCTTCAGCATATGTGACAGGAATACTATGTTTCAGGTGGATTTATAAGAAGAGTTATCAGATAAAAATTTAGTGATCTAGTTGTCATAATATGATAACATCTGTAAGGATCTTCATAACATTTTTAACACTGTAGGATGAATGCTGGTTATATGACTTCATAGCCCATTTTATGGCACTGGTCAAGTATTATACTTCTATTGTTTTCAGCTGGGTCCCCAATCTTCAAAATTAAAAATCATTTTAAATCCCTATGTGTTATTGTGTTGTGGTTATCTCATGCTCCAAGTAATTGATATTACTGATGAACAACCAATTCATTTTAGTATTATCCTATTATGTTGAGTCATTAAATGAGATTATCTGTTGAGCAATATTATGTTATATATGTGTTTCAATTTGTTGATATTGCTAAAGGGATCACCCTCCCGGGTCTTGCAGAGCCCAAAGTGTAGGAGGTTATTTTAAAATCCTCATCAGTTGGCCCAGGTTCTCCAAGCTGCCCTAGATTGGAATTGGCAATTCCATAGGTAGATTAGGAGACAAACCTGGTTAACAGCATAAAAAATAACCAACAGAAGCTATGTGTATGCTTCTTCACAAATGGACAATGAGGTGCACACCGCATAAATGCAAGGGATGTCACTAGAACAAGAAGAAAAAATCACTCCTAATCAGACACTCTTCTCATGGATGGAAGAGGAAGAAGCAGTGTTTTCCAATGATGCGTCCATATCTAAAACATCACAAGTACAATCCAATTATAATACTCACTCAAAGAGGATATTCTCAAGTGAACCAATTGTTCCACAACTACTCAATTCACAACCTAAAAGTGCTTCCAACCAAATTGCTAGTACCTCCGCAGTGATTCCACAATGTCCATTGCGTAGGGAAATCATCATAACAAGAGAAAAAGAGCAGAAATATCCTAATCCACCACCCTTCAACATGGTGGAACAATTAATGAAATCATGCACTAATGTGTCTCTTTGGGATATGTTAGAAATCCTAGAACAAAAGACATTACTACAGAAGGCACTCTGAGAGGATCTAATCATTGAAGCAAAGGAGCAATTACTCAAAGGAAAGGCTATTGATCAATCACCTCCAAAAAATTTTCTCACAAATAGTAGAGTGGAAGCCCTCGTTGAGGTAAGAGATAGCCTAAAACCCAAACACTTCTTTCTAATGCTTATTATGGAAGAGAAGTTATTACACAATGCCATGATTGACTCTAGTGCTAGGACCAAAGTTATGCCTAAATAGATAGCTAAATCTTTAGAGCTTGGTTATGAACCTTTAAAAAATGGATTCATGCAACTTGATGGAACCAGAGTTGAAACTATCGATCTCATCAAGGATCTTCCCTTGACTCTATTTGTATTCCCTAGTATCAATATACCATAAGATACTATGATCATAGATGTCCCCCCCATGTTTGGCCTCTGCCTATCCCAAGAATTTACTTCAAAGGTGGGTTGATACCTATCCCTGGATTGGTCACACATCATTCTTAGGACCAAGCATGGTGTTGAAATGAAGATAGAATTTGAAGCTCTACATTTAGAGCATGTGGCCAATGAGGCCATGATCAACTTTGAGGTTGTTCATACTTTTATCACTGAGAAAGAAATGTATTGCACCGAGCTACTAGAAGATGAAAAGGTGACCAATGATTGGACTGATCAAGAAGATGTTTTATTGAGCAAACATATGAATATTGATCCTTTCAAAAAATACCATGCCACCGAGTTGGGAACCTATGTCATCTATGATGAAGATCTAGTTCTCCCAAAGGTTGTCAGAAAACCAAAGAATGGTCAAACCTCAGAGTTATGGACGCTACATTTCATTGGAACAAGACACAAGAATGGCCCAGGAGCTTGGATATGTTTAATGTCCCCACAGAATTAAAAGAAACTAAGGTCTTTCCACTTCAAGTTCAGTTGCTTGAAAAATGAAGCTAAATATGAAGGAGTTGTACAAGGTATTAGCCTTATAGAATGGATGGGCATTAAGCAATTAATGGTGTTTGTAGATTCCAAACTAGTAGTAAATCAAGTTCAAGGAATTTATGTGGCCAAGAATTTCCACATGTGATCCTATAAACACTGAGTTTGGGACCTGATTGAGGTTTTGAAGCCTTCAACATATAGACAGTTCCCCGAGAATAGAATACAAATGCATATCACATGGCATCAATCGGATCCCAGTTTGATCCCACCTTCAATCTCATTCACAACAAATGCTCTGTATGAGTGATAGTATGACTGGTGATTCTACATAATGACCAAAGCTAGAAATTGTTTGACAATGATGAACACATTGCCTCATTTATGTAGCAGTCAGGAGAATTTTTTCATCAGCTCCAACCGAGGATTGTCAGAGCATATGAGAGATAAATCATTCAACTGAAATATAACAAGCTTTTGAAGCGATTGGCCACTCTTGATAATATTTTCAATTGTGATGATGTAAGAAACAAAAAATGGAATTTCATAGCATACAAAGGTGACTATGTGGACCTTTAGGTCAGAGATGGAAGAAAGCTCAAAGTTGGGAAGGATGTCCCGCATCATGATAAAGAAAGGCTTATTGTCTTTTGTCAAAAATATGAGTGTTGGCCTGGTCATACGATGAGCTCAAGGGATATGATCCCAACATCATCCAACATACAATAGAGTTGGTGGAAGGTGCAAAACCATCCAGTCAAAGATAGAAAGTAGTGAATCATAATATTGAAGCACTAATGGCACAAGAATTAACAAAGATAATCTAGTCCTAGATTGTTTTCTTGGTCAAACACAACATGTGGGTATCTAATCTGGTCCTAGTTTGAAAGAAGAATGGAGATATTCGTGTATGTGTGGAATTTCAAGACCTAAACAGAGCATCCCTAAAGGAACTTTACCCACTACCTTTGATGGATTCAATCCTACAAAAAGTGGCAGGATTAGAGATTTTTTCTTGTTAGATGGCTTCTCTAGCTACAATCAGATTTGGGTTAAAGAAGAGGATCAACATAAGACAATGTTCACTACCAAGTGGGGAACTTCTACATACGCCAAGATGCCATTTCACCTCTCCAATGTAGGAGCCACCTTCCAGCGAGCAATAGATATCACTTTTAGCAAACTAATTAACAAGATTGTCTTGATCTATTTGGATGATTTGATGATGTTCTTCAAATCCAAAGATGATCATTTTGATTAGCTTCAGATGGTTTTCAAGAAATGTCAGGATTTTAGGATATCCCTAAACCCAAAAAAGTGTGTAATTAGATTTCTACAAGGCAAGCTATTGGGGCACGTGGTGTCCAATGAACCTAGAGAAGCCTTTGGGAGAGTCAAGGATGCTATTTTATTCAATCCTATTCTAGTTAATCCAAACTTATCAAAATATTTCATAATTTATGTATTTAGTAGCAAGTCCAACATTGCTACTATCTTGACTTAGAAATTTGATGAGGGCAAGGGAGAGCATCCAATAGCATTTCACTCCTAGACCCTATAGGAATATGAGACAAAATACAAAATTGTAGAGAGGCAAACATTTGCAATTGTTAAGGGGCTCAAGAAGTTCCAACACTTAATATCATGCAATAAGGTGATTGTCTATATTGTGCATTCTAACATGCACAAATACATCTTGGAAGGAGAGATCACTAAGAAAATATCCAATTGGATCACCAAGATCCTCGAATATGACATTGAGGTTAAGCCTAACAAGACCATTTAGGGAAGAGGGTTGTGTGAATACCTTGCGCACGATGAAGAAATGGCCACTAAAGAAGAGCAGCCAAAGTTAGTCATAATGAACGAGTCAGATTCTAAAGGTTGTTGGCTGGTGGATATAGTAAGATTTATGCACATAGGAAAGTATCCATTGGGCCTTCCTTCTTAGAAGAAGAGATTCTATCGACTACAAAATAGCATATATACAATCATTGAGGGGATCATGTCTAAAAGAAATTTTAATGGCATTCTATTGTTGTGTGTTACCACAGAGTAGGAAAAGAGGACCCTCAGTACTTACCACACTAGTTTTGCGGGAAGAAATTTCTCCATAAAGACAACCACCATCAAAATCATGTGCACAAGATACTTTTTCCAACACTCTTAAAAAATTCCTACTCCTTGGTGAAAACCTACAAGGAATGCTAGTTCTTCATAGGAAGAAGAAAGAATTTTGCAATGCCCCTCAATCTGATAGTGGTTGATGAGCCATTTGTGCAATGGGGTTTGGAATTCATCAGAATAATCAACCTAGCCTCCAGTGTTGGACATAAATGGATCTTGACGGCCACTGACTACTTTACTAGGTGGATCGAAGTCATGCTAATTAAAAATGTGACAGAAGTAGAGAGAGTGGATTTCCTAGAAGAGTTGGTGACAAGATTCATCCTACCTAAAACTATCATCTCTGACAATGCTAAAGCTTTCCTGGGCTTTAAGGTAAGTCAATTTCAACTTACACGACATATTCCTTAAAACATCATCAAACTACTACCTACAGGGGAACAACTTAGCCAAGTTGATAAAAAAAAATTTGGCCTGAATCCTTAAAAGAATTGGGTCTAAATACCAAAAGGAGTGGCATAAAGACCTCCAAACAATGCTCTAGACATAGCGCATCACTCCTAAGAAAGTCCTCAAGACTTCACCGTATGAGCTAGTATATGGAAAAGAGGTATTATTTCCTATATCTATGGAGATGCCGACACTACAATTGCTAAAATATCAAGAGGTGGAACAAAACAACACAATTTGGAGGTGCAGTTAGCTAAGTTGCTAGAAGTACAAGAAAAAAAAGAAAATTCCCTAGCAACCATGACTAATTGCCAATAAGTGGTTAAAAGGTGGTTTGAAAAGAAAGCATCCAATCAAAGGGCTACGCAGCTAAGTCAACACGAGAAGTTTGATAGATTTTGGGAAGGCCTATTCTAGATAATTCAATGCAAAGAACATAACACATATGAGTTAGAAACTATGGAAAAAGAAGTGTTGGAAATTCCAATCAACATAATTCACTTGAAACTATTTAATTAAGCTTGCTTCCCTACCAATGTGAATATGTCTATAATTTTTTTCCCTTCTTTCCTTTTTTTTGTTGGTCGGTCTCTTTTATTTATCCTATGGTTTGATGCGGAAAAGAGCGAGTAACCTATTGTTGCAAAAAAGTAGAAAAATAAACTCATAGCTAAGAGGAACAAGAAATTCATTAGACACCCACATGCAGAATTGATACATATATGCTAAAAAAGGAAAAGATTCACCCAGTTGTAGAATACGAAAGTAGACAATGAGATTATTTTATAAAAATATATTTTTATTATATATATGCATGCTTTGATATTTACATTATCAAAATGGCTTAAAGCCACACTTGTAAATAGCATATAGTTCTATTTTGCTTCTTTTATATATTTTATAGAAAGCCTTTTTCAGGCATGTATACAAAAACAAGCTAATTGCTATGAGTTTTTTTAAAGGAAAAATGAAAGGCACATAAGTCTTTAGTCCATAGCATGGGCAGCAATAAGGGAGGCATCAATAGTAGTGTACACAACATCTTCATCGATAGGGACATTATCACCAGCAACAATATCATTAACTAGAGAAACAACCAGAGGGAGAGGGAACATAAGGTTCCTGAAGTCCATATACCAGTTGATGTCATAAAATGACACCACGTTATATAGATACAAAATAGGAAATGGCAAGCCTGAGTGACCCACTAGCAGCTCTCATCTTGTGACTAGAGGTAGAAGCCACTTAGAAATGGAAGCCACCGCACAACCACATCCTCTTCTATGAACCTCCATAGGTTGCACGTGGTTGGTATGCCTCCACCAAATGAAACATTTTCCACTACCTCTCTAAGGCCATTTAGGTACTTAGGGAATATTTCTTTCACAAGATGAAGGATCATGGGTTTGGGAATTCCTATATCTAGCATGGAGATGACAAAGTGCAAGCACACATCAGTGTTAATTTGATACTTGTCCCAGTATTCAATCCAATCCAATCCAAAAACCCATTTCATGGTTATAATAGCCAGTGAGTGCTTGTTCTTCATCATCCTTTTCAAACGCTTAGTGGAAATTTCACCTAAAAAGTTAGTCTAAGACTTGTGACACACTAACCTAATTGGGGTGTTCATACTAGAAACCACTCTGCAACTAGCCTAAAATTATCTCTACAAAGTACCTAAGTCTAACCTATGAAAACACTACACACCTCCAATACTAAACTCCTAAACCAATTTCCTACTACCAAATTTGCTCTAATCGCTAAGTGTGATTTTGCAACTCTTAGATGCCTATTTATAGAAAAATTAAGGAAATGTGTGGTAATCTACTTACCATAAATGTGATGCTAATCTAGTACCAACTTGAAAGTTGTGCTTGAGCTTAGCTCAAATTTCTCACCTAGTTGCATCTGTTGAGTACAACTTGCTATGTGCAAAATTAATAAGGGCTAATTAATTAGCCTAAGCTGGTGGCAGAAATCAGCGGTGTTATGCACGACCAAGGACTAAGGTGTCATTCTCTAGGTATTTTTCTTATTCCAAGGCAAAGCTCGTATCTTTTAAAATGTTCATCACATCTTTGGCTTAACCATTCCTTTTGAGATATTAATTACCAATGCATATGAATGCTTAAGCTACTAGAAAAACATCAGCTCAAGTTCTAAGAAAATTTGCATTGTACAATAGGTTGCCATCTGCAATTATGAATTCTCATCACATCAAAATGACAAGTGATTCATCTTGCACAAGCCAAGGGTTGGCAATACATGCTGAATTAAATGCAAAAAGGTAACTCCCGTCTACCACCTTGAGGAAAAATAGCTAAGTATTGCATGTGAAGTCTTTGAGTAGTTAAAAGTTCATTTCAAATATGTTGCCTAGAGAAAGAATGATTTCTAGTGCAAAACTAGAGCCGAGATAAAATTACAGAAAGTGAGATAAAATTATAGAAAGTTTCAAGTTAGAAAATGTTTCCCACAAAGCAAAAATGGCAGAAAGTTCAAGCCAAGAATTACAGGGATGTGCAACAAAAGGCTTATTTAGAGCCATATGAGGGGCACCAGTTGTTGATATTTTTAAAAAAATTCTTAGGCCACACCAGGTATTCCTAACAAGACAAGGTGGGAAAACACAAAAGAGCTAGACACGCCCAAAAGCTATAGAGACTAGAGCTTAATTCAAGGAGACGGGAATAACATTCATGATCCTTTTCTTGCAAAGAACCCTAAAGGATTAAGGGAAGCAACCTACAAATGAAGGTGTCTAGAAAGGTAATTTCAATGGTAAAAAAGGTATGGTCCAACGAACTTCCTCAATATATGGTCCCTTTTGTGCACTACTGCCCTGAATTGGTTGATGTGACCATTAGTCATTTTAACTCAAGCACCAAAACCATCAAGGGTTGGACCTTGTTGGTTAATATCACTCTAGTAGCCATCTAGAATATGTTGTGTATTCCTAATCATAAGAGCAGAGGGATACCAATGGAGACATTCACTCCTACACAGGGGAATAATATATGGAGTACCAAGAATAAGGTTGTGTATTTTTATAACAAAGAAAGCCAAAGGATGGAAGCAAAGCAAGGGAAGCCACCAAGAATTCTAACATAGCATGGCACTTTCCTAGAAGACCTGGAAGATGCCTTTTCAATTATGGCATTTTTTTCAGTCTAGACACTAACAAGGAGGTGCACACATTTCAATTGGGCCCAGGTTTCTAGTTTTGTAGGAAACAATCTTATTTCTAGTATGATTTTGAAGAGTACCTTGCAAAGAAAATGATAGAGAAAATCAACAAATACCAAGCTAAATGGAAGTTCATATTTATTTCCTATCTTGCCCATATATTTTTGCATTAGAGCCCAGATTTCTTTGATAAGCAGGTGAATTTTTCTATTTTTGATGAAAGGAACAAAGAAAATTTAGTTTCAAGTCTATAATCCTCTCCTCTCTTCCACTTTTGATTACTATGCATTTTTGGATTATTTATTGACTCTTCTTTTACAAGATTTACTAGAAGAGGAGAGTATTAATTGACTCACTCTGATGCACATATATTATATACAAAACTTCATTCCCTGATGTGACTAGTTTTTCATAGTAGATTTCACATTCATTCAGATGCGAGGCTTCATCAAGGATACATTCCTCCTTCCAACGTGTGTTAAAAATTGAGTGCTATCCCTTGAGATGTTCTGGTAGGCATGCATTATTGATATTACTTTCTCTAGTAAAAAGGCCAAGAGGAAGGGATTCTTCACCTTCCTACAAAGTTTCAAAATAGTAGCCATTAAAAAGAAGCAAATGCACCCACTATTGCAAGATAAGCTGGCTCATCTAGGGTTGGTGATGATCTATGATAAATGGAATTATAACCCTTTCAATGATCTCTCATATGAGCATCTCAAGGTAACTCATAGCCATCAGCCTTACTGGGAGAGGAGGTGCAGCTCACTAGAGCATGCAGATGAGTTATTAGTCAACCTGATTCATATTCACATAGAAGACAATAGGTTGTCATGGCATAAGTTCTATTTCACCGAGATGGATTATGATGAGAACAACAAAATAGGAAAAGCCATGTTTAATAAGCTGAGAAATGAAGAAGAATGGACTATTGAAAGGATCAAAACCTTCTAGATATATCACCAAGAGACAAAACAACTTGACATACCTTATGAAAGTGTGCAGGATGTTGAAGGGTTTGACAGGCTATGGGATGAGGAGCATCCTGCTTCTAACTCAAGTGCTAACAGTGGTAATGACCCCGATGAAGAAGAAGAGCAAGCAGAGGAGGAAGTTGACACATCAACATCCTCTGCTTAGCAAAAGAGGAAGTCTACAGGGTCATCTACCTATGTCGCTTCAAATGTGCAACTAAATATATCAAGAGCTTCACAGACACTTACCTAGGCCTCAAAAGCAATAAGGGGGTCCCAACCGCAACAACCATAAATTGTAGACACATAAAATTGACCTAAGTCTACAAGCTCTATTTTTTTACCACTTTCATCCTAGCATAATTATGACATTTAATTATGTCCTTGGTCCATTTTCCACTATTAATTAAATAATTCATTATTATCTAATTAAATCATGCCTTGTATTCTTCATATTTATTAAATAAATAAATTACATTTATTTATTCAATACGTCACTAAGGGTCTATTGTCTTCTTACAATTAAATAAATTTCTTAATTTATTTAATTTCCATTATTCATTATGCCTTCTTGATTATTTAATAAATGAATTTTATTTATTTATTTAATATGTCACTAATTCTCATAATTAAATGAATTAATTAACTTATTTACTTATCAGTCATTATCGTCTAAATTAAATAATTATGTTTAATTATTTAATTGCCTAAATTAACGTTTCCCTCATTTTAAATCAATTTTTTATTTAAAATGATCTCACATTATTAACTGCCACTTCATTTTAGTAAATAATCTAAAAAGATTATTTACTGTCACACAAAATCCATATTTTTGAATTAATTTATTCAAAAAAATAATCTTCTTCCAAAAATTAAGTAATTGAGGAAATTCTTGATTTTCCAAATCTACTTTTCAGTTCAACTCTTATCTTCTTGATTTTTCGAATCTTGCAAATCAAGCAGTCTTTATCTTCTTGATTTTAAAAAAATCTTTATCTTTTTGGCTAATTATCACATTTATTCTTGACCGCCGATTTGATTTTCTCAAAAGGCATCTTGACCACTCATTTAATAATTTTTCCCTAACCCTAATCATGGGTTGTCATGTACAATCTTGACCGTTGATTTTAGGCTTTCATCTGCTATTAATCTCATTCATCTTTCCAAATTTGCATTTTCTATAAAATGCCAATTTTGCTCACATTTTAGGCTAACCCGTTTATGCTTAGATTTAACACATGCGTACTTTGCACTTGGCATAGTTAATTTGAATACTTACTCTTAAGCATAGTCATTTTGTCATAGGCATAGGCATGTATACTATTTATCATTCAAATCCTTCAAAACTTGCATAGGGCATAGTCATAATCATCTGCTCACACACACAAATCTGAGAGTAATAATCATACATTCATTGTGAGCTAGAAGGTGCTATGGAGATGAATCATGGAGGCTTCGAAGAATAATTGGTATAATCATTCTTTTTTTTAGCTTTCATTGTACTCGATAGCTCTTTGGGTTTTATTTTATATGCTTTAATCTACTAATCTGCTAACCCAGAAAATTACCCATTGTTACATTGGTGAACCTAACTATGTTATTTTCTATTTTTGTATAGTTTTCTATTTTCTATCATTTTTGTAGGTACAAGTATAGAATGACGCATTTGTGTTTTCTTGAGCCGCATCCACTACATCACGACACATTTACAAGCCAAAACACTGCAATTGATCTGCTGCACCAAATACTAGTCCAAAACACCACATTTGATAGATCGAGCCACATTCGATCATTCAAATGATGCATTTGTTTTCCAAACTGCACCGACCTATCAGAAACGAGAACACAACATCAAGCCGCATTTGCTACACAAAGCAACACATTCGCTCTGTTGTGACACATTTTCCTAGTAATATTTATTTTCAAGTTCTACATTCAGGTTTTTCATTTTTGCATTCTGGTTTTCTTTTTGCATTCTGCCTAGCATAAGTGTTCTTGTGTTACTAACCTTTGTTCATAGCATGTGGCAGTTACATTTTGAGGGTCCAAGACTATTTGATAAGACTCCTAACATGTGATTTTGTAGATTCGAGTGTCCAAGAGTCACTTCTAAACATTGTGCTTTTTATTTTTAGAATGAACATAAAATGAACATGTTTTCAATTCTACCTAATTGTGTTTGAAGGTGGTACGTGACTATGCTATCACCCTGTGCAAACTAGGTGATCAAAAAGCCAAACCCACCTTGTTTCTATGTAAACTTGACTCAATAATCGTAGTATCCCCCCCCCTTGCACACTTGTACGATCCCGTGTGTAAGAGAAATGGTTATTGACTCTATAAATTGGGCCTGCTAGGGGATTTCATCACCCCAAAGTGACTCAAATTAGCAACAAATATTTTTCACCAAGCTACCCCTGACTGGTATATAAATGTGAATCTTAAGGGAAAACCTAAGATTAAGAGTGTGGATGTGTCATAAAGATCAAGTAGTACTCCCCAAAACCTATTGAGTGTAAGCCCTTCAAGACAGAGTGTCTCCTAAATAGAGATTAATCTTGTGCCGCATGTATGGACACTCGAATGGGGGTCCCAAATTAAAAACCATTGTGTAGTAGCCAATGTAGACACATAAAATTGTCCTAGGCTTGCAACTCTTGGATTATTCAACATTGCCCCTTTCATTCTTAATAATTAAATAATTTTTAATTATTTAATTATTTTCTAAAGTTATAATTCTTCTATTAATTAAATAATTTTAATTATTTAATTAATTCATTTTTGTCATTTATTTCTCCTTGATTATTAAATAAATAAATTTTATTTATTTATCTAATACGTCATTAATTACCTAAAGTCTTCCTTTAATTAAATAAATTTCTTAATTTATTTAATTCCCTTTTTGTCATTTATTCCTCTTGATTATTAAATAAATAAATTTTATTTATTTAATTATGTCACTAAGCAAGTCCCCTTCTTTTAAAAATTAAATAGATTCTAATTTATTTGATTTTTGTCCATTTTCTACTATAATTAAATAATTATTTTAATTATTTAATTATTCATTAACCTCTTCTCTCATTAAATTAAATAAAGTTAATTTATTTAATTTGGTCCACTCTCTTGAATTTTGAATTAAATTATTATTTAATTCGAAATGATTCCTTTGTCACATTCCTCCATAATTAAATAATATCTTTATTATTTAATTATTTACTGGTCACCTGGAGTAAATAAATTTTATTATTTAATTTCTCCAGCAACCTCTTTGTCCGTGCCATCTTATCTTCCAAATTAATTCTTATCTTTTGACATCTCATTTAATTTCGACCCTTGATTGAATTATCTTATAATTCAATCTTGGCCCTTCATCCTTATCATTTGCCCTAATTTTGACCTAACCCTAATTCTTATTGCAACATTCAATCTTGATCATTGATTCTAGGGTTTTTGTCATCTTCTCATCCTGGCCACACATTCAAAATTGCAGTTTTTATAAAATGGCAATTTTGTTCTCATTTGGCTCTCTCTTGGTCTCTTATCTCTCTGGCTCTTGGAGGCTCTCTCTCTCTCTTGATCTTTCTTCCATCTCATGCTCATTTTGTCAATTTAGGTTATGATCATTGTCATTTGCAGTCATTGTCATTTTAGTCTATTGTCAAGTCATTTCTTTCAATAAATCCTTCAAAACTTGCTTTGGTCTTGTCATTTGTCATAGTTGCTCATACAAATCTGAGGGCATCTCTATTTATAGCAAGCTAGGAGGTGTAACAAAGGTGAAGCATGGAAGATGAAGACCTAGGGTAACATTGTTCCTTTTGTTTTCACATCACTTCCTTTGTACTTTGTTACTTCATAGGAATTTTAATTGTTATTGTGCTAACCCCTCTAACAAATTTTAGAATTTTCCCTTGATCACATTGGTGAACCCGACGTATTTTAACACATTTTGAGAAATCTTGGAGTTGGGTTTCTTTTTATTGCAGGTTTTGTTAGCTTTTTGTTGCAGGTTTGGCATCATTTTTGGACAAAACCCTAGTTTCCAAGGATTCGACCATATCTTTCACACGGATTTGTATTTTCTCACAATTTGTTTTCTGTAGGTCGAGGACACTATCAAGAGCTCTCATTCCAAAAATCAGATTTTTTGGATCTGTTTTTCTTTTTTTACAATTATTTTTCTGTTTTTAATAAAAAATTAATTTTGGGAGTAAATAATCGAATTTTTCAGATATTTTTACATTTCTGGAAAGCTATTTTAATTTTAACAGGGGTCTACTCTTTAGTTTTTAAATTTTTATGTGCAATTATTAGTCAAAAAAATAGATGTTTTGAAATTAGGGTTTAAAAAAAAATTGCTTATATCTCACTCACGGTTACAGATATACTCACAAAAAATTTTTTACAGATTTGGAATGACATCAGACGTCTCCAGTAAAAAAATCAGAATTTTTGGAGCTATTTTGTATTTCTTATAATTTTTTTATGATTTTCAATAGAAAATTAATATTGGGCGCACAATAGGGAATTTTTCTGACTTCTTTACATTTCTGGAAAGGTCTCTGAAAAATAATATCAGTCTCTTCTTTGATTTTGTATTTTTCAGATCAATAATGTCTTCAAATAATCGAATCTAATTCAGCTATGTGAAAAATATGTATCTGAAATTGCAATTTTCTAATGAGTTTATTTTTTTTTATTGGCTGCATTATGATATTATTTCTTTTGATTTTGTAGCTGATTATAAGGAGTTTTAGTGGCAGAAATATCATTCATACACAACAAATTGGAAAGCGAATAATCAGGTGCACATATTCCATCTTCCATTTCTTAATCTTGTTTGTCACACATTTCAATTTGGGGCATAAAATTAATCCTTGTTTGCAAACACATTTGGATTTGGGCTCTTAAAAATGAATTTTGTCTTCAATCACATATCAAAATTGGGTCTAAAATTAACCATTGTCTTCCTACACATTTGAATTGGGGTTAAAAAGAACATGTGCTTCTATTGTTTGCATACAAACATTTCATTTCTAAGGGAAATTAATCGTTGTGAGTGTGAATCAAGTGTGTGTGTGTGATCACAAACACCTCACCTGATTTTCTTTTGTCAAACCCTTCATAGGAGGCCTGCTAGGGGATTTCATCACCCCTAGGGACAACCTCAATCGAAGTGTGAATCGAAAGACACGCTTGTTTGGAAGTTAAAATCTTGTCACTCTTGGCTAAGCCCCAAAGAACTTTATACCTTTGGGAAGTGAAGGTGAAGGGTGGGTTACCCCTTTCTCCCGGCTGTGTGGCAGGATTTTTCTTTCAAATTCATTCCTTAGTCAACCTTGTGCAATCTAGCTTGAGACCTAATTGGCCATACCCCACTTGACTAGTCATAGGGCTTGTTGTTGTGTATTCAAGTGCTTGATTAATCATAGCATTTAATCTTGGAAGACAAACTTATCATTGTGCTTGGTGTGTGTGTTTATGCATTTACATGTAAAATCTTGTGTTTGATATTGCCCAAGTCAAACTTCCAATAAAATTTTTCCACATCATCCAAGTCATCCAATCTCGTCATTCCACATCATCATCTCTTTCATCTAATCAACATCATTTTACACCATGACAACATTTGAAGACATAGCACTAGGGCTTATTCACATGCTTCATAAAGCTCAAACAAATCAAACACCTTTAGACCAAGAAATCATTCAAAGCACCCATAACATTATCCAAAAACTTCAAACCAACCAATCACCACAAATGCAACAACTCATAGCACAAATCCAATACCTCATGGCCAACTGTCAAGTCCAACAAGCACATTATCAAGTCCAATCACCACATCAACACATTTCACATCAACCCTATGTGTCACTTACATCATCATATCAACCTCATCCATCCACATATCATGTTACCCCTTCGTCAACCTATCACAACTCTTCGAATTTCAACTCTTATCCACATCAATCAACCTTTCAACAATCATTGCCCTATTCAACCCCTCCATCATCATCACAACAACAAATCATATCACAAGTCCAAACACCATTCCAACCTAACACATCTATCTATTATGACAATGCCACATCAACATGTCCACCCATATCACAACAACAACGTAACTTCCCAAGTCCACCTTGGCAACAACATCAAGAACCTTTAAGTCTTAATGCCACCTTTGACAAGGGGAACACCAATCTAGTCCATGCACCCTTACCACCATCCAATCAAATGAATATCCCTAATCCACCATGTCCTAGTCCTAATCCATTGGCCACTCCATCTTATAACCCATCAAACTCTTCATTACCCCCACCATCATCTAATCCTCCATCAAATCAATCCCTTACATTTAGATATTTAAAGCATAAATTGATGGCATTATCTAAATCCACCAATCCACCTACAAAGGATGTGACCCAAGGGCTACAAGAAAGGAATCAATTGCCACCATGTCATTCAACTCATATACTTGAACATACAAAAGAGTCCTCAAACATCATGCCAAGTCCTTCAAGTCAACCATGTCATCCACAACCCCTTGAGCCAAGTCAAGATTCTCCCCTCATAAGTCCAAATCAACCTCCATCATGCTCCTATGTTGTTGACCATCTTGAACATGTCAAGTCTCTCCAAGAGTCATCCCCTTCTACTTCCATTCAAGCAACCCAAGATGTATGTCAAGAGCCTAATCCTAAGCATGTGGAAACATCAAGCCCTAGTCCTAATCAAGACGAAATCATTGTCATCCAACCTGTCCATAATCTTTATCTCTTTTATGATCAAGATGATATCCATAATGATGAAGAGCCTATCCATGATCCATCAACATCCACTTCCCTTGATGACACAAGTGCCTACCAAGCTAGTATGGAAGATCAAACCAATAATGTGGATCTAAATGAACATATTCAAGATCCTTTAAATCCTCCATCATCCACTATTGACCCCATTGCAAGTCCTCCATCATATCCACTTGGTCTTTCCAATAAAGAATTCATGTCTCGTGTTCCACCTACACCTAGTCCCATTGTCCATTTCATACCCCAAGGACATCAATCTCAAGATGTTGGTACTTCCCCCATGTCTCCTAAGTCCGCCTCCTTCCATCATAAATCCTACCATACACCTAAGACATATGTTGCCATTCCACCATCGTCATCCTACAAATGTCAAAAGCATGTGACCATACACCTTCCTCCATCCAATTTACCACCATTACTTCCAACTCCTAATACCCCTCCATCCGCTTTGCCACCATTACTTCCAACTCCTAATACCCCTCCATCCGCTTTTCCACCATTACTTCCAACACCTAATATCCCTACCATCCAATCCTCTTATCCAATTATCCATAAATACCCTAAATATCCTAGTCATGACCAACAAATGTACACATTGTGTAAACATAAAGCTCCCACTCATTCCATCCACCCCATGGGATTCAAAAATAAAAATTTGGATGCTTCTATTTATAAAGTCAAAAATTCTAAAGGTCTTAATTCCTTAGAATACAATTTCAAAAAGTCAAAGCCAAGTACATCTAAAAAGCTATATAAGCCCATACCTTCAAAAGAAAGGTCTAAAAACAAAATGGTTTGGGTACCTAAGAAAAAAGAAGGCAAGTCGAATAAGGCATCCATGTCACAAAAATCCCAACCATCCACTTCCATCCAAAATGCATATTCCATCAAAAAATCTCAAATTCTGAAAACCCACAAGAAAAATAAAAGTCATAAAAATACTAAGTCTATGTGGGTACCTAAAGCACTTCATCACCCATCTCCTAAGCAAACATCTCCATTGCTTTCTACACCTCGTCCACATCAAAAGCTTCAACATTTATCACAATGTGTGCAACCATTGGTCATGATTCCCTTCCATTTCACAACAAGCCCTTATACCTCCATCTCGTCACCTCCCATCCACTATCCTACATATCTTCCCTATCATATCCCTATGGTCCATGCTTTTGGCTAAGCCTCCCCATTCATCTTTTTCATAAGTCCTACATAATCCATTATTTTCCTCCATAATACACATCATAATCCATCATCTACCTACTCCATCGCCCTTTTCATGTCATCCCTTACCAACATCTATGCGCATAATGATATTTGACATGGTCCATGCAATGACATCCATCTCTAGTGAGGTTATCACCTTTCATGGAACTAGACACTTGAGTCTCTCCTGCTCAAAAGTCAAAAAGTCAAAAAAAAAGTGAGAATCCCTTCATCCGTGAACGAAGGCATTTGCGGTAGCCTTGGATGAGTGCCATGATAGAAACGGCAGAAAGCGGGGCATCATGTGTGGTTTGGTCTTTATGTCCTTACGCGGGGCGCGATGGCTATCTTCATCAACCTATCATTTTTATGTCATATCATTTCCATCCTACCTACCATCTTTAGCCATCATACCTACCTATCATGTTGGGTCCACTTATCCACTCTTCTCCTTTTGATCTTGATGAAGATATAGGGGCAAAGTGTTGAAACATGTTTTTTGGGTATCTCTTGACATGCCTCATCCTATCTAAACCAATCATATCATTATCCTATTGTCATCAGCTTTGTCACGAAAAATCCTAAGTCTTGTACCTAGAATGGGGCATGTCATTCCTATGTGACATAGTCTTTGGAGATCACATCCTTGCTCTCTTATGCATACATCCATTCCATCCATTAATCCCATTTATCTCCTTGCACCTAGACTTGGTTTTCCCCTTGTCATTGGTATCTAGCACAAAGGCTACCCAAATTTTCATCCATTGACACCTCAAAAATGTCAAAATTCAAAAAAAAAAAATCATAAGATGACAAAAAGACAAAAAACATCATAAAATTATAAAATCAAAAAAAATCCAAAAAATGTCAAAAGCCAAAAAAAATCCTTAAAATTCCAAAATCCAAAAAAATCCAAAAGCGGAGAAAAAGACCAGAAAACATCCACAGAAATGTAAAAGCCAAAAAAAAAATCCATAAAATTTAAAATCAAAAACTTCGCGGTCAAATTATTCTCCGTCTAAAAGGTGAGTCAAAGTCGTTGATGTCGGTCAGGTCCATGTCATTTGCAATAGAGACTCGTTGTCTCTGCGCATTTCTTCAGTAGCCAAGGCCATCGGTCGATGGAGTCACGAGAGACATTTGGAGTGGATTGCTTTTAGGTTTGTCAAAATCAAATCATAGCATTTGTCCACGAAAATCATCATCCACGCCGGTCAAATGCTTGTTCAAATAAGTCAAAACTCGGACCACCGAGAATGATCCATTTGAAATGTCAAGTAATAGAATGAGTCAAATTATACAAGCATAAGGTCAATCAATCGCCACAATCAACATCAGTCAACACTTGAAACATATTAGATCAAAGAAAAACCGGTCTTGCCATTCTTTTGGTCCCTCTTCAAGATCTCCTTCTTGGAGTTAGACCACCGTCAAAATGCTGCCTTTTCGGGTTGTCGTAGCTGCGACAATGGCCCACGATCAAAGCTATCAACGTATCAAATTAGCGAAGCTCGCCAAGTATCAGAGTGTCAAAACAAAACCAAAATTCCAATCTTTGGCAAATTAAAACGTTGGCAAACAAAATAAAAAGGTAGAAACATTAATCTTTACGGTCCTATCTTGTCTTATCTTTTGACTATCTTGGCTATTTCTTATCACTTTATCTTGTCTTTTTGGTCGCATGTGTAAAGCTACCTCGGATGTCCACGCTGGAAGGATTTAGAGGTCGATGATGTCTCCTAACCTATTTTATTTTCTTTGACTACTGTTTGTGGATTGTCTTGACAAAAAGACTAGGGCAACATGACCCTTGGTATGAGTTAGGACATTCCCTGTCTTTGACTGTCTATTTTTCAAGTGGATATTGCCCGCACACCTTAGTCGATCATATCGCAGGTGTTTGTTGTCCATTTGTGTCATTTTTACCACCCAATGATGATTAAGAGCAATAAATTTAGTCCTATGGCAATGTTTTGAAGGATTTGGTCTAGTAACTAACATGCATCTTCTTTAGTCTTGTCATTTTCTCTCACTCGTCTCATGTAGGCATTGCATCCATCTCATCATCCATATCATTTTCATTAACATTTCTTTGTCTCTTCATATTCTAGTCTTCTCATCCATTTCGAGAGCACACCCATGTTCTTGGACCCTGTCTGTCCTCTCGAGGGGGCATACCGCAACCCTCCTCGTCATTCTTCCTCATCTTGTTTTGCAGGGGCATTCTTTGGCTTATTTTTCTTTGTCCGCGATGCGACATGCTACATTACAAGGGGCAAATGTAGACACATAAAATTGTCCTAGGCTTGCAACTCTTAGATTATTCAACATTGCCCTTTTCATTCTTAATAATTAAATAATTTTTAATTATTTAATTATTTTCTAAAGTCATAATTCTTCTATTAATTAAATAAATTTAATTATTTAATTAATTCATTTTTGTCATTTATTTCTCCTTGATTATTAAATAAATAAATTTTATTTATTTATCTAATACGTCATTAATTACCTAAAGTCTTCCTTTAATTAAATAAATTTCTTAATTTATTTAATTCCCCTTTTGTTATTTATTCCTCTTGATTATTAAATAAATAAATTTTATTTATTTAATTATAATCATGATCCCCTTCTTTTTAAAAAGAAAAAATTAGAAATAGATTCTAATTTATTTGATTTTTGTCCATTTTCTACTATAATTAAATAATTATTTTAATTATTTAATTATTCATTACCCTCTTCTCTCATTAAATTAAATAAAGTTAATTTATTTAATTTGGTCCACTCTCTTGAATTTTGAATTAAATTATTATTTAATTCGAAATGATTCCTTTTGTCACATTCCTCCCGCTAGAATTAAAATAATATCTTTGTGTTTAATTATTCGATGATCACACAGATTAAATAAATTTTATTATTTAATTTCTCCAGCAACCTCTTTAATAGTGCCATCTTGTCTTTACCCAGAATTAATTCTTATCTTTTGACATCTGTTTAGTTTTACGACCCTTGATTGAATTATCTTATAATTCAATCTTGGCCCTTCATCCTTATCATTTGCCCTAATTTTGACCTAACCCTAATTCTTATTGCAACATTCAATCTTGATCATTGATTCTAGGGTTTTTGTCATCTTCTCATCCTGGCCACACATTTAAAATTGCAGTTTTTATAAAATGGCAATTTTGTTCTCATTTGGCTCTCTCTTGGTCTCTTATCTCTCTGGCTCTTGGAGGCTCTCTCTCTCTCTCTTGATCTTTCTTCCATCTCATGCTCATTTTCTGTCAACTCATGGTCATTGTCATTTGCAGTCATTGTCATTTTAGTCTATTGTCAAGTCATTTCTTTCAATAAATCCTTCAAAACTTGCTTTGGTCTTGTCATTTGTCATAGTTGCTCATACAAATCTGAGGGCATCTCTATTTACAGCAAGCTAGGAGGTGTAACAAAGGTGAAGCATGGAAGATGAAGACCTAGGGTAACATTGTTCCTTTTGTTTTCACATCACTTCCTTTGTACTTTGTTACTTCATAGGAATTTTAATTGTTATTGTGCTAACCCCTCTAACAAATTTTAGAATTTTCCCTTGATCACAGCCAAAAACCTTATATTTGCTAGTACAACAGTCAGTGTGAAGCCTTCCACATCTTCGCAGTCTTTAGTAGAGCTGATCAATCTTCCATGGGAGTTTCATGGGGGTTGGAAGATTGTTTGGCCTAAGAGAGTGCACTAGAAGGGGGATCCTGTGTAGCCAAGCTTCTGGATTCACACACTACTGATATGCGGCTGGGGAAACCCATGTGGAGTCCAGTGAATATTGTCCTGACTTAACCATAGGATTGTACTTATTCTCTTTTGTGTTTGATTACATTCAAAATAGCATGTTTTCTAAGTGTTTGCTAGATACTAAAATGAAACAAACAACATTCAAACATCTAGGCACAAAATATTCAAACTTTAAACAATTTGGTTTTTTGACCAAAACATCAAAAAAATTGACTTTCCTACATTCTACACCGCATCTATTAAACCACATTCACTCTGTCACATAGCATGTGACATTCTTTGCAATGAATTTTCTTTTCTAAAAAACATTTGCTGATCCAAACACCACATTCATATGTCTTACACCGCATTTGAAATTTAAAAAGTTGCATCTAATAAATAGGCCCCAAATGCAATCTATAAAGCTGCATTTGAAAAATTGCACCACATTTTCCATCTGTAGAGCTGCATTTGATCATTGTAACACATTCACTACCTACAATGATGCATTCGCTTAACAAAAAATTAAACTCTATCATAGGCTAGAATCTGAGTCCAAACATTTTAGCCTACTGTCAAATATCTTTTTGAAAAAGTCTCTATCAGAAATCAAAACTGGAATTGCTCAAAACATCCATCATTTGCATTCACTATCTTTCATTTTTCCCATAGGTTTATAAATTTTAGTTGCATTCCCTAGGCATCATAATCATCACTTCTAGCATAAACTTGTCCTTATGGTTTCATCTTGGTAGATTTTGGATTAGGTTAACTCACCGCCCTTTGCAAAACCATTTTTTTCAAAACTAGGTTATCTTGGGACATAGTCATTACTACTCTTTTTCAATCATTGTCCCTTTTGTGAGAACTTCCAACTCAAGAGTTTAGTTAAGAAATATCACATACCATTTTGACCTTGTCACTTAGGCCCCTTATCAAGTCCTTTGATAATCAAAATTGAGACATAAGTCAAGCTTAGAGTGGTTAGGAAAACCTTTCTCCAAATATTGTCCATTTTAGTCCTCATTTTGAACTTAGACTTTGCATTGTTTATCTTAGTCCTCATTTTGCATCTAGACTTTGCATTAATGTTGTCCATCCTAGTCCTCATTTTGAACCTAGACTTTACATTAATCATCTTAGTCCTTAGTCAACAATATCATCTTAGTCCTCATTTGGCACTTTGGCGTTGACAACCTTGTCCTCTTGCATTAATCATTTCCTTAGAAAAATGTCATCATCATCTTGCATTGTCATTCTTTATTCCAAAATACACAAAAAAAAAATAGTGTCATAACTTGTCATCCTAGTCATCATTTTACATTAGTCATTTTCTTTAGACAACATCGTCACATTGCCATCCCTTATTATCGAAAATCCAAAAATATAGTCTTGCATTGTCATCCTTTTATCACAAATATATATATATATATATAGGCTAGCACCATCCTTGCATTTAGATATCATTCTCATCACTCTCATTTGAGTAATTCCCTTTTATGGTGGAAACTAGACTCCAAAGAAGGAAAAGACAAATGGAAAACTTTGCACAAGATTCCAATTCCAATATTAACAATCACACTTATGAACCAAATTGTACTTTTAACGATCCCTTTAACAACATGAACACCCAACCTCTAATGAGAATGCCATCCTCATCAAACAACCCCTTTGAACCATTCTTACGAAAGGATGAATACCGAAAAATACTTGAGGAAAACCTAGAGGTAGTAGCATAAGATCCAGAGGAATCCTCCTTTGTAGAACAAATGGTCTTATATGATAGAGATAGATATTTGGCCATACTTTTAAGTCAAGGAGCTAAATTACCACGTGGATTTGACATCAATACTTTGAGACTGAAATCACTTGACCCTAATGTCAACAATGCCAAGAACATGACTAATAATAGTCAACCTCAAAACAACACAAGCAATACAATTTTCAATGCCACCTCACAAACTGTCACAAACATCACTAGTGCTACCTCCACCAATCAAAAAAATTCCAATACAATCAATGCAACATCCATTGGAGGAACACCACTCATCTCACAATCATTGCCAATAATGTCAACAATATCATCACAATCAGTGGGCTCCACTTTTAGATCATAGGAAGTGTGGGAAAGTTGTTCAAATCCTCTATTTACCACATTTGTTAATCCCATGGGTGCATCATCATGTTATTTGGATCCTTTACTTACAACTATATCTAGTACCATGAGTGCACGCTCATTAAATCCTCTCATTGGTACTTCATTCAATCCCTTGGGAGGAAGCAAATGGCGTGTCTTTATTCAAGGACCATAGCCAAATGTTAACACATCAACACAATTTAATACCAATCCCTCCCAAGGACAAGACATGAACATTCCTCCTAGACAATTTCAACAACTCAAACAAGGAAATCAAAACACACAACATAGGGCATCCTTTGGACACCAAAATATTTAGGGTCACCATATTCCCCAAATTACAACTCAAATGGTTGGAGGACACATTCCAACATATTCATCCCATATTCACATCCACCAACATGTTCTGAATCCAAACTTTCAGTACCAACAACATGCAAACCAAAACACATCATACATTCCACAACAACACATCCCTCAAGAAAACACCAACATCTACTCACAACAAATGGGGACCCATGGTGTAGTAATAACTCCAATGTATGGTGCTACAAATAACCCTATAATCGATGCCCTACAAGCTAAGCTAATGGGTTTAGAGAAGACTATATAAAATCTACAAATGTCTGACAAGAAATCTCAAGTTTCATATGACTTATCCATATATCCTTTTCACACAAACTTATACATTCCTCCATTTCCTCCAGGCTATATGTCACCAAACTTTACCAAATATAGAGGAAAGACAAATCCTATTGAACATGTCTGAGAACTTGTGACCAACTGTATGGACATTTCCTATGAACAAACATACTTGATGCGACTCTTTTCTAAAAGTCTTGCAGGTCCTGCCCTTGAATGGTTCTCCACTGAAAAAGATATCAAAACATGGGATGAACTTAAACACAAATTCATAAAAAATCATTCATATAACATCGACATGGAAACCTCCATCACTAGCTTATGCACTCTCACGCAAGAGGATGCAAGTGAAATGTTTATCCCATTCTTCCAAAAATGGAGAGGTTTAGCTAGTCGTTGTCACATCGACATACCCAAAAAAGAAAAGGTTGACATGATTGTTCAAACACTTCTTGGCCCCATGAAATATGAATTACAGGTTCACTGTTGTACAACTTTCATGGACCTAGTCGAAAAGGGTGTCTAGGTTGAGAAAGCTCTTGTTGCAAAAGGAGAGCTAAAATATGTTCCTAAAAACACAAACACAAACCCACCTACTGACAAAAATAAATATTGGGTCAAAAATAAACATGTTACCAATGACGGTGTGGTTGATGCTAAAGCTGTCAGCACCATGGGTCCAGTCCTCACTCCAAAAGGGGTTCAACTAAAAAACAAACCAACAACGATATTGACACCCCCCACAAATGTCACTCCAACTAACCAAAGTAGTCAAAATAGTCAAAGTCAAGGACAACCCTATGAGATAAGACAATTCCTGAAAAGTCAAACATACACCACTTTGGGGGAACCAATTGAGGATGTCCTTAAGAAACTACTCCAAACTGGTATCATCACACTATAGGAACCTAAGTCATCTGACCTGGGGAAATTTAAACCGTCATGGTGGGATGATAACGCTTTTTGTGATTACCACCGGGCCAAAGGGAATAAGGTATCCTCTTGTCGGCATCTCAAAAATGTGGTTTAAGACTTCATTGAGAGTCGAATAATCAAATTGGGTGGGCGACAATTTCCATCAAATGTTGACCATACCATTCATAAGAATCCACTGCAAGACCGTGGTTATAATAAATCTTTAATGTCAGGTCCTAGGACAAACAACAATCAAGCCAATTATGCCCATGCCACAAATGACTATTTTGGTGGATCTACTATAAAGAATGTCTGAACTAATAATGAGTGTGTCAATACTATAACAGTCAAAAGAGAACCTCAATGCATTTCTACCACTCGAAGTGGCAAGGTCACCATAGTTGGTCCGCCTCTTTCTAGACAACCTAACATCACAATACGAGGCCCATCTATTAAGCAATTTCAACTTGTCTTGACCACAAAGAAATGGCAATCTAAGAGTCACTTTAACCTTATAGACCAGCTCAAATAAACTCCTACATATATTTCCATACTTGAGTTACTTTGCATTTCCCCTGCACATAAAGCTATACTCGATAACCCTTACAAGATTCCTTCATCCCACAGGACATGGATGTCAACCAATTTTAGACCATGGTGGGATACCTCACTACACCTCACCATATAACATTCTCTGATCAAGACTATTCGTCACCCAAGACCAACCATAATGATGCATTACACATCGAAACTTTCATCCATAAGCACAAGTTTAGAAGAGTTTTAGTAGATGGCAAAGTAGAATTGAACATATGCTCCCTAAAATTGGTTAAGGCTCTATGATTTTTTGATGTGTGCATGGACCCTACAAAGAGCATAGTCATAAAGGCATATGATGATGAAGAATTTTCTTCTTGAGGCATTATTTCTCTTCCTATCAGAGTTGGGCCAGTCATTCTGGACACAACTTGCTAGGTCCTAGATCTAGAATTACCTTACAACATCTTGCTCGGTCGCCCATGGATTCACACTCTAAAGGTTGTTCCCTCCATATATCACCAGTGCTTGAAATTCCCCTTTGACGACACAAAAATCACCATATATGGAGACCCAAACCCCTTTCAGTATTGTACCAATCTTAGGGGTATTTCTGAAAACTGAGTACCCATAAACCAAGAAGGTCCTAGCTCTTCTTCTTCAAAATACATTGACACATCCACACTCGCATCATCATCCATGTCCATTCCTTCCACATCATTCATCACACCATCATCTTCCTCACTTCCCAAGGATGAGTCCACTGTCAAGGTCGAGGACCTAGGCTATGGAGAGTTCAAATTGAATGCAACATATAGCATCACAACAATACCCAAGTCTCCTATGGTCTATAGTTGGTTGTGTTTCAGAATGGAACCAAAGGAAATCTTCAAAGTTCCACCAAAACTAGTTTTCTTAAAATGGGGATACATTAGTAAAGAAGGCCTTGCCAATATAACCAAATGGCTCTATAAAGAAATGGAAGGCTTACCCCCATTACCAGTTAAGATATATGGTAAAGGATATGACATCATGAAGGCTAAAGGCTATGACAAAACTAGTGGCCTTGGTAGAAATCAAACTAGGCAAAGAGAGCCCATAAAAACATTCAAACAACTGAAGTAACTTGGGTAAGGGTATGGTCCACCTGACAATGATGATCGATGTACCAGTGGAATTTTGAGTGAGTGCATGAATGCTTCAGAAAGTGTTGAGACTTTTGAGGAATACCTTACAGAAACTAACTCCCATGAATGGGAATTTGGCTCCCAGTGATCCCTAAGTGACTGTTGTCTTGATGACTTGTTCATTGAACCTGGAGAGCTTACCTTTGAACAAAATTTTTGGAAAAAATTCAAACTTGATCAAGCATCGGATAATGACAATCCTAAGATTCTTAGAGAACAAGAAAACTGGGATAGATCCTTTTTCCCAAGGAACAATGACAAGCCAGAATCCTCTCCCAATCCCATTGAACCTCATCATGACATGCCAACCCAACTATCTAAACCTAATAACCATCAGTCAGATTCATCTGAATTTCCACCTGACACTGACATCCATGACTCTGATTCCTTCATCCCCTACATATTCAGGACCACCCTTTTGGGTTTCACAAATCCCAAAGTGAATAAGTATGGACATCATAATCCTTAATTATGTGTTGGCCAATCCTTACCCTTTTATAATAATTGAATTATGGCATATTCATAGGGAACTGGTAAGAATAATTTTTGTTCATAAAAGATAACCAAAAAAAATGGTGACTCCACTGGGAAATATCCTAAGAAAATTCTGATAGAAGACCATCTTGATTTGAAGAGAAAAATATTTGTTAGAAAATTATATTGCTAAGCCCAACTTTGTTTCAATGAATCAATCCTCTGAGATATTGTAGGAGTTTGTTATGTCCCGTTTGAAAATTTGTAAATATTGTCAAGATCTACTTCAATTCCATGAGTAATCTTGGAAGTTCTCACTAGATGTGGGTGGTGACTCCAAAGAGCTTTGTGCTAGTGTGAATTATCTGAGAGACTTAAATAAAATGGAATGAAAAGCTGCTGGAGACAAAGTAAGAATGTATAAAGGACTTTTATGTGACTTTGTTGATTAAGGAAGCTTAAAGTAAAGGAAACATGTGAAGGAAACTTCATATTTCTGAAGTTATTCCTCTATAAAGGAGGTGGATATTATATGAAAATAACCTAATGAATACATGAAGAAATTTTCAGCTTTGCAAGGTTTCCCAGTCATAAGTACAATTCAGAATAGTTGCAATATATCTAGGCATTTTTCCCCTATTTTGGTTTTCAAGAAGAAATAGATCTGTGTGAAAACCATATTGTAGTGATTTGGAGAAAATTTTGTTTCCCTATTATGTGAATTAATCATGAATAGAGGGAATGGTAGTCATTTTACATACTTCTAAGGTGAAATTTATAATATCTTAGTTGGGTTAAAGAAGCATGCTTATCTCTGAAAACTGCCTTTTAGAAAATTTTAAAGCATGAATATGTGCAAATTATGTATTTTAAAACCATGATTAAATTAAGGAATGAGGTAGTGGAAAAAAAACTATGAAATTGATATGTAAAGATTGAATAGGAATACAAGAAAATTGTGGTGTTCCCATGTATCACTTGGTAGAACATCCAATAACAGTATGAAGGGTATGTAACCTTTATCATACCCTCAAAGAAAATTCTCTGTCATGAGATACATGCCATTAAGTTTTAATAGTATTCAAGGTTTCCCTAACAAGATTCCTAATGATATTAGGAAATGTTTGCCTAACTTTAAAGGGAAAAATTCTAAGTCAGCTTCCAAATATCTAAATGGATTCATGGATTTGATGGGTGATTTTGTGATAGATCACAAGGATGTTGTCATGAATCTTTTTACTCAGTCTTTAAAAGAAAATAATAGAGATTGGTTTTCATATTTGTCAGTATATTCTATAGCTTCAAGGAATGACTTCATGATAGCATTTATGGAACAATTTGGTGAAATGGTTAGTCCTAATGAGATAAGAAAAAGTTTTCTAGAAATTTAGAGGGATGGAGAATAGTTGGTCCCTGATTTTAATCTGACATTTTTTAAAATGGTGAGGGATACTCTTGAACACCTGAGACCTAGTGATGTAGAATGCTTGATTGTTTATCTAGGTGCATTTGATAATGAGATGAGTTATTTGATAATGGATAAGGAATGCAAAACATTACATCATACATGTAAAATTGCTATGGATATTGAAAATACTATGAAATACTCAATGATTAGGGGATATATGGCTGCAAGTGTTTTTTTTCCTAATGCACATCATATAAATGGCATAAATAAGGATGAAAGAGATTATCAAAGTAATGATGTTTTTGATTCCTTATCTAGTTCAACTTCACAACATATTAATCATGAACAGATTCAAGATGAACTTCAACAAAGTTTGAGTGATAATGATCAGGTATTGTTTAGTCTATCTAGTATGAAGAGACATGAAGGTGAATTGCCACATGAGTTGCTAGCAAGGTTCTTGGATTCCTTGTTAGGAATCCCTAAAATGTTATGACCTAAATATTTAGGGTGTATTGACTTATTATGTGACATTTATGAGCTAGGGCTTAGTACCTTTCCCAAGGAATTAAAACCTCAAGATTTTATTCAAATAATTAGTTGGATCATAATTGTTGAGGAGGCTAAATTTGAATATATGCAAAAAATGATGTCCTAGGATGACATGGTTGTTGATCCTATTTTCAAAGATCAAGGGTTTATCCAAGAAATTGATCTACCTTAAACAAATTACTCTCTTGCAAGGAATAAAAGGGTACTTCAGATTGGTACATTTGTAGTTGAAAGTTTTTAAATGATTTTCATTCTCATTTCAAGCCCTTGGTCAAGTGAACAACTAACTCATCTATCCTTAGACCAACTAAATGAAAATACCAGTGCCTCATCTATTGGGAAAATGGAGTCACATTTGCAATAACCAATAATACTATAGAAATTTAACTCAACAAGTGAAGGGCTATTGGCATACTGCTTTGTAGTATTCAACTCATTGTGTCTAAAAAAAATCTCACACATTCAATTAAAACAATTGAAGACGAGTGAAAATATTATTAATAATTTCATTCATAATTTGGAAGAAAAGTACACAAGAGAGCATATGTTTTAGAACTAATATTTTCTTATATTACTGGTGCTATTGTAAAACTATTTTAAGACCATTATAGACATAACTCCTACCCTAGATCCCATTTTGATATATTCATTGATATTTACAATTTTCTCCTCCTTGAGCTTCATTTGTTCAACCTAGACCATTTGTAGACTCAAAACTTGAACCCCCGTTATCAGCCTTGAAATCTATTTTATAAAATAAGGGAGCAATAAGCAACAGGCTAAATTACAATTACATTTCATTTTACACCCATTTTATTTCAAATTTAGAAACCTCCATATAGTTACACTTAATCATTTTAGCATAGGGGAGAGAAAAAGACAAAACCCCACATAATTCAATTGAAGTAGATTGACCAACCTTCCAAAAGGTGTAGTTCATTGCTACAGTAGCACCAAAACACCTTGTCCTTGTTCAGTTGGTCCATGCCTTTTCATTTATATCAGTGTAGTACAAGAAGCAAGCATTTGAAGAGAATGTTCCCTAAGACATCCCATTGTGTGTCATGGATTTACCCCACCCTTCTAGGGTTCAATCAATGATGAGAGCATTGGCACAATGAAATTCAGACCATTGAATCACTATTCCTTTTGGAAATCGGCATCATACATCACATGTCACTGATTTATGTTTCATGTTCTAAACCATATCAACAAATGTTGAAAAATAGTGATGGAACAAAATGAAGCCACATGCATCATCCATGGTTACGAACATATCACTTATCACCAATTTGATCAAGGAAAGCACACAACTATCTGTGATGAGTGATGGAAAGATATACAAAGAGCCCAATTGTTATCACCCATGGCTAATTCAAAATTCAAAAATATCAAGCAATAGTGATATGAAAGAAGCTCATGATACAAAGAGAGAATTAAGCATCACACATCAATAATTTGAATCAGAAGTTCTCAACACTATCCATGGTGCAAAAAACAAAGGAAATACTACTCATTGCCAATCGCTAATTCAAATGTGCATCCATAAAGCTATTCACAATGAGCGATAAACGGAAGCGGTAGAAAAGACTTAAGTAGGATAATTAAGCACATGCTCACAAGTTGTTATGAGAAAGGGGATATTCTAGGACAATGTATAAAAGGACTCAAAGGGCTTAAAATATATTTCTTCAAAGGATGTAAAGGCCAAACAAGGTCAATTGATAATCCTTATAAAATAAAATAATGTTAGACCTAGGCGTGAGGGGCCAGTTACTCGATGAGCTCAAATGCCTCAAGATGTTTTAGGATGACTAGAAACAAATGATAAAAGGTCAACAATAGATTATATCATTGATGAGGGATTTTATTTATGGGTTTCTTGCATGATCTTTTGACAGTGAAATCCCCAGTCAATATTAGTGAGCAAAACCCTAAGTCTAGACATTTGAAACTAACTAAAATTTGCAAAGTTAGGAATGGAACCAATATTTTTTCAAGGGTTCCATCACACCAGATTCCACCTTGTAGTTTATTCTCTTTCTAAATGCTTTGTACAGGGTTAGGAATTCTTCAAGATGGAAGAATATTGGGGAAGTGTAAGCTTCATGGTTGGGTGGTAAAGCACTTCAACCATGTTCTCATCCACCAGTGGAGGAAAGTGATAAAGAAGAACCTTAAGTAATGTTCACCAAATTAATATAGTCTATGTTGTAACTTGATGTAACTTGTTGGGAGATTGTTGGATGTTGTGGATATGTTTCTGATTTGTGGTTGTCATTGATGTCAAAACTATTAGCATTTGGTGTATCAATTGTTGCATATGTTGAGGATATTGAGAAAATTATAAGAAAATATGTTCCAAGTTCCCAGTGGAACTGTGCCGGTCATGAAGATGTTTTGTTCTGTACATTAAATATTATCTGATGTGGATTAAAGGGTTTATTTTTGAGTATGTCTAGATCATCTACCAGAAGTTTCAAAGGTTCGTGTGAAGTTTTGTGTGAGTTGTGGTATGACAATATTTCTATTGTCTCTGTCAATGTTCCTGAATGAAGATTGTATGATTCTGGTTATCTCAATTATTGTGGATACTTCTTTGTTTTTTCTTAGTGTTATCAAATGTATCTAGTTCATTCTCTATCTTTGTGGTACATCCACTTGATCTAGTGAGCTCGTGATTGAAAATATTTTCTTGCGCTTGTTCAGTTTTTCATGTTCTTGGTTCACATGCTGATGATAGTGTGTTGCAGATGTTCGAGGAGAAATTAATTAAAGTATTTCTATGTTGGAGATGTTAATTTGGGTCTCCACTATGTTGTGGCCGACCTTGGTGGGTTTTCATTAAAAATTTAATTGTTAATCTGGGCCGATATTGCAAATATAATTTATTTTTCTTGGCCAACGATGTTGTGATGAAATCTCCTATAGTAGATATATAAGAGTGATTATTTAATTGGTGGAATGTATGCTTCATGTGCTCCTATTCATGTATGTGTGAATATCGTTGCAATGTAGAGTGTGAAGAAGATTGTGTGAAGTATGAAGAAGTGTTGAGATTAATTGGAACTATAATTAGGCTTGAGTACAAGCTATTTTCTTAGTTCATACCCTCTAGAATTTTAATCCAACTTTGTGTTGGAAAATGTACCTCAAGCTTACTAACATGAAACTCCTAAAAGATCAAAATAAGTGAGAAACTCAAAATGTCTTACCAACCACCAGCTGTGTTCAAAAGTTCAAAGTCGTTGAGACTTTGGTTTGTCTTACCGATGGGAGTCATCGGCAAGACATGGCTATCACTATGAATGTTCTAAATCTTTCTGTTTAGGCATACCTCTTGCCAATGGGTTGATTCCTAGTGATTATCGGGGAGACTCTTAGGAACAAGTGGCATCAGGGAGAGGCATGAACCTTCGGAGTGACTCATTCTAATAGAGTATGTCTCACCGACGGTTTTACACAAGAATGTCATTGGGGTGACATGAAAGCTAGAGAAGATTCTATGCAATAGTGGAGGTTTCGCCGATAGGTATAACTTCGGTATGAACTCTAGGTGATGGCATTTCTCTCACCAATAGTTTTATTTGGTATGATCTCTCACCGACAGTGTTGGTCTTGTTAATAGGTTTATGTTTGATGAGAACTTTTTCTGATGGATGTGGTCTTGCCAATAGATTTGTATTCGATGTGAGCTCTTGTCGATAGTGTTTCTCTCACCGAAAAGATGGATTTGTGTTCGGTATGATGTCTCACCAATAGCGATGGTCTTGTCGATGGTTCTGTAGTGGACATCGGTGAGATGTTTTAGTGATAGAGTGAGTCTGGGTAACAGGTTTGAACTTGATATGACTCTTTCCAATGGCGGTGACTCTTTCCAATAAGGACAGTCAGGAATTCTAGGATCAAGGAGACACGGTCTAGTGTCTCACCGACATGTGATTTAGTTGAACATTTTGACTGAATGTTTGTCCTATGTGGTGTGTTCTAAGCCAATGAGAGAAGCAAAATGTGAACCGTTGGTAGTTTGATTGTTGTGATTGTTCCTATGTGGAAGATGAACAGACTATGAGGAAAATGATTACACTAGGTAATGGTCGACAATGGTGAATAGTTTTTTATGGAGTAGAGTTGTTCAATTTTGAACACAATTTGATTAGTGTGAATGAATTCAATTTAGAGAGCATTGTGAGATTAATGTTGCTTCTATTAATTTGACATCAGAAAGTGAAGTTGATCTCTGTATGTAATTTTCTTTATTGTAATACAAAGAGACTTTTCTTGGTGTGGTGGGTTTTTCTCCCGTAAGGGTTTTCCCATGTAAATCTAGTGTCCAATTGTGTATGTGTCCATTTCTCTATTATGTTATTCTTTTCAAGTGTATCTTAATGAACTATAATTACAAAATTTAAAGTCACCTCTTCATTCTTCCTTGAGGTTTTGGTGATAGGAGAGTTTGTTCCTCACCTAATCTTTCCTTACAAGTGGTTTAAGAGCCTAGCCAGTTGTGTTATCCTTGTGGCTATGTTGAGTTTTTTTTGTCAATTCTATTCAATGGGAGTCTTGTAGAAGTCTAGTAATTCAAATTATAGATTAAGATGGCAAGCACATCAGGAAAGATTGAAATTGAGAAATTCAATGGTAGTAATTTTGAGTTTTGGAAACTCAAAATGGAAGATCTGTTGGTTGATCATGATCTTTGGCTTGCTATGTCTGGAACGAAGTCTACAGACATGAAGCAAGAGGATTGGGACCTTGTTGATCAAAAATCAAAGGGGTTGATAAGGCTCTATTTAGCAGACTATTTTCTTCTATATGTTCATGAAGAAAAGAAAGAATCCTCTTTGTGGAAAATACTAGGAGCTATTTATCAGGGCAAGTCCTTAGTGAATATTTTTTTCTTGAGGAAGAAGTTGTACTCTTTGAAAATTTAGGAAGGAGCATTTGTTGCTGATCATTTGAATTCTTTTAACATGTTGATTGCTCAGTTAGCATCTATGGGTGTGAAGATTGATGAAGAATATCGTTGTATGCTACTGTTATATTCTTTGCCAGATTTTGGGGATCACTTGGTGATGGCTATTTGGAGTACTACTTCCTCTTTTAAGATGGAAGATATTGTTGCTTCTTTGTTATCAGAAGAGATGAGAAGAAAATCTTCTGAGATGGTGAAGGAAGCTCTTGTTGTTTGAGGCTGATTGAAAGAAAAAGGCAAGAAGGACAAGAAGTCAAAATCCAAATTAGAGGGGAGATCAAAGTCTCCTAGTAAGAAGTCCAAGGTAAACTACTAGAATTGTGGGCAACCTGGTCATGTCCGAAAGGATTGAAAAGAGGAGAATAAGAAGAAGAAGGTGTATTCTTCCAACAATGATTCTTCTCAGAGTGATGTAGATGCTTTCATTGCAGCCTTGGCAACTCATGCATCAGATGATGGCTGGCTGATTGATTCCAGAGAATCTTTCCACGTGACATCTCATAGAGACTGGTTCACTAAGTATGAAAAATACGATGGTGGAAGGGTGTATTTGGCAATCGATTCATCTCTAGAAATAGTTGGTCATGGAAGAGTCAGAGTTGAATTCCCTAATGGAAGAGTGAAGGGAATCAATGATGTAATGCATATACCAGGTCTAGTTGAAAATTTACTTTCTGTTAGTAAGTTGAACGATGTTGGAGTGCAAGTCACATTCTCTAGAAATGGTTACAAGATGACTAGAGAATCAATGGTGCTAGCTAGGGGTGCTCGTATTGGTACCTTGTATAAGCTGGATGCACATGATGTGCAATGCAATAGTGTCTCTATAAAGTCATAGAAGGCTACTCATGGAGAAAAGGAGAAAAAAGTTCTTAATAGTGCAAACTCTATGGAAGTTAAGCTTCTAGTAGAAAAGACTATGCTCTAGCATCATAGGCTTGGCCACATTGGAGAAAAAGGTTTAAAAACCTTGAAAAATAAAAACCTAGTTGAAGGGCTTGATGATTATAACCTTGAATTCGAGTTTAGTGAACATTGTATCTATGGTAAACAAAATAGTGCTTAATTTTACTCCAGTCCTCACAAATCTTCTGGTTTACTTGATTATATACATTCTGATGTTTTTGGTCCAATAAATGTTCCTTCTTTGTCTAAATCAAGATATTATGTATCATTCATTGATGATTATTCAAGAAGGGAATTTGTTTATTTTTTGAAAAGTAAAGCAGAAGTGTTCAATCATTTTAAGGAATTTAAAAACCTTGTGGAAAATCAGAATAGAAGAAAAATAAAATGTTTAAGGACTGACAATGGTGGCGAGTTTTGTTTTGATGAGTTCAAAAGGTACTATAAAGATCATATGATTAATAGACATAAAACTACACCCTATTTTCCATAACAAAATGGAGTTCCTGAAATGTTCAATAGGATAGTGATGGAAAGAGCACGAAGTATGCTAAGCAGTGTTGGCTTGGAGGAGAAGTTCTAGGCTGAGGTAGTTGCAACAACATGTTATTTAATAAATTGTTCTCCTAATTTCGCTCTTGTTGAGAAAAAACCTTTGGAAGCATGGTTTGGAAAGAAGCCCTCTCTGAGCCATATTTGTGTCTTTGGCTACGAGGCATATGCATATGTGCCAAATGGAAAAAGGTCTAAATTGAAAAAAAAGGTTGTTAAATGTATTTTTATTGGTTATAGTGTTGGTATAAAAGGATATAAGCTTTGGAATCCTGATACGAAGAAGGTTCTATACAACAGAAGTGTTATTTTTCGTGAGCTGAAGCCTTCTACTTTAGATCTCCAGCCAGAGACAAAATCAGAAAATAAAAAGGATATAGTTGAAATTCCTCTCACACCAGATAAAGAGGAATTGAAAATTAAAAATGTACCTAAAATTGACGAGAGCTCAAGTAGTTATCAAAGTTCTAAAGAAGAAGATCAACCTTAGCCTCAGCCTGTGAGGAGGTCAACACGTGAAAGAAAGCAACCTGATAGGTATGGGTTTTTTTTGGTAGATTCTACTTGTGCCTATGTTTTAATTTCTAGCACTGATGATCCTAGGACTGTGAAAGAGGCATTTAGAATGTCTGATTAAAACTCTTGGTTGGAAGCCATGAATGAAGAAATGGCATCATTAGAAAAGAATGATACTTGGAGTTTGGTGCCCTTTCTTGAAGGCAGAAAAATTGTTGGCTACAAATGGGTATTTAAAAGGAAAATAGGTCTGCATGGAAATGTGGTAAAGTATAAGGCGAGGTTGGTTGCGAAGGGGTATTCCTAGGTAGAGGGAATTGATCATGGAGAAATATTTTCTCCTATAGCTAAGTTGACATTTATCAAATTTCTTGTCACTTCCAACAATTTATGACATAGAGATTGAACAGGTGGATGTAAAGACAACATTTCTTCATAGTGACCTTGAAGAAGAAATTTACATGTCCCAGCCTGAGCACTTTGTGGAAAAAGGTAAAGAAAAACTAGTTTGAGAGTTGAAAAAATATTTGTATGGATTAAAACAATCTCCTAGAATGTGGTACCAGAAGTTTGACACATTTTTTTTCATTGGGATTTGTAAGATCAAAATCTGATCAGTGTGTGTACTTCAAAGCTGAAAATGATCATGTTCTTATTATTGCTCTCTATGTTGATGATATGTTGTTCATAGGCAATAGTAAGTTAATGATTTTTGATCTAAAATCTCAGTTGTCTACAAAGTTTGAAATGAAAGATCTTGGTGTAGCCAGGTATATTCTGGGAATGGAAATAACTAGGGATAGGAAGAGTAAAATTTTTTGGCTCAGTCAGAGTAAGTATATTAATACTATTTTGGAGAGATTTTGTATGACTAATTGCAAGTAGCTAGTTGTTCCAGTTTTGTAGGGAATGAAGCTATCTATTGAAGACTATGCAAAATATCCTACTAAGATAAAGGACATGACTAGATTTCCTTATGCTAGTGTAGTTGGAAGTTTAATGTATGCAATGGTCTATACAAGGCCAGACATTACCCAAGAAATGGGAGTACTTAGTCATTTTATTGAAAATCCTAGAATGACACATTGGGATGTTGTGAAAAGAGTGTTTGGATATCTGAAGGGCACTTCAAAATATGCTTTGTGTTACCATATAAATTTGGTTGAATCACAGAGGAATCTTAACATTCGAGGCTATGTGGATTTTGATTGGGCAGGGGACATTGATAGCAGAAGATCCACCAGTGGATATATTTTCATGATGAATAGTGGTGCAGTTAGTCGAATGAGTAAGCGACAGGCTGTAGTCACTTTGTACACCATAGAGGAAAAATACATGGCAGCAACACACACCTGTAAAGAAGCAATCTAGTTAAAACGTTTGTGTTCTAACATTCGATTTAACACAGGGAAAACTACAATTTATTGTGATAGTCAAAGTGCTATTTGTTTGGTGAAAAATCCTACTTTCCATGCTAGGATGAAACATATTGATGTGTAGTATCATTTTGTATGAGATATGGTGGAGGATGGAAATGTCTCTTTAGAAAAAGTGGATACTCTAGAAAATTTTGTAGATGCATTGACGAAACTAGTAAGCACAAACAAGTTTAGGTGGTGTGCTAGTTCAATGGGCCTAAGTTCCCATGAATTTCAATAGTTTTTTTGTGCTCTAGAGGTGTCAGTAAGATCTTCGTCAAGTGGGAGATTGTTGGAAAATGTGCCTCAAGCTTACTGACATGAAACTCCTGAAAGAGAAAAATCAATGAGACCCCCAGAATCTCTTACCAACTAGCAATTGTGTTCAAAAGCTCAAAGTCATTGAGACTTTGGTTTTTTCTTGCCAATGGGATTCATTAGCAAGACATGGCTATCACTATGAATTTTCTAACTCTTTTCGTCTGGGAAGACCTCTTGCTGACAACTTGATTCCTGGTGATTATTGGAGAGACTCTTGGCAACAAGTGGCATCGGGGAGAGGCATGAACCTTCGAAGTGACTCATTTCAATAGAGTATGTCTTACTGATGGTTTTACACAAGAATTTCATTGGGGTGACATGAAGGTTTGATAAGATTCTATGCTACAGTGGAGGTTTCATCGATAGGTATAACTTCGGTATGAACTCTTGGCGATGGCATTTCTCTCATTGATAGTTTGCATTTGGTATGATCTCTCACTGACATTGTTGGTCTTGTCGACAGGTCTATGTTTGGTGAGAACTCTTTCTGATGGATGTGGTCTTGCTGAAAGATTTTCATTCAATGTGAGCTCTTTCCAATAGTGTTTCTCTTGCTGATAAGATGGATTTTTGTTCGGTATGATGTCTCACTAATAGCGATGGTCTTGCTAATGGTTCTGTAGTGGACATCGGTGAGATGTCTTGGTGATAGAGTGAGTTTGGGCAATAGGTTTTGAACTTGATATGACTCTTGTCGATGGTGGTGACTCTTTCTGATAAGGATAGTCGAGAATTCTAGCATCGAGGAGACACAATCTAGTGTCTCACTGACATGTAATTTAGTTGTACATTTTGACTAAATGTTTGTCCTACGTGGTGTGTTATGAGCCAATGAGAGAAGCAGAATGTGAACTATTGGAAGTTGGACTGTTGTGACCATTCCTATGTGGAAGATGAACAGACTGTGAGGAAAATGATTATGCTTGGTAATGGTCGAGAATGGTGAATAGTTTTTGTTGGAGTAGAGTTGTTCAATTTTGAGCACGATTTTATTAGTGTGAATGAATTCAATTTGAAGAGCATTGTGAGATTAATGTTGTTGTTAATTTGACATCAGAAAGTGAAGTTGATCTCTGTATGTAATTTTCTCTATTGTAATACAAAGAGACTTTTCTTGGTGTGGTGGATTTTTCTTTTGAAAGGGTTTTCCCACGTAAATCTGGTGTCCAATTGTGTATGTTTCCATTTCTCTATTCTATTATTCTTTTCAAGTGTATCTTAATGAACTATAATTACAAAATTTAAAGTCACCTCTGCATTCTTCCCTGAGGTTTTGGCATTAGGAGAGTTTGTTCCACACCTAAGCTTTACTTACACTTTGTTGGGTAGTAAGCCCCTTTTGTAATTGAGCAATGAGCTCTAGGAAATGTTCCTGAATGCATGTGCATTCCCCTTTATTATTTGTAATTATACTTTTAGCAGGGTATAATCTTGTGGACTAACATCCACCATGGTTTTTCCCCTAACAAGGTTTCCACATAAAAAATTCTTTGTTTTTTTTGTCTCTTTGATGTGTTAATTGCTTATGGTTAATTGTTTATTCATCATATCTAAGATTAAAGTTAAGTTAAGTTAGAAAAGTTTAAAATCTTTGTGACAACTAATTCATTCCCCCTCTTAGTTGGCTGTCCCTATTTTTCCAACAATTGGTATCAGAGCAGGTTCCTCTGAAGAAGCCTAATAGCTTGAGGTGATCTAGGATAGCAACATTCAAGAAGGATAGTCCTAGATTTGATGAAACTAACTACTCACTGTGGAAATTCAGGCTGTGATTTCACCTACAATGCATTGGTGATGCTTACTGGAAGATTACAAAAGATCAATATACTATTCCTCATAATGGTCCCTCCACTACTAATGAGATCAAAGATGCTGAAAGTAATACCAGGGCTATGGAAGCATTGGTGAGCGCTCTGACAGATTTAAAGATGGCTAATGTGTTAGTTATATAGATAGATGGTGAGATCTGGATGAAGCTAGAAACCTTGTATGAAGGAGATGCATAGGTGAAGATGGCTAAACTATAGAGCTTAAAAGGAAAGTATGACAATCTAAAGATGGGTGAAGATGAAAATATCACTTCTTTTATGCAGCGAGTAAATGAAATAGTGCTAGGTGTTAAATGTTTCGGTGGCTCCATGAGTGATGTTGAAATTGTGGCTAAGATATTAAGATCCTTGCCTCCCTCTTACAAAATGAAGGCCCATGCTATTGAAGAATTTATGTCTATAAACAAGATGACAAGAGATACACTGATAGGGAAGCTTGTTGCTTTTGAAATAAGTGAATTTGTTGAATCTACATCGAAAACTGAATCTACTTTCAAAGCTATTGTATCCAAAAGTTACATGCAAAGATACAACCTAGGAGAGAGCTCCATAAAGATATCAAAATATGATGAAGAACTGAAACAACTCAAAGACAAAGAAAGAGAAGTACAAGAACTAGAAGCACTAATTGCAAAGCAAGAAGGAAGAGGAAAAGATAAGTATGAAGATGTATTTCCTATTAAATGTTTTTCATGTAGTAAAATAGGTCATTTTGCATCAAGATTTCTTGAAAGAGTTCCTAGGTCTAAGCCCTAGAAAGCCTAGATTCCAAAAGAGATACTACTTTGCTAAAGAAGCAGTAACTTATGATGAGTCTTATAAAGATAATGGAGATAAAGATGAATGGGCTTTCATTGCTACCATTGAAAATAATCCTATGGCTACTGAATCTACTGGAGATGAGAAAGATCTTGCAGCTCAAATTGAAGAAAAAGATGAGTGGGTCATTGACGGTGGATATTCACATCATATGACCGGTGATAAAAGTAAGTTTGTGAGTCTAAAGAAGTATGACGGTGGGGTTGTAAGATTTGGAGATAACAATGCTAGTGTGATTCATGGCAGATGATCTATTTTCCTTGGTGGTAAAGATAATACTGATGATGTCCTGTATGTTGAAGGCCTAAAACACAACTTGTTAAGTGTTGGAAAAATGGTACACAAGGGATATGATTTGCAGTTCAAGAATGGAAAGTGTAAGATTTGTGGAAATTCCAGAAACATGATTGCTAATAGTATGCAAAATAAAGGTAATATTTTTCACTTGAATACTACTAGTGGAAGCTTCTTAATTGCTCAAGTAGATGAGAGTTGGTTGTGGCATAGGAGGTTGTATCATGTAAACTTTGACAACATTATCAAGATAATTTCTACTCAAGCAATAAGAGATCTACCTAGGTCAATGATGCCTACTAATGTAATCTAGAAAGAATGTCAAATGGGTAAAAAAATTGGAGTCTCTTTCTAGAGAAAAAAAATTCATTCAAATAATGTGTTGGAACTACCACATACTGATCTTTGTGGTCCCTCTAGAGTTAGAAGTATTCACAGAGAAAGGTATTTTATGCTGGTCATTGATGATTATTCTAGAATGATTTGGGTTTCCGTTTTAAGAGAAAAGTGTGAAGCATTGGACAAGTTCAAAAGTTTCAAGGCCATGGAAAAAAATGAAAAAGGTTTGAGAATCAAGTGCTTGAGATCTGACAGAGGTGGTGAATTCATTTCAAAAGAGTTCAACTCTTATTGTGAAGAACATGGAATTAAAAGACGGTTATCTACTCCCTGAACCCCTCAACAGAATGGAGTTGTAGAAAGAAAGAATAGAACAATTCTGGATGTTTCCAAAACAATGATGATGGAAGGGAATGTGTCTGAGATGTATTGGAGTGAAGCAATAAGCACTGCTATATATACTTTGAATTGGGTAAATGTGAATGGTAATTCTAGAAAGACCCCTTATGAATTATGGTTTGGTTACAAGCCTACTATTATGTATTTCAAGATCTTTGGAAGAAAATGTTATATTAGGAGAGATGATGATATAGGAAAATTTGATGCTAGAAGTGATGAAGGGATCTTCCTAGGTTACTCCACTAAGAGCAAGGAATACCGATGATACAACAAAATACTAAGGAAGATTGTTGAGAGTGCAAATGTCAGAGTTGATGAGGACACTGTCAAATCATCTAGATGTTGTAGCTATGATTTAGATGAAGACAAAAAAAATCAAGGGAAGAACACTCAGACATTGAATCTACTTCAGATTATTCTATATGTTCTGGTGAAGCAACCACAAATTGTTCTAGTAAATCAAGTTAGTCAGGAAGCACAAACAAGTGCAAGTGTAGAAGAAAGTTCAGAAGACACAAAAGTTTGAGAAAGTCCCAAGACTCCAAGTTATGTAAAGTTGAATCACTTTGAAAGTCAAATCATAGGAGATAAGAACAAAGGAGTACAAACTAGAAGAAAAATTGTAGAAGAATATTGTCTGATTTCCAAAATTGAACCTAATAGTGTCACTGAATCCTATCAAGCTGAACACTTGTTGGAAGCCACAAAAGAAGAACTGACACAGATTGAAAAGAATGACACATGGACAATAGTGCCTAGGCCCAAAGACAAGAATGTGATTGGTACTAAGTGGGTATTCAGAAACACTCTGAATGAAGAAGGTGAAGTGGTCTGAAATAAAGCAAGACTGGTATGTAAAGGGTACTCTCAAATGGAAGGTATTGATTTTGAAGAAACCTTTGCCCCTATTCCTAGAATTGAAGTAGTAAGATTATTTCTTGCTTATGCTACTTATAAGAATTACAAAGTCTATCAAATGGATGTAAAGTCTACATTTATGAATGGGAAACTAGAAGAAGTGAACATTGAACAACCGGATGGATTTCAACTAACAGATAAGGAAGATATGGTTTCCAGATTGAAGAAAGCTCTATATGGACTTAAACAAGCTCCCAAAGCCTATTACGCCAGATTGGACAAATACCTACTGAATCTTGGATTCAATAAAGGTATTGCTAATAGTAACTTATATTTCAAATTAGATCATGATAAGGAGTTAATCATAGAATTATTTTTTGATGACATCATTTTTAGTGGAGATGATAATCTATGCATGAATTTTTCTGATGAGATGAAGAGTGAATTTGAGATGAGCATGATTGGTGAAATGAAGTTCTTTCTGGGATTACAAATTACATTGTTGGACAAAGGGATTTTCATATCTCAATCAAAATATGTGAGAACTATTGAAGAAGTTTGGAATGGAAGACTCCAAACCTATTGGTACTCCCATGGTGACCGGATGTAAGTTGACACAAAATGATGATTCTCCTAAGGAAAATCAAACTAGGTACATGTCAATGATCGGTGGATTGCTCTACTTGAATCAGACTATACCAGACATTATGAATGTTGCATGTATGGTCACTAGATTTCAAGCTAATCCAAAAGAATCACATGTGACTACTATCAAAAGAATCTTTAGATATTTGAAAGGAACAATTGACTTTGGACTTTGGTATCCAAAGGATGATGATCTCACTTTGTGTGCATACACTGATGCTAATTGGGCTGGTGATGTGGATGATAGAAAAAGTACTAGTGGTGGTGCTTTCTTCCTAGGGAAGAAGCTGGTATCTTGGTTAAGTAAAAAGAAAAACTCAATTTCTCTATCTATTGCTAAAGTAGAATGCATTGTTTCTACCAATAATTGTACTCAAGTGATATGGATGAAACAAATGTTGAGAGATATCAGAGTGATATATGAAGAGCCTATTGCCATATACTGTGACAACTCAAGCACAATAAATATATCAAAGAATTTGGTGCTACACTCTAAGAATAAACATATATCAATCAAGTTTCACTTCCTGAGGGAAAAAGTGAATGAAAAAGAAGTTAGATTGGAGTATGTGCCTACCAAAGAACAAATTGCAGATATATTTAGAAGTTAGATTGGAGTATGTGCCTACCAAAGAATAGATTGTAGATATATTTAGAAAAAGTGAATGAAAAAGAAGTTAGATTGGAGTATGTGCCTACCAAAGAACAAATTGCAGATATATTTAGAAGCTAGATTGGAGTATGTGCCTACCAAAGAATAGATTGTATCTCAGAGGAATGCTAGGGGTAATTACCCCTCCTGATAAGAACTAAATGATGCATCTACTTGCATCAATCTATGAGCCTCATTGCTATATTAATCTAGATTGATGTTTATGTGGCTACTACTTAGGGGGAGTATTCATATGTGCAGATATGTAGTTTAGAGCATGTGTATGGAAAGGTCATGGTTACCTTTGCCATTGATGTCAAAGGGGGGGAAGAGTAATGTGAAAAATCCCTGTGAAGAGAAATTTAGTTTACAAGAGAAGTGTAGAAGAAGTCAGCATGTTGGGTTAATGGTATTTTTCACATCATGTGTTGCCATCAATGCCAAAGGGGGAGATTGTTGGGAGATTGTTGGATGTTGTGGATCTATTGCTGATATGTGGTTGTAATTGATGTCAACACTATTAGCATTTGGTGTATCAATTGTTGTATATTTCGAGGATATTGAGAAAATTATAAGAAAATATGTTCCAAGTTCCTAGTGGAACTGTGCAGGTCATGAAGGTTTTTTGTTCTATACGTTAAAGATTAGCTAATGTGGATTAAAGGGTTTTTTTTTATTATGTCTAGATCATCTACCGTAAGTTTCAAAGGTCTGCGTGAAGTTTTGTGTGAGTTGTGGTCTAACAGTATTTCTGTTGTCTCTGTCAGTGTTCCTAAATGAAGATTGTATGATTCTGGTTATCTCAATTGTTGTGGATGCTTCTCTATTCTTTATTGGTGTTCTCAAATGCCTCTAGTTCATTCTCTATCTTTGTGGTATGTCCACTTGATCTAATGAGCTCGTGATTGAAAATATTTTCTTGCACATGTTCATTTTTTCATGTTCCTGGCCGACATGTTGATGATTGCATGTTGTGGATGTTTGAGGAGAAATTAATTAAATTATTTTTATGTTGGAGATGTTAATTTGGGTTTCCACTATGTTGTGGCCAAACTTGGTGGGTTTGCATTAAAAATTTAGTTGTTAATCTGGGTTGACATTGCAAATATAATTTATTTTCTTGGTTGACCATGTTGTGATGAAATCTATTGTAGTAGATATATAAGATTGATTGTATCATCAGTGGAATGTATGCTTCATGTGCTCCTATGTGCGTATGTGTGAATATCATTACAGAGTAGAGTGTGGAGGAGATTTTGTGAAGTGTGAAGAAGTGTTGAGCTTAATTGGAACTGTAATAAAGCTTGAGCATAAGCTATTTTCTCATCTCATACCCTCCAAATTTTTAATCCAACTTTGTTGGGAAGTGAGCCCCTTTTGTAATTGAGTAGTGAGATCTAGGTAGTGTGCCTAAATGAATTTGCATTCCCCTTTATTATTTTTAATTATACTTTTAGAAAGGTATAATCTTGTGGACTAACATCCACCATGGTTTTTCCCCTAACAGGGTTTCCACGTAAAAAAATTTGTGTTCTTTGTCTCTCTAATGTGTTAATTGCTTATGGTTAATTTTTTATTCATTAGATCTGAGATTAAAGTTAAGTTAGAAAATTTTAAAATCTCTGTGACAACTAATTCACCCCCCCTCTTAGTTTTTTGTCCCTGTTTTTCCAATAGTAACTATCATTTAAGTACTTGATGAGAAATCTACATTAAAATGATATTATGGTCTTTAGTGCCAAGGTGAACATGATATTGTAATTTTAATTTTGAAGAGAATATAAGAATCTTTGAATTGTTTTAAATGGAAATGTGTAGCTGTAATTGACTTTAACCACTAGTTAAGTCTCTTTAAATTGGAGTATATTCATTTTTCATTTAGAATAATAATTAAATAAGTAATAATTAGGAATAGGTTATTTCAAATCTAGGGATATGCAATAGACCATTAATACTTTTTATTCTACCTATAGGAAAATTGATTTTAACTTTACCATGATGAACAATGTCTAAATGAGAATCATCACCCAAGTATACCTTACCTCCATCAAATTCTTCATATTCACAAAACCAATCTCTATTAATGGTCATATGGAAAGATGCACCTGATTCAATTAACCATGCATCATTACTTGCACAAGTTACAAAAGCTACAATGAATGTTTGACCATCTTCCTTCTCAGACCTAGAATCATTATCAAATTTATGTGTGTTCTTCTTCTTTTCTTCTTTGCACTCCTTATAAACATGTCCAAGCTTACCGTAGTTCCAACAAATAACTTTGTACTTTGCATGAGATTTAGATCTCCCCTTAGACTTGGATTTTTCATGCTTCTCATTCTTCTTTCCTTTTTCCTTAGGTCTTCAATGAATATTTAGGGCCTCCTTGGCAATGATGGATACCTTCCTCCTCATCTCTTTAGAAAGAAAATAACCCACCACATATTTAGTCTTCAATATAACAAAAGTACTCCCAATATCCACAACAAGAGGATCCCATGAATCAGGAAAAGAAAAAAGCAAGATCTGACATTTCTCCTCGTCATTCATTTTGACACCAATTGATTCCAATTGAGCCATCATTGAATATTGAATGATTCTAGGTGCTTTATGATTTTTCCACTCTCTTCCATTATCAAGGAATAGAACTTATTCCTCAAGAAAATCTTGTTCACTAAATATTTGGCCTGATACATCTCTCCAAGCTTCCTCCATAGTTTCTCTTCAAAGGTCTACTCATGGACATTAATTAAAATAGAGTCTTCCAAGCATAATTTGATTAGACCCTTGGCTTTATGGTCCATGGCATAATATTGAGCAACTTGAGTAGGATATATAGGCCTTGAGACATTCTTATCAACAACATCCCACAAATATTGATCTATCAACAAAATCTCCATATTTAGCTTCCACATCTCAAAATTATTTCCAAACATTTCTCCACCTCTATTCTCCTTGATGAATTTTCCATCTAAAAATTCCTGTAACAAGATCACAATGTATCTTTTGCATAATCTCCCACTAAAATCTAGATTAGTTCAAAAATCCCAATAACTCACAACTAAAACCAAAGGTGATCAAGCTTTGGTAAAACTTGTAAGGAAGCTAAGGTAGTGGAACAACTTCGTACACTAATCTTGAGAGGAGAAAAATGAAAAACTTTACAGATCTTTAACAGTCACAAAAACTTAAATATAAATAAATACAAATATCATCCATACCACAACACAATGATTTACGTGGGGAAAACCCCTTTCAAGAGAAAATCCCCACACCCCAAAAGTGTCCCAATTTATTATTTAGAAACCAAAAGATTACAATATACTTGCAGAGCAAGCTTCTCATGGGAGTATCACCACCAAAGATCAAGAGACAACACAACCTCTATTAGACTCTTAGAATACACCCCTTATCTACATACATCTTGACCACTTATAACAAGCTTTTTAGAACATTCTAGAATTAGGTTTTTACAAGGTCATTTTCATTTGATGTCTTAAGAAAAAACCTTGATGTGTCAATAGAAAACACCTTGATGTGTCAACAAAAAAACCTTGACATGTCAATAGGAAAACATTGACGTGTCAACCAAAAAAAAATTGAGGCAATGCTCTGAACCCCACATCTTGCTACAAGTGTATAGTATTTACATGATTAGTTTCCACCTATCAAAAATCAACTGTATATAATTGCAAGGCCAAGAAACATTCACCATCATTGAGGCTTCCCTTTGAAAGAGGCAACCAATAATTTGAGGGCCACATTTTATTCCATGATGTTATGGACTCTACAAACCTCCACTATGTCTTGGAGATGTTTTGAAGGGGTTTTAAAATCATCCCCTATAAACCTCAAAATCACTTTAAGATCATTGGAAGCCACACATTTGGGGACATAGGTGGAAGTAGTGGGCTACCACTATCCCAAGTTATGAAAATTCTAGGAGTAAGAGAACCTAAGTGAGCCATTGAGAACATATTCCTAAGGATGTGGTAGACAACTATTCTAATTTGGAAGCTTTTGCCTCCTAGGGGAGTGGATAAAGCTCTAGATGGTGGGCTAAAGCTTCTTACTCTATTACTCCTAATAGGTGATATGAAACATATAACTCATCTTCTCCTAGGGGCCAAAATGGGTAGCTAGGAGTACTACAAATTTCCTCTAGAAGATGTTCTCATTTGAACTTTGGGCATGAGATTTCCAACCTCTCTAGTTAGTTTGATCTGTAAATTATTTCTAAGAAGTTCTAATCAGACATTTGTGAAGAAATCAAGTGCCATTGGGCATGCCAAAAAAATAACTATTGATCATAAAAGCTTGGGCCTCTCTTAATAGCCTTATGAAAATTTAGTGAGTGGGGGAAAAAATCATACCTCATTGAATGAACTTTAGGATTGTTAAAGAAGAAAACTCTTCTTTGTGTTTGGGAAAAGGGGAAAAGAGAATTGCAAAAAAAAATAAAGATGGTGATTCACCAAAGCTTTTACAACATTTAAAATTTTAACAATTCCTTACTCCTGATGAAATAGAAACAAAATGTCACAAACCCTTCATTGTTGGGAAGAGAATGGACAACTAAGGATAGAGAAAGTACAAATCAGTCATTCAAATCTCCTCATGGGAAGCATCCTTTAAGGTCTAATAGGAACAAGAAGCTCTAGAGATTAACAAGAATATTTATATATTCATAGAATCACCCCTAATATTACAACATAATATGAAATACAACATAATTTTTATGGAAATAGGAATATTATAACATGATCATGATCTAATTTTCAAAAGGTAGCATTCAAACATAAAATCTAATGGAATTTGAAACAATTAACAAGGCTATCTACGTAAGACTTGGCACAGAGCATTCAACATAAAAAAAATATACAGGAATTCATAATAAAGGCCATGATAAAGGGCACAATTTTAGAGATTTCTTAATAATATATATTTTTTCAATAGATTAAATGAAAGTGAAGGTCAAATGAAAATTTGAATAATATTCTTGGAAAATAAAACATGCCATAAAGCATAAACAATGCTCTATAGAAAACTTCCTAGTCCTAAAAATTATATCTCCTTATCTTTGCTAAAAAATATGTCTATTTGTATCTATCACTCTACTGTAAAACCCTTTAAATAGCCAAAAGAAAGAGACACTACCACAACCAATAAATATGAACAATTGTTAGGTGTCTCTATTCGATAGACTGCAATCCAATCTAGTGTCTGATTAGATTGCAATAATATTCGCTCATAAAGTTTGAGTTGCTTCATTTATGGCTCTAGATTTTGTAGAAGCTCTATGAAGATATGCTGTTGGAAGTTAGTCAAATCCTAGTACAACCTATTAAAGAATGATCTAACTAGCTATGAAGAGTGATGATTCCACCCCAGAAGTTTGATCTTGAAAGTAGGAACTTCACTGTGCTATATGAAAAAATCTACCAAAAAGAAAAAAAATTGTAAAAGACATAACCTACTTGATGAAATGGATGACGTGGCGAGTTGGTAGGTGGTTTTAGAATTTGTGAGAATAGTTTCAAGGAAATCCCCACTAAAATTTCATGTGTCCTAATTTGGGCCCAAAAAGAAGATGATAACAAAAAGTCATGCAACCACCATGTGGTGCACTACGTTCCTTTATACAAGAGTAACCTTGGGTCTTTAGGGCATAGTGCCATCCTAGTGCAAAAAAGAAATAAAAGACAAAAGAAAAATTAAAAGGGTCAAAAACATGGAAGGAAAAAATGCTCCACAAGCTTCCAGTACTCTATCTTTATCATCCTGAAATAAGCCATCCATGACAACCACTCCATGATTACCCTTAGAACAACAATAAAAGTTCAAATTTATCCATCCTTCAAGTGGCAGTGTCCATATGGTCAACCTTCTACCCAAAATATTTTTCTACTTTACCTTTGTCAGATCTTGCTCAATTCCCTAAAGTTGTTTAATTCTTAAATCTTTGTAGGTCGACTTAACCTTAGACAAACCAAAGAAAATCGAATTGATTTTTTCCTAGATTTTCTATTTCATATAACTGAAGACTTCCATGTTTTTTTATTTTTCTCTAAACACCCTTTCATTCCATTCTTTTCACAAGTTTCAAACCACAAAGGGAGGGGATTTTTTCCATAACTTAGCTATTATAGGGTGAGAAAAAGGGAAATGGCTCCATTGGTCAATAATATCCTTTATGTTAGGAGGAAAAACATATTCCATTTGTATAATTTCAAAGACTCTTGAACAAACCTCTCTTGCAAAGGAGAAATGGAACAAGCAAATTGTTCTTTTAGATTTTTCAAAGAAGAGAGGGAATCTATTAACAAACTAAAATCCCCATCTATTGAGAACATCAATGGTGAGAATTTTTTCAATGGGAAGCTACATACCAAAAATAGTTAACCTTCAATATTAATTTAGTATTCCATACTTTACACCAATTCAAATTCTATGAGTTACTAAAAGGTTATTCCGAATGTCTGTAAATAAATTTTACTAAGAATATGGAAGAATTTTTTCCACTCTAAACTAAAAAATCATATTATTCTCAATAGAATAGCTAGCATTCGCCAATAAGTGATTCCAAAAATTAAAACAAATTGGAGGCTCCTAGCATAGGGATCCCCTTAATGACCCTCTAATCAATAATTTATTGTTTAAAGTCTTTTCATTTAGGAGCTTCACCACCCCAATTCACATAATCATTTAGGAAGGCTCCAATTAGCCTCATGAGTTCTTGTTTAATCTGATTCAGTTGATCAATTCATGAGAGAGTAGGACCTGGTCCCAAAAGTTCCTCCCAAAATTAGATATTTTTTTCATTCCTAATCCTTATCTTGGTGCGTTATTTGAGGGCTCTCCTTGATTTTATAATATTGTTCCAAATAGTTGAACAATTTGGCCACTCCTCTACATGAAGCAATTAATAGGAGTCCTCATTATCCATATATTTATCTTTATGTATGTTAACATAATCCTTACTTCCATGGATAAAGAACTAGCCAATCTTCAATAAGAGAGCTTTGTTAAAAAAAAAATCTTATTAACAGACCTCTTACCTTCTTAGTGAGGCACACCTTCTCCAAACTAACCAAAGAAAGAATTTTTCTCTTCCATATCCTTCCACAAGAAGGTTCTTTGAATCTTCTTTATTTTATTAATAGTAAAGGTTGGTATCTTAAAGAAGGATATGAAATAGATAGGGAAATTTTGGAGAGAGTACTTTAGGAGATTTACCTTCCCTACTTGGCTTAGCAGTTTCCTTTACCAACCCAGGTCAATTTATATTAGATTCTCTCTATTATTCCATTAAAAAAAAACATTTCCTTTTAGAGCATAAAGGGAGCCTAATATAAGTATAAGGAAGAGAATTTTTTTACATTCAAAAATTCTCAAAACTTTATTCTTTATTGATTGGCTAGAGTTAAATAAATATAGTTTACTTTTAGTGTATATTATGTGCTAACCTAAAAATGAGGCATAGCTCTGAAGGATGGACTTCTAGGGTATGTGCAAGATCATGATGGGCCAAAAAGTGGCAATACATGATGGGTATGTGGTTGATGACTATTTTTTTTACCCAAAATTGATGAAACAAAAAGGGTTTTTAAAGGAGTTTCTCATCTTTCCACCAATATAAATTATGCTTTACTTTGAATTTAATAAATAATTATTATTCATTTTCTATTCAAATTATGACTAGAGTCCTGATTGATAGACTGATTGGAAAACATCTATAGCTTTCAAACAGTATCACATTTTTTGAATCCAAAACATACATCAAATTCTATGCTTCGCATACTATAGGATTAAAAAAAAGAAAAAATGAATTTCATGAAGTTTTGACCAAGTTAAGGTGGTCATACATACAATTTTTTTATATTTTTTAAAATTTATAATAAAAAATTCATAATTAATTATTTACTTGGAAACAAATTAAAAAAAAATATGCATCACATCAGTACATAAGTCATCTACTTATATCTAAAACCTTATAAAAAATATTATCATTTTATTGTGGTTAGGGTGGTTAGACAGACACCTACTTATTTTTTCCCTGAAATTTAAGTACTACTACATTGAAATTTCAAATTTTCACCAAATATATTTCTTCTCTTTTAAAAAAAATTAGTAGTTTAGAAACTACATTCAATTTGCTACAGATTCTATTCTTACGTATTTTTGAAATAATATAGATAACTTATTCAAATTTTTATGTCAAGTTGCCTAACTCTGATTTTTCTAATTTTTTTGTCACTAGTTTAATTAAATAACCTTCATTTAATAAAATCTAACATTTCATCCTTAAATTCATTGCATCGTTACCTCATTTAAATAAATCAATCAAATCCTAACATTTCATCTTTCATAAATTATCTCCTAGATTCATCTTCCTCAAATTAATTAACCTTTATCTTGCAACATCCTTTTAATTAAATAAATCAAACTTTATTTAATTAAATCTCAAAATTCATATTTCTCCCTCTTGATTTAAATAAATCAAAATATTTAAGTCAAATGGTTCAAAGCCCCTAATCATCATAAAATATAATTTAATCCTAATTAACTAATCTAACCACCCATCACATCCTCTAGATTTTCCCACTTGCACCAATAAAGCATTTTAATTCATTTATAAATTCCTCATTTTCCCTCAACAAAGCATATTTTGGGAATATTCTCCAAGTTTGAATATGAAGGCAAGTTGACTTGTCCCCTCCAACATGGCAATAACTTCTCTCTTACATGTCCCCCACTTAAAATTTAACTCTCAAATTCAAATTTGAAATGTCCCCCTCTTTGGCACATTGACCAAAATGTGTTCATTCCTCAACCTATCACAAGTTGACAAGTGGCTCCTTCCTATTGGTGGATCTTTATTCCCACTTCCTCCATGTTTGGCATTCTTCTATCATTCTATTCTATAAATAGAGATCATCTCCATTGATTTAATCCTCCACAAATCCACAATCTTCATGCAAAGTTACTCTCTTCAATGGAGAGCTAATTTTGTCCACTCCACAATATTAGCATTTCATCTCCACAACTCATTCAAGTTAGGATTTCATCTTTATCATCTTCATAACATTTTCACATCATTTTCATCATGGAGCTTAGCAAGGAATGGGAAAGGGCTTCTTTCCATAGAATCACCAATCCAATATAAGATCTGATTTACTTCATGTTTTTCCATAGATGCTTTAGTTATTTTGTTAAATTATATTTCATTTTAAAAGCATGTTAGATTATCTCATATGGATGTTGAATATTTGATTTGTTTGAAAAACACTAACCATGCTTTGTGTGTTAGGATTTTAACCATTTGCAGATTTTGACATCCACGGTATTTTTCCTCCAAAACCAAATTTCTCTAGAGAAACAAACAAGAAACACCAATCCACTCTATCATAAGCTTTCAAAATATCTATCTTTAGGATCATACCTTGCTTCTTGGAGTATTCTAGTAAGTGAATATACTCATGTGAAACAATGGCAACATTAGGATTTGTCTTCTTGAAACAAAGCCTTTTTGATTAGTTGATATCAATTTATCATGAACTACTTTTAGCATGTTGATAATGATCTTAGAAAAGATTTTATAAATCATTTTATATAAACTTATTGGTTGATAGTCCAAAATTAAGATAACCTCTTCTTTTTTGAGGAATAAAAGAAGGTAGGACTGAGTTTGTAGAGGAGTCTTCTTAATCTAAATAATTCTCGAGAAGCATTAAGAAGGCCATGGGATAGGATATCCCAAAAATATTGGAAGAAATCAGGAAGAAAAACATTGGGGCTAGGTGCCTTATAATTTCCAAAAGAGAAAATTACTTATTTAAACTCTTGAATTGATACAACTTTTCCAAGTTCCAAAAAATCCCTTTTAGAGACAATCCTAGGGATAACTTCAAGAAGAGAATTAAGACCTATTGAAGGAGGACTAGGATCTCCTACCTTTTATAAAAAGGAAATAGCCCCATTAGGAATTGTAAAGGTTTTTTTTTTGCCTCAGTCATTTTATTTTTTTGGTTTGCATAAACATCTTTGGTGTGGGGTGCACCAGTGCTGAAATAAAATATCAAAAGGGTGCACAACGTGCCACGTGGTGGCTGCACAACTTTTCCATTTTATTTTCTTTTTGGGAGGAGTTTCAGGATATGTGTTTGCTTGTCGAATGTTTCCTTGGGAGCTATATTTACAAGCTCAGGAGTTTCTACCCTACTAACACGCCATCTATTTGTAATGGGTTATCTACACCGCCTATGAAGATTTCTAATTGAGGAGTTTATCTGAGTTGGTTGGTTTTCTTTTCTTCTCTCAATTTTTGGGATGGAAGTTTTGAGATGGCACCTACATAGTAATGTAATCAATCAATTATGTCTGGTGTCAGATGGTTGTTCCCAGGATCTTATTGTGTTTTGGTCTTATCTTTTTCTAAAATGTCTAGAGAACATTAATGTAGTAGCTAAGGAGTTAATACAGAGATCTTTTGTGGCCTAACCAAGAGTTTGTGATCAGATCGTGTGCTATCAACCAACAACACTTGGCAATCACTACTTCTGGTTTTGAGGTAGTGTTCTCTTTTTCAGTGGCTATAAAAGGAAGGCGATGACACTAATAAAAGATTTTTTTTGGAAGGATATTAGATTTTAGATTTTATTAGATTAAAATTTAGAATTATAAGCTTTTCAAAAGGATTTTTCCAAGAGGAAATTGTTCTCTCCAGAATGAGGAATTTTTTTCCTTCTAAATTTTCTTAGAGTTCATGAACTATATTTCAAAAAGAAAGTTATAGAACTAATTTATTCTAGAAAATTATATCTATTAAGGTTTAAACTATTATCAGATTAGCATCTAAACTTTTTTTCAAAGTTCAGTTTTTAATTAAAGCACAAGCTATTGAGGAATTTTGGGACTATGCATGTATGGCCTTTTTCAAGTTTTCTCTTTATGTTATCATTTTTGAACGAAAAATTGTGTCTTGCAAGCTATATTCTGATAGTTTGAATAATGGATTTCTATGCTTTAATCTTGTGCTATGGAATAGTGATTTTGGGAAAATCAAACTGTCATTGTACTTTTTCGATATCTTAAAATTGTTATTTTTTTGTGCTATGTTGTATTGGGAGACAAGCTTCTTATAATTTTTGAATATTATTCTTTCACTTATATTTTTTTTATGTTTGGCGACTCTACGAAATCCTTGAAAACCTAAAAAAATTTCTGGGTTTCATAGAGTCGCCAAGCCCCCAAAAGCTCCATTAGCATTACTCACAAATAACATTTCCCTTGGGAAAATATTTTTAATAACCTTTTAAAAAGTATCTTGTTGCATTTTAATTTCTAGAATGAGGAGGATATCAACCTTCAAATTACTAATATTGCACTTCAAAATATGCTTCTTTAAAGGGCTATTCAACCCCCTAATATTCATTATATTGAACTGACATTCACTATTGGGACAATACTAACACAAGGGGATAATACTCCCTTCACTTTTTGGAATTATATTTCTTGGAGAGACCCTCAAGGTTCCTTTATTTTCTTGAGTCCATTTCTCTAGTTGCATCTATTTCTCTTACGTATTTATTATTTAGTTGTCCCACCTTATGTTTTCTACCTACATATGCTTTTTGAATAATAGGAAAATGGGTTCTTTATAACCTAGGTCATAGAACACCACTTTTCTCTAATTTACATTCAATAAAGTCCTAGGGATCCTAATTGGATTGACTAGCAACCTCACAAGGTGAGTCAATTCACAATGAGGAAGGCCTATGAGGGGTTCTTTCAACTCTAAGGGGTTCACCACCAAGAAAATTCTTGGAAAAGAAAAATAAAAATTCAACTCATAAAATCAAGAAATATAAGCCAAATAATGAGTGCAAATGATGAAATTAAGCTACGCCAAGTTAGGGTATGTGTACTTGGGAAGTTTGGAGATGTTGTGAGGATTATGGAAGTGCAAAAAAGCTACCAAAATATGCCTAGGAGGACTAAGACACCCAAGGTGGTATATTAATCTCGTTGTTGTTTTTTGGAGTAGATACAAAGTCTTTGAATGCCTAATCAGGATCTCAAAGAATCTCTGAAAAATATGCTTGGGAGGACTAAGACACCCAAGATGGCTTATTAGTCCCATTTGTATTTTCTAAAAAAATTGAGTGTGGTCTTGGGACTTGATGATTGCACTTGCTTCTCCTCAAATCTCAGGTCCTGAATCTTCTAGATTTAGCCTATAGGTGAGTTTTTGTGAAGATGAAAACTTTGGAAATTCAACTTTGAGAACTTTTTACTTTAAAGGATCTCCAAGTCTTTAACCTAAATTTGAAGTCAAAAATATGCCTTGAGAGGGGAAATACTTGTTTTTTAGTGAATGGAGGGTTTCCTTTTTCAAACCAATTGTTGGTAATTAAACCAAATTATGAAATGAATGAAATGAAGCATGAAACATGAAATATGTAAATGATATCCCCTTGTATGATGTATTGTGAAACAAATATGCAATATAGCATGTAGTAGCCATGAAGAATGTAGATATTGGATCCTTCGATATGATGCGAACAATGGTTGTAAATAGATCTTCAATGCTACATCCACAATCTTGGGTCAACAATGTGAATGGATGCACTAAACTCTTGACATGATTCTTGAAACTTGATCATGGCTCCAAATGCTTGATGAAATTCTCTTAAATGCATAAACTTGCCTTAGGAATGAATACATGAATTATTTTTCTTAAAATGAGTGGAGGGACCTTGTATTTATACTTATTCATGCTTAATATCCCAAAATTACACTACAACAAGCTGGCATATGAAGTCATTAAATAAAGAAGGCTAAATCCCACCAGAATTTGAAATCAAGTCTCAAAAAATAAGGAAAGGAGGACAAAAACTCCCTAGGTGGCATCTTAGTCCCAAGGCTCAAATTTTGGGACACAAACTCCAAAAGGTTACCTTTTCAAGTGGTTTCAAAATTAGGGTCCCAAGACCCATGGAGGAGAAAGATGTCATAGGTGGAATTTTAGTCCCAATCCACAAATTAGGGACACTAAGATAGAAGCATTAAATGATTTATATTTTGATGTTTTTTAGGATTTTCCATAAAAATATATAGTTTATTAGGCTTTTGGATGCAAAATAGGACCAATTAAGCAATAAAGAAGCATAAATGAAGCAAGGAGGGCCCAAACAAGTGTGAAAATGCAAGGGTGTGCATTTTACTACACTACATTTAGCTCCCACTTTAGTGAGAGGATGAACTTGCTTCAAACGCACACTAAAGTAGCCAACCATGCAATAATGAGAGGTTCAAATGTATTGATATTAGCAAGATAGGATGACAATGATCAAGATGGATGATCAATCCCCCAAGGTCAACATCTAATGACAAAAACAACATAGGTGCAAAGGAACGCACTTGCAAATGATATATGAATCCATAATCAGATCTCCAACATACACCATCAATGATATGGAAAAAGATAAAGAAAAATAAAAATAAAATGCAATGGATTAAGCTTTGACTGTCCATCCAACGTGGTGGACCAGGTCTAGGCTAAAAAAGGCTTACAAGTGGAACACACTATCCACTATGAAAACAAAACACACACTCACAAGGGCTAGTGGGAGCTAGGTGTCCACTAGGTGAGCCCCAAGAGGTCCATATCAAATTTATACCCCCATGACTATGATAAAGAAAAAAGAAAAATGCACTCTCACAAGGGCTAGTGAAGCTAGTTGTTCACTAGGTGAGCTCCAGTGGGCCATATAAAATCCATACCTCCATGACTTTAATAAGGTACAAAAATGCAATGTAACAAGAAAGATAGAGGTGTTAAAAGGGATTTTCCTTAGTTCATGCAATGTCTCTTCTTAGGGAACATTGTGCTTAATGTTTCCAAGAGAGAGAAAGTCAGAGAAATATCACACTCTTGGAGGAAATCAAACCTAATGACACCACAAAGAAAAGGACGCATAGCAAGAAGAAACAAAATCACACAATGAAACATGAAATCATGCCAGAAATAATGCCAATGTATGCCCTCACATTAAAGAAATTGCTAACACCATGTTGTGAGAAATTACTTTAACTATCCAAACATGAAAAAGGAAAAGAGGGTTTCCCCCCAAAATGCATAACTCAGTACATCATATGTGATCCAACTTAAGGCATGTCATCCACATCCCAAGCTTTCTCTTATATATATACATGAAAAGTGATCAACTAGCCAAAAGAGATGACAAGTGACATACAAGGACAAGTCTAACTAACCCCTTGCCCCCACTTAGTGTAGGACAAGGGTGAATCAAATAGGATGAAAATGAGTATTAGTTAGAGGAATCAGGTGCTTCAACATAAGGAATAGCACTGCACTCCTTGAGGTGATAAATTTTGTAACTTAAAGCCTTACATTCATTAGTAGAATGAAGATAAACTCTATGGTATGAAAAAAATGAAGTCTTGTAATAAAAAAAAAAATTGTTATTGGGGGGAGAGAGATTAGATTATCTTGGAGGAGTCTTGTCAAGAAACCCTCTTGATCAATGGTAGAAGGTGTTCCTAAATTTTGTGGCAAATATATCTCTTGCTTAGTACAAGATGTCATACTTACGCAAGACTTTAGATTGTGAGATTTTGTTCTCTCCTTTACAGGAGGGTTTAAAATCTAATGGATTCAAATAATTAGTGTTTTGTGTGATGACATTGACATGAAGAAAAGATTTATTTGTTTGTTTCATTTCTTGCAAAGGATAAAGACCACTAGTGTCTATTAGTTCAAGATGCACTACTGTTAAAGTCAGCTTAGAAGGATGTTTTGTTATAGTGTTAATATAAAGTGAAGGCTTGTTTGTTTATTTTGAGGGGAAATAACCAGGACTACTAGTATTTTCTTGCATTTTAGGCTCTATAGGAACATAGATACCTTGTTCTCTAGCACCACATCCTTTTCCACTATAACCAAGTTGTTTCATAAATTCGTAACCTTTTCCATAAACCTTTTTCATTTCTTTTGGATTCAGTAGTTGCTCATGATTAAGTTCATCAATTTTTGTTGTGTAATTTGTTGTCATTTGTTCTAAAGTGGTTGAGGTGGATTCTTTTGAAGGGTCATCTGAATTTTTTGTTAACATTACTGATATTTCTTTTCCCTTATCTGAATCTTTGTTTATGATCTTGTATTCTCCCATGAATGTATGTTCAAAATCTAAGGAACCCCAATAATATTCTAATAGCTTCATGACTTATTCAATATGTTTTTATTTGTCTTTCTATTACATAGGTTCCACTTGTGTCATTGGTGTTAATTTTTTCAAGGGGTTGTCTTTGTTTTTCTCAAGTTGTAAGACATTGTAAGGCTCATTATCAACATCCAATATGTAAACTTAGTCATTGTGGACATAGTTATTTTATGATGAAGTGTTGAAGGAACCACATGCATCTCATGAATCCACAACCTTCCCAAAAGAAGATTATAGGAAATATCACGAGGCATAACATGAATATGGTTTTGTACTTGGTAGCCTTTCCAACTATAATAGGTAAATTTATCACTCCAAGCAATTTTTTTCCCACATTATCAAATCCCTTAATATATAAAGGGTTAGGTTGAATTTTTTATTTATCAACACCAATTTTATCCAAAAGGCTTGCACTACACACATTTAAGGTTGAGCCATTGTCAAAAAGGGTTTGCTTTATCCCTTTGGTATTGTATTGAACAATGACAATAAAAGCATTATATTATTTTTTCACTTCCAAAGAAGGGAGATCACTTTCATGGAAAACAATGTCACCATTTATTCCTTGAATCATTGTTACTATGTCATTAAGGTTCACACTAGAGGGAACCACAACTTGTTGCAAGGATGTTTAAAGCATAGTGTGATAAATAGGTGAATTATAAATTAAGTCCCAAAGGGATATCTTTCTAGAAGTATTCTTAAGTTGTTCAACAAGATCATACTCCTTTCCACTTTGTGAAGGTAAAAAAGGGGCACTAGGAAAGATAGGATTAGGAAATGGTAGGGATGTTGAATGTGGTTGTCTTGGTTGTAGATTATTCTTGGTATTGTATGTATGAGCAATGGTATTGTGACTCAATTTTTGTGAAACATTGTTCTTAGGTGGTTCAAGGATAAGGATAGGTTAGTTGTGAGCTGTTATTTTTTGAGAGGGTGGATAAATGGTAAACTTAGGCTTGGGAGAGTACTCCAAGGGATATCTAATGTGCATAACCTCAAAATTCTTATCATTATTTCATGATCGAATTCCACCTCATCATCTTTATCTAAGGCATTACTATTCTCAATGTTCTTATTTTCTTCCACTATTATATCTTCCCTTGTAGGAGAGTTTTTAGGAGTACTACAAACCAAATGTTCTTGGCATTCAAGGGTTGTTTCTTCTAAAATGACTTCATCATATGTAAGTAAGTTATCAATGGTTGAATTTTATTTCTCAATAAGGGTTCCCCTAAGATTCTCATGACTTTCATCGATCAAAGTATCTTCTTGACAATGAGGAGAGATACTAGGAGAAGGACAAGTATGATTTTCATGATCATTTATGAGTTTATTCCTTTGTTCCCTAATATCTTCCAAAATAGGATAAGTATGGGAAGGGTCATAAAGAGGGTTATTATAGACCTTAAATATTTGATCATCTAACACCAATCTATCATCCTCATCATTTACAATATCATTCTCTTCCACTAAATTATTCTCACAAGCAAAGGGGTAATGAAGATTAGGTATTTAGTAATATTGAGAAATGTGTCTATGATCTCATTCTCTTCTGCTATAAATCTTCCCAAAGGGGATAAGGAGAAGGACAAGTAAGATATTCATGATTCTCAATGATCATCTCTTCTTTCACCAAGATACCTTTGTCACTAAAAGGAGAGGTATTAGGAGAAGAACAATTATGATCATCATGATTATTTATCTTTGTATTTCTTCTATTAGGGTATGTGTAGGATCTTGATGGGCCAAAAAGTGGTGATATGATGGGTATGTGTAGGGTATGTGGCCAAGGACCATTTTTTACCCAAAATTGATGAAACGAAAAGGGTTTTTAAAGGAGATTTAGAACTTTCCACCAATATAAATTATTCTACTTGAATTAATAAAATACCTATTAATTTTTTGATGTGTAGCTATTCAATTTCTCAATTGAAAAGGTCTATATTTCCTGATTTCAGAAAAAATTGGCCACTTAAGCCATTTTTTGGGAACATCTTGGTTTCTTACCATATTAAAAAAATAAAATTGAATTTCATGAAGTTTTGACCAAGTTTGGGATAGACATACGAGTTTTTATATTTTGTAAAAGTTGTAATAAAAAATTCATAATTAATTATTTACTTGAAAATTCAAAAAATTATGCATCACATCATGAATGAGTCCTCTACTTATATCTAAAATATTATAAAAATATTATCATTTTATTGTGGTTAGGGTGGTTAGACAGACACCTACTTCTTATTTTTTCCTGGAATTTAAGTACTACTGCATTGAAATTTCAAATTTTCACCAAATAGATTTCAATTTTTTATATGAACCTAGTAGTTTAGAAACTAAATTCAATTTTCTACATATTCTATTCTTACATATTTTTGAAATAATATAGATAACTTATTCAAATTTTTATGTCAAGTTTCCTAAGACTGATTTTTCTAAATTTTTTGCCACTTAAGGGCTTGTTTTTTCCATGATGATCCTTCATATACCCATCATGTCATCCTCACAAATAGTGGAGATAGGAGGGGGTGTAATTTTAGGGAAAGCATTAACATTTTCACTCTCTTGCGCTAAGAGAATCTCATAACTAGGGAATGCATTGAATGAATGAATAACATACTTATCGATTAACTTTTTCTTTGAAAACTTGGAAAGACAAAAACTAACATTTTTGAGCAATAATCTATGCAATGCAATGTAAATTCCTATAATGAAATGCAATTTTCAGATTTCAGCCAAGGTAATTTACTGATTACTTTATGCAATGATCTGAAAATGAAATGTTGTGAATGAAAAATTTATGGAATTAAACAATGCATGAAATGAAGCACTTCAAGCTAGATTTAGTAAAATGCAAGAAATAGAAAGTCAACCCACAAAAACAAGTAACCAATGGCAACAAACAGAAGGATAGAAAAGTAGATTGAAACCTTGAAAATTGTAGCTTCAAACTCAACAGGGACTAAGATGCTAGTAAGGGTGTCTTGGTCCTATTAAAGGAATTTGAAGGTTCTAGAAACTAGAATAGGATGAAATCAACTCAAAAAATATTCTGAGGTAAAAACATAAAGAGGGACTAGGATTCCAATAAGGCAATTTTTTTTCCCAAGGGAGGGCTTTTACATAAAAATAATAACTTTGAGTTGATAACAGTGTTCCCAAGTTGCCTACCAAGGGACCTAATGTTTGGAAACAAAAAATTGTGCAAATGAATGCAAGAAAAAGTAACTAGTGACAAGCAATTGGATGCAAAAGTGAATGTAAAATTCAATGAATTTTTTTCAATTTTGAATGCAATAATAATGTTTCTTAGTGCAATTAAGATTATGAACAATGCACTTTTCAATTTTTGAATAAAATGAAATGATGCAATAAAGCAAAAATGCAACCTACATGCACTTTCACTAATGTAAATATTGGATTTAATGGAAAACTCACAAGGTGATTCAATTCATAATGAGTAAGTCCTAGGAGGGCTTCTTTCAACTCTAAGGGGTTGACAACCAAGCAAATGCTTGGAAAAGACAAATGAACATTCAACTCAAAAAATCAAACAATATAAGCTAAATAATGAGTGCAAATGATAAAATTAAGCTAACACAAGTTAGGGTATATGTAATTGGGAAGTTTGGAGATGTTGTGAGGATTCCAAAGGTGAAAAAAAACTACCAAAATATGCTTGGAAGGACTATGACGCCCAAGATGGCATATTAGTCCCGCTATTTTTTATTTGGGGCAGATACAAAGTCTTTGGATGTTTGATAAGGATCTCAAAGAATCTCTAAAAACTATACTTGGGAGGACTAAGATTCCCAAGGTGGCATATTAGTCTCATTTGGATTTTTTTCAAATTTTTGATAGTGGTCTGGGGGCTTGTTGTCTTCACTTGCTTCTCCTTAGATTTGAGGTCCTAAATCTTCTAGATCTAGCCTGTAGGTGAGTTTCCATGCAGATGACAACTTTAGCAATGCAACTTTGTAACTTTGACAACTTTTCACTTTAAAGGATCTCTAAGTCTTCAACCTAAATCTGCAATTATAGATATGCAAGAGGGGAAAAACTTATTGTTTGCTAGTTTATGGGGGTTTTCCTTGGCTGAACCCCTTGTTGTTAATTAAACCAAATGATGAAATGAGTGAAATGAAGCATGAAACATGAAATATGTAAATGATATCACCTTGTATGATGTCTTGTGAAGAAAATCTCCAATCCACCATGTAGTGGCCATGAAGAATGTAGATCTTGGATCCTTGGATATGATGTGAACAATGGTTGCAAATATATCTTCAATGCTACATCCACAATCTTGGCTCAACAAGATGAATGGATGTACTAAACTCTTGATATGATGCTTGAATCTTGATGATGGCTCCAAATGCTTGATGGAATGCTTTTCAATGCATAAACTTTACTTAGAAATGAATAGCTAAATGCTTGTTTTGAAAATGAGTGGAGAGACCTTTTATTTATACTTATTCATGCTTAATATCCCAAAATTACACCACAACAAGTTGACATATGAAGTCATTAAATAAAGGATGCTAAATCCTACCAGAATTTGAAATTAAGTCTAGAAAATAAGCCAAGGAGGACAAAAATTCACTAGGTGGTGTCTTAGTCCCAAAGCTCAAATTTCAAGGTACATACTCTAAAAAGGGACCTTTTTAGGTGTTTTCAAAATTAGGGTCCCAAGACCCATGGAGGACAAAGACGCTCTAGGTGGCATTTTAGTCCCAGTCTACAAATTAAGGACACATAGATAGAAACATTAAATGATCATTTATCTTTTGATGTTTTTAGGATTTTCCATAAAAATGTATAGTTTATTAGGCTTTTGGATGCAAAATAGGACCAATTAAGCCATAAAGAAGCATAAATGAAGCAAGGTGGGTCCAAACAAGTGTGAAAATGAAAGGGTATGCATTTTACTACACTACACATTTATCTTCTTTCTATATTTTCCACTAACATGAATCTAGGGATCCTCTATACGTTCACTCTAGAGTGGTAAGGATGAGTTCATATCCTTAAAACCTAAAATCTTCAATCATCCCTACATTCTTTTATCAAGGTATTTTTGAGAGAGCACTCCCTTATCATCCAAAGAATTGTAAAAATTCTTGCTAGTATCCAACTCAAGGCCTTTAGGAGTCACCTGGGATGTGACTACTTCAGTTAAGTTGCGAACAACACAATCATCAGGAGGAAGCAAAGGGGAATTAGAGCTAGGTTTCTTTCTCTTCAAACTATTGTCTAAAATTTTACATCTTTAGTTGAGGTGAGAACCAAAGCTTCATTTTTCTGAGGGGATTTTGACTCTATATTTTTGGTCCCTATAAGATCTTCCTTGGAAGGTTCACTTGCTACTTTTGATGGGATAGAATCCACATATGCTTTCTTCTTGGGATGTTTCAACTCCAAATTTTGGGCCCCTATAGAGCGCCCTTTTTATGGTGAAGGAGTATCAATGGCTAGAAAAAAAATCTTTTCTATTCAAGGTCATTTTACATTCATGACAAAGGTGGCCCAACTTACCACATAGTTGCAAAAAGAGACTAGATTTCTCATACTCGATGGGTTAGGTCTAGGTTTTGAATTTAGATTTTAGTGTTATACTAGATTTCTCATACTTGATGGGTTAGGTCTAGGTTTTGAATTCATATTTTAGGGTTATATCATCCATTATTTGCATTGTTAGCTTGCTATCTTTCACGAGGATACTGCCAACATGTCAAAGACGTCCAAGATTGTGAAGAGGTATGTATTTTTATTCAATTTATTTTGAATTTGATTTATAATGCTGATTGAAATAGGTTTTTATAATAAAATTTTGTTCTGATTATTAGGGAATGAACCTCCACCTCAAAACTTTGAGAATTCATAGTCACCCCTCAGGAAGAGCCTCTTATTCAAGAACAACCTGAAACCCCTCCATCAATTCATAGGCATCCTCAAGGAACACAAGAAAATATTCTAAATCAAATTGAAAACAATAAAAGAGACATTGAACAACTAATTGGAAGATTAACCGAGCATGTTGAAACCCACCCTTATAGCAAAGGGATTGTTAAATCATTGAAGTCAATTGTATCTCATGTAGGAGAAATGAGTGAGAAAATAAATTTTTGGTCAAATAAGAGGCATGAGATGAAACAATATTATGCGAGAGGTTTGTCATATGCAGATGTTAAAAAACAAAAAATTAGAAAATCCAACTTGTGTACCCTATTTGCAAACCCCAAAACAAATGCACCTTTGTCTCATACATGCAGGACGTTCCCCATCCATTGGTGCCACCATGAGTGAATTAAAAATAAGTTTTGGGAGCAGTGGTGGATGGTATTTGACAAACCTCCATGCAATTTAACCATGAGGTACCACAATAATTTTTGAGGAAACTATATTGTGAGTTTATCCTCAATAAGATGCCAAATTATTTTCACATCTTAGACTTTCAAGGTAGAGATGGGGGCTCCACACATGATAGACCTGTTGCATGATGTGATCCATAATTGACACTGAGACCCTTAGCCAAACCCACGGTGGAGCATGTCATCGTTCCTTCCATTGTTAAGGGTAGTGTAGAGGTGGACACATTGGAGTCAATTGGATCACTCACCCAGACCATTTTACAGTGTGTGAGGCCTCTAGTAGAGCCTGGTGTGGAGGAGATGTGTAGGCCCCAAGCTCCACCCCACCTTTGTGGTGCTTGTGGTGTAGTTTGTATATACGATTATTAGAGTGCTTGGGATGTAGCTACATAGCCTACATCAGTTGTAGAGGTGATGACTTTCACATATGATTTGTTGAATGATATATTTGACATTGGCAACCAAGTAAAATTCAACAAGTTCATTTAATGTTGTTTATTAAATTATATTTTAAAATTTAAGAATAAGTAAATTAGTAGAATTTCAATTTGATGAAATTTTAGGGTCAGAGTGTTTATGAGACGTGCCCCACTCCTATAGACCCTTATTTTTTCTTGACGTTGAGTCCATAGGTATGCAACTATTATTAAAGATATTATTATTGCATTTGAATAGTTTAATTTTATATTTGAGTGTTTGTTTGATAACATTCTTTGGATTTCAAATAGTTTCCTGATGGACCTTCGACCTCCACACATCACAATTCATTTCCTCAAGGACCTTTCACTCAGGTAGCCTTTAGTCAATAATCTTGTTGTAAAACAATGTTAGCTAGTTTTCATAATTTTGCATATACAAATCTAAAACATTGATGAGAAACACAAACATTGCATTTGTATTCCTTGATCATGTCACATTATCTTCTCCTAATTCACTTTTTGTTCCTTTATTCCTTCATAATCCCATCCCATTAACATTTAATAGTTCACCCTACCATTTACTCTTTCATTTACCATTTGTAGATGTTGACATCAGACAACCCTGGTGATGTTGGTGGCACGATGGACCATAGAGTTGTAGCAATAGCCAGTTATGACCAGAGAACCAACAGTCACTCCATCCAGCTGAATTTTCAAGGAAGCAAGGGATTTATTTCCTTCCCCTAGAGGGAAATGATTGTATTAGAGTCATTTGTTGTATTCCTATGTGGCATTTTGGAACATATGTTTTGTACAAGCGATATATACGTGACATTTTATGTCTATAAAATGGATCCTTTGTAGTAAGCCTATATGGCTTTTTTGGATATATTCTATATACTTTTATCAATATATATCATTATATATACCTTACAACTTTTTGATTAAAAAAATCTTATTTTGCTACTACCATTCTTGAATGATGTTATCATGCATATTATGTAAATCGTATGCTTGAATGTTGTAGGTATGGATTTTGTTTACATCTAATGCTTAATTAATTACTGTTGATTACTCAATAAGCTCCATCTAAAGTATATTGTGTAAATAAGCTCCATTCCTAGTGGTTTGTATCCTTTGGAATGCTTCAATTACTTGTGCCTCACTTATTCACATGTACGATTCACTTATTCACATGTATACTTCACATATAGTGTGTGTATTCATGTGTATGATTCATGCTTTGAATGCATAGCAAAAAAAATATTTTTGGGAAAAAATTGACAAACCAAAAGTATGAGTTTTTTAAAAAGTCGAGAAAAAATCATATTTAAAAAAAATAAAAAATTGTAGAACAAGAGATAAAATCTATTTATTTTGAAATTGAATGGTATTTCCATAGCATATAGAGATATAGAGAACAAATAAAATAAATATTTTAACTAATGAATTTTTAATAGCATATTTTTTTGTAGTTTATATTCATATCATTGATTACATTTTATTGCACATATTTCAAAGTCAAAGCATTACTTCACACTACATAACTAATAACTAGATGCTAATAGATGATAAAATCTCAATTACAATATAGTTTTTACAAAGTCAACCTAAGTAGTTATGCAATTAATTCAAATTGCATAACTAATAAGTAGGAGCAGCTAGGTCAATTGCATTTTGTTATAATGGCATTCTATGAGGCTAGATTTCTTTGACGTATTTTATCAAATAGTTCATTGCCTTATCTATGTTACCATAATTTTCATACGTGTCCACTAAAGTATTTTGTCAAAAAGGCCATTGTCTTGTTGCTATGGCTAAAAGCATAAAACAAGTGCTTTCAAACAAGCTATGGATGCTTGGAAAAAAATTATTAAAAGCATAATAGCAAGAAATACTATAGATAAGGCAATGATCTACTTGGAAAAAATGCTAAAAAGAAACCTGGTCTCATAGTGATGGAATTCCATGGCATGCAAATTGCTATGGATTTCCATGCCATTCCATCATCATGAGACCATGTTTCCTTGAGGCATTTTTTCAAACAATTCATTGCCTTGTCTATGGTACCACGTTTTTCGTACATGCTTACCAAAGAATTTTACCAAACAATTCATTGCCTTGTTGCTATGGCTAAAAGACTAAAATAGGTGCTTGAAAACAAGCTATGGATGCTTGGAAAAAATGTATCAAAGCATAATAAGAAGCAAAAACATAGACAATATAGCGAACTATTTGAAAAAATTCCTCAAAGAAATGCGGTCTCATGGTGATGGAATGCCATGACAAGCAGATTCCCTAGATTTTCATGGAATTCCATCACCATGAGACCAAATTTATTTGAGGCATTTTTTCAAATAGATTACTACCTTGTCTATGCTACCACATTTTTCATACATTTCTACCAAAGCATTTTATCAAACAATTCATTGTCTTGCTACTATGGCTAAGAGCCTACAACAAGTGCTTTCAGACAAGCGATGGATGCTTCGAAAAAATATATCAAAGTATAGACAAGGTAGTGAAATGGTAGTATGTGATGGATGCTCCCATGTTTTACAAATGAGGGGTGAGCTCACTTTATAGGTTCCTCGAATACAGTTCAATGGCCAAGATTGATTTCAAATCAATGACCGAGACTACAAAATAAAACCCTAATTAGGGTTTGTCACAACTAACTACCTCTCGACCAATGAGAAAATTACATTTGGGGTCACTTGTCCTTCTGCTAAATATAAACCAACAATAAAAATTTGTTGCATTATGAAGTGTCAGGTTCATTGAACCTAGACATGCTAGCTTGGAACAATTTGATTACTTGGAAGATGACGAGAAAAAATCTCAACGTGATGGATGCCCCTTATGATCTTGTCCTAAGGCATACTTCAAGATATGTTGGCCATCTCCTATTTTCAGCTTCAGGTGGAATTTAAGTTCTCTTTGCCATGTATGCTTTGAGTTGGGCTAACTTTACATTGTCTTTTCCATGTATTCTTTGAGTTGGCCAGGATTTACCTTTGTATTGGACAAGCATTATTCAAGACAAGGGTGGAATTGACAACAGTTTGGACATATCTTTTCTTTCCCAAGTGTACTTTGCATTATCTTCAACATTTTCCTTCACTATGGGCATGGTGGACTTTGCTTGTGCATTAGTTGGTTGAACATAGCTCAGAGCGATTCGATGCATTTGGGTGTGAAAGAGGACCATTCCTACCATAAATGTGCCCACTTGGACACATTGGAATAGTTAGTGTGGTCACTCGAGTTGGAAAATGAAAGTTGCACCACTTTGCAAATTTTCACTACTTGCATTTGAAAACTTTTTCCCTAAGACAAATCTCATCGCCAGAGGAAAATTCCTCTGACATAGAAAAAATTGAGAGATATTATTGTATATGGGAACAACAAGATTCCATAGGCTTTGATGAGAAGTTTCTAAGCCTCACGATGTTTGAGTAACGTCATGCTCAAGTTTGTAGCCATTTTGCACTTTGGACTGTTCAGGGATTTAGCCGGTTAAACGTAGCTCAGAGTGATTCAAAATGTTTGGGTATGAAAGAGGACCATTCCTAGTGTAAACGTACCCATTTGGACATGTTGGAATAGTTATTTTGGTCACACGAGTTGCAGAATGAAAGTTACACCACTTTGCAACCTTTCACTACTTGCATTTGACAACTTTTTCACCAAGAGATATATCACCACCACAGGAAAATGCCTTAGAGATAGAGAAAATTGAGAGAGGTTATTTTATAGGGGCACAACATAATTCCATAGGATTTAACAAGAAATTTCTAAGCCTCATGGTGTCCGAGTAAAGTCATGTTGAAGTTTGCAGCCATTTTAAACTTTGGACTCTTAAGGGATTCAGCTAGTTGAATGTAGCTCGGAGTGATTCAAGGTGTTTGGATGTGAAAGAGAACCATTATTAGCATAAATGTGCCCACTTAGACACATTGGAATAGTTAGTTTGGTCACATGAGTTGCAGAAGGAAAGTTGCACCACTTTGCCACTTTTCACTACTTGCATTTGATAACTTTTTCCCCAAGAGAAATCTCGCTGCCATAGGAAAAAACCTCCGAAATAGTAAAAAATGAGATAGGTTATTGTAGAGGGAAACAACATGATTCCATAGGCTCTGATGAGAATTTTCTAAACCTCATGGAGTCTGAGTAACGTCATGTTGAAGTTTGCAGTCATTTTACACTTTGAACTCTTAAGGGATTTAGCTGGTTAAACATAGCTCAAAATGATTCAAAGCATTTAGCTACAAAATAGGACTATGCCTAGCGTAAACATATCCAATTGAACTCATTGGAATAGTTAGTTTGGTCATATGAGTTGTAGAATGAAAGTTGCACCATTTTGCAACTTTTCACTACTTGCATTTGACAACTTTTTCCCCAAGAGAAATCTCACTTCCATAGGAAAACACCTCTGAGATAGTGAAAACCAAAAGAAGTTATTGTAGAGGTGCACAAAAAAATTCCATAGGCTTTGACGATAAGTTTCTAAGACTCACGGTGTCTGAGTAATGTCATGTTGAAGTTTGTAGCCATTTTGCACTTTGGACTCTTAAGGGATTCAACTGGTTGAACATAGCTTAGAGTGATTTGGTGTGTTTCAGTGTGAAAGAGGACTATTCCTAACATAAAAATACCCACTCATATGCATTGGAACTATTATTCTGGTCACATTAGTTGTAGTACGAAAGTTGCACCACTATACAACTTTTCACTACTTGTATTTGATAACTTTTTCCCAAAGAGAAATCTCGCCACCACAAAAAAACACCTAAGAGATAGTGAAAACTGAGAGAGGTTATTGTATAGTGGTACAACATGATTCTATAAAATCTAACAAGAAGTATCTAAGCCTCATATTTTCTGAGTAATGTCATGCTAAAGTTTGCAACGATTTTGCACCTTGGACTCTTAAGGGATTTAGCTGGTTGAACGTAGCTCAGAGCTATTCAGTGCATTTGGGTGTGAAAGATGACCATTCCTAGCATAAAAATACCCAATTAGATGCATTGGAACAATTATTTTGGTCACATGAGTTACAAAATGAAAGTTACAATACTTTGCAACTTTTCACAACTTGTATTTGACAACTTTTTCCCCAAAAGAAATCTTGCTGCCACAGGAAAATTCCTCTGAGATAGCAAAAAATGAGAGAGGTTATTGTAGAGGGACACAAAAAAATTCCATAAGCTCTAACAAGAATTTTCTAAGTTTCACATTGTCCGTGTAATGTCATGCTAAAATTTGTAGCCATTTTGCACTTTGGACTCTTAAGGGATTTAACTGGTTGAACATAGCTTGAATGGATTCAACATGTTTGGGTGTGAAAGAGGACCATTCCTATTGTAAATATACCCACTTAGACATGTTGGAATAGTTATTTTGGTCACACGAGTTGTAGAATGAAAGTTGCACCACTTTGCAACTTTTCACTACTTGCATTTGACAACTTTTTCCCCAAGAGAAATCTCGCCACTATAGGAAAATTCCTCCAAGCCATCAAAAAAAAATATAGGTTATTATAGAGGGGCACAACATGATCCCATAGGCTCTAACGATAAGTTTCTATGCATCACGGTGTCTGTGTAACATCGTGATGAAGTTTGCAGCCATTTTGCACTTTAGACGCTTAAGGGATTTAGTCGGTTGAATGTAGCTCAGAGTGATTCAACATGTTTGGGTGAAAAAGAGGACCATTCCTAGTGTAAATGTACCCACTCAGATGCATTGGAATAGTTAGTTTGTTCACACGAGTTGCAGAATAAAAGTTGCACCACTTTGTAACTTTTCACTACTTACATTTGACAACTTTTTCCCCTAGAGAAATCTTGCCGCCATAGAAAAACTCCTTTGAGATAGTGATAACTGAGAGATGTTATCATAGAGGGGAAAAAAAAATTCCCATAGGCTATGACAAGAAGCTTCTAAGCCTCACAGTGTCTGAGTAACGTCATGCTAAATTTTGCAGTCATTTTGCACTTTAGACTTTTAAGGGATTCAACAGACCAGGAGGCTCCAACTCAATCAAATTAAAAATTTTCCTTCAAGAGGAATCTAACAAGATTAAAATGGTCTTTTAAAGCAATTCAAACAATCTTTCAAGTTAGACAACAATCAAAAGCATCATTTCTTAATTTCACCCATGAATCCTAGTAGTAGTGCAAACTCAATTTTTGGCCTTTTACTCAAATACTCTCCAAGACACCTAACAAACATATGATTTTTTTAGACACCCATTTCAGATTTGTAACACATATCCCAAAGTTAGAAATAAGTCTTTTGGACCAACCTCCTAAAATCACCCCTTCTACACTGACCTATTTAAGTTGGTTAGGCCTAAATTACAAAGCAATATATCTTTAAACTTCTCACAGGCCCTTGAAACCTTGATGCAACATTTCCTATGCCCTAAAACCTCTGAAACCACAATTTTTTCCTAGGGTTAACTCTTCCAAGATAGAAAACCACAAAACCATCAATTTCATGCTAAACAAACAGAGTTTATTCAAAATCCCACTTGCACAACCTCCTAGACCATGCCACTAACTCAAACATGTGTATTCTAACCCCTATGTGCTCAAAAGTTGAAAAAAAATCCACTCATTGATTTTCACAAACCATAGGCTAAGGGCTCCATTTTCATGTGTTTTCTTTAACAAAAATCAATAGGACAGTAGGCTTATCTCCTTTGTTCCTTCCCCACAACTCTAATCATGCAACCTACAACTTAATCAGACTCCCTACAGCCCATTACACTAGTTACAATAGTTATAGTAGGTGCAAGGGCCCTTTAAGACATGTTTTTGATCACAAAACCATCAATAGGGTGCTCTCGGCCTGTCATAGGAAAAAATGATTTCTTCAACAAATCTTTATTAAATTCTTTCAAACCTGATGCAAAATAAGGCTAACATAGTCCTCCATGATAAATGAAATATTATATAGAAAATGTCAGTCTGTACAGCTCCTACAAGTCTACAAAATGTGAAAGAAACACAAAAAAATGAAGAAAACTCAGAATTTTCTTATTGATGATACCTTAAACTTCAAGCCAACATTATAAATAGTTTCCTTGTTCCTTTTTAAAGGCTTCCCCTCTTCAACCAATGAACAATGGCCCTCCCAACTAAAATGTAAACCGCTTATGACTGTTGGAGATCACAATTTCATATTTTACCCAATTTAATAACATCATTACATGCTTTGCAATGTTTTCTCTTTTTGACCCTTTTAATCATCTAACATATTACAATGGGTCTAATGAGACCCTTTTCACCTAAAAAATGTGTCTTATTCAAGAAAAAAATATACTACGGTCACCCTTGACACCACCTTGACAACTTTGACATTCATTTCCATTTGATTTACAATCATTACAAAATGAATAGATTAGCCCCTCAAAGTTGACCAAGTACCATAGAATGGTCACTTAGAACCCTATTTGAATTCATGGACTCAAAAGAAATACCCTAACACAAACTTCCTATCAAACTCTTCATGTAAATCAGAGAGAAGGTTGGTGCTCCTGCACTAAGCCCAAACATCCAAATGACCTACCATGCCTTCGCAGACCTTCTATCACATCAAACTCCACCTAAGAACATTGAAACAACTGGGTTCTAACCTTCTTCCAAACTATTTCTTTAATCTTCTACTTCAAGCTATTCCTCCTAAGACTAAATTAGTGTAGGAGGACCTACACCTCATCCTCCAATTATGCTCATTTGATGGTAAATGGTGATCAATAGGTTAATAATGAATTTTTTGAGTCTTTTAGTCATGGACAAGGTCTAACAAGACCATTAGTTATGTTATAGGTTGAGATTTTGGGTTTTGGAGTCAAAATGTGGGAAAAATGGTGTTCTTGCACTTAAGAATCTTTGTAGCCTTTGATGGAAATTTAGTAAATTTATATAAGGATGGGGTCTTGTAAATGTAATAAGTTTTTTTTTAAGCCACTAGTATGGTTTTAGAGGAGTCATCGGTGTTTACAATGTATTTAAAGGTCAAATAGTTAAAAACATTGCCATGTATGGAAAAGTGATATTAACAAACTTGTAATGGTGCATTTATGTTCCTAATGGTCATTTAGAATTTTAAATTTAGTTGGAAAGTTCGTTGGTAAGGGTCCCTATGGATTCTGGTTTACATATAGGATGCATGACTAGAGTGTAGGGAGAGGAATAAAGAGGATATATCTGATGTTCCTGAGTGTTTTGTGGAGAAATGTATGTGAATAAAGGGGTTTTAGTCTAGGGTTTGACAAAATATGTATGGGAGTCTTTTTTTTTTGAATTTTTAAGCATGTATGGGGTTAATGGACATTGTTTGAGTTGGTTTTAGGGCTTGGGAGATTCTAGAAGAACTAGATTCAACAAACCCTCATGATTTTACATCTAAAACAATGTAACCTGACCACTCAACTTGACTCACACAACTAGACATCTCAATAGGACTTGGGGATTATATAAAAATTCTTCACACAATAAAACATGACCAAACAAATAGACCTTGCACCCAAAAATATCCATTCTTCCATCGATCCTACACAAGCCCATGCAACTTTGTAACAGTCACCAATAGGATAGTCAAAATAAAAACTGATTAAAGGCATTAAATAGACAATTAAACATGGTTTTATATTCCTAACACCATTCTCTACAAGTTCCCAAAAGCATAGGATCAAACACCCAAAACAAATGTATCAAAAGATTGATTTACAAGCCATAAACAAGGCTTAACTAGGCCTCTACAAGGAGGCTTTCAACTTGTCAAGGCACACCCAACATCCCTAATGCCTTTAAAAGACTCCAACAGGTTCCCCAATACCTTTTCCATGCTTTCCATCCATTATTATTGCACAAATACTTACAAAACTATGAAAAGTGCATTCTAAAGATCATTTTCATATATTTACAAGGGAAAAACTGACCTAGGGCATCAGATAACTTTTTCAAACCTCCATCTTACACTCTAAAAAAAATTGCAACATGAAGAAGGGCCCTAAACCTAACATTCCACAAAGTTTTATATTTTTTCCATTGTGGAAATGGGAATTATGACCATTTTGGTGACGAAACCCTTGTTTGGTAGGGTTTCAGACCCTCTTTCACTAAAACTGATGTAACTTGCTTAATTCTTAATGAAATCGAGCCAAATCAGGGCCAAAATGAAGCTATCTCTTCCATATATCAAACCATGAAGGTTTGGATTCTTTACATTTATGTATCAATCCATACCAAACAAAAGAACAGTAAAAAGTGCTGCAAAATTTTGAAAAATAGAGTTTTCTCTTTATTAAATGCTTCAAAACTTAAAAAATACCAATAGTAGCCCAACCTCAACCCAAGGGAGACTTTTCAAACATTCTACCACCTTCCCCAATATCCCTCAACTGATTTTTTACAAGAGGAAACCGTTGGTTAGTGATGTTACATCATTATGGTGAAATTACACCAACTTACAACATGACAACTTTGCAATTTTGGAGCAACTTTCAATCCTAAAGACCTATGACCACAAAAACCATTCAAATAACCTTGAAACAACCTTATTACATTTTCAAGACCCCAAAACTTGCACACTTACATAAAAATTCATATTTTTTCCTTCAAAGGCTACAAAAGCAACTTTTAGTTCAAGATTGCATTGTTGCACATTTTGACTCAAAACTCAACCTAGAACCTATCCAATGGTATTATTATAACTTATTGAAGATGAAAAACACCCAAAAGACTCAAAAATAATCTTTCTAACCTATTCACCATCAAAGAATCCAAAATGGAGGTTAAGGTGTAGTTGCTTCTGCACCAAAAACATTTGGGGAAACACTTTCTAAGAGTTAATTAAGCAAGGACAAACATATTTGAAGGTGTTGGAGGCATTCAAATGGTGAGGAGAGGTCTTGAGGCGAGGTTTTCAATAAACCCCCTTTGAAACTTGTCAAAACTGAGGGTTTTGAGTTTTGGAGTGTTGGTGACTGTTTCATTGGAAGATGATTGTTGACTTAGTGCTTATGTACCCCACTCATGACTGTCCAATGGTGTTTTGTGTCTAGAAGGAAAATTAAAGGGTAGTTGGTTTGTTCATAGTTTTCCACCCTACTCTACATCACTTTGCCATGTTTATCAACATAAAAATACAATATTTTTTCTATTTCAATATGTAATGATAATGCAATATTAAATATGTAGTGTAAGACAATGACATATATGTGTATTTAAACTTTAAAGTTAAAATGTTAAACTTTATTGTTGTTCTTGTCTTCAAAGTTGTTTAAACTATATAATTTAACCATAATATAACTAAGCAATATATGTTATAATTTAACCACAATTCATTATTTTTTATTGTCAACTATATAATATAACCATTATTTTTTATGATATTGTACATTGATATTTAACCAATGTTGAAGATTAAATTTTCGAACAGTTTAAACATGCACATGATGAAAAAATTATTTCAATTCTCAAATTCTATATATGAAATTATCCAATAATCAAGTGTATGTCCATATACAAAAATGGCATCAATGCCAACTCAAACAAAGTTGTACAAAATGTGGCATATTCCATCTCAATATCTATTCATAATATACATGCCAAAATGTCTATCTCATCCTAAACCACTGGTGGATCATCAAAATGGAGCCTCTTTCAACCACCCTTTGGCTATGAAGGTAGCTGCACAAGAAAAAATCAAACCACAATTGAGATTAGTTATATTATATAATCTAAAATCAAATAATTAACATCAAATCAATATAAATTGAATTATAATTGAACTCTAAAATTGAAATCTTAATTACCTCATATATATATATGTCTCTTCAAACTGTCATGAGTCCTAGAATATGCCCCTCTCAAAGAACCAATTATAACAACTTTTTCAATGTCAATCTATATAGGTTTACACAAAAATATCAAATTGATACAAGTTAGCATACAATTGTCCGTAATAGGAACATATTTACCAAACAAAAAATAAAATAAACACATACCTCTTTAGGCATCTCTTTTTCTTTATCTCCTTTAGCTGTTTCGACACCTCCTCCCTAAGGTGTTTCAACTCCTACTCCTTCAATTGTTCCAAAACCTACTCCTACAAGAGGAAAATAAGATAAAAATATAATTTAATATATAATTTCATTAATGACAATTCAAATGACAATCAAGTATAAAATGCATGAATTTAGGCCTAAAAGGCATGGGTTGAAGTAGTAGATTGAATAATTTGTTTTGAAGAAGGCTAGAACAAGTTTGTTTTAGTGGGATATGGTGGGGTTTCATGTGTTTTAAGGTTTGCAAGGATTGGGGAGGTCATGTGTATGTTTGGGCATGAATCCCTAGTTGAGAGAATCACATTTTTTAATGGAAATTTAAGGTTTTAGAGTCTAAAAGTGGGTGAAGTTTGGGGGCAGCATAATATTAAGGATTATTAAGCATGTGCCAGTTTAGAAAAGGGTGTTTGAAGTGCTCATAAGGTCATAGGAGGCCTAAAGATGGGTCTTTCAATGTATTCTCCAAAATCCCACTGTATTGTAGGGGAAAAAAGGCCAATTAGGCCTCTTTTCTAAAGAGACACCTTCCCAAACACCTAAAATCAAGTCAAACACCATGGAAAGTCATTAAATAGGTTACCAACCTTAAGATTTCACAATTTTTAGAGCTCCAACTGCTCACCAAGCAACCAATCCACTAAACCATCACTCTCAAGCCACCAAACCTAGGTTTTCCAAGGACTATTATTGAAAATCACTCTTCCCATGCAATTAAATCTCACATCCAACACACCAAACATACCATATGATGTTTGTACATGCTCAAAAGACTCTCACAAATGACTGTCCCAAAGGATTTCATCCATTCACACTCTAAAATGATGTAGACCTAGGGGCTCAAACTCAACCAAATTGACAACTTTCCTTCAAGAGGCATCTAACAAGATTAAAAGGCCTATTAGAGAAATTTCAATTATTCCCCAAATCTACACAACAATCAAAAACATGTTTTCTCACTTTCACTCATGTAACCTTGTACTAGTGCAAATCTAGGTTTTGGCCTTTAACTCCAATATCTTCCAAAACACATGGAGAAAAAAGGATGGAATCAAATACCCATTTCAAATCTATAAAACATATATAAACCCTAGCATTAACTCTTTTGGACCAACATGGAGATCCAATACCCCTACCATGGAAAAAACTAGTGAAATAGGCCTCTTTTTCAAAGAGAGTACCTGTTATCCTTCACCAAACCCTCTGAAACATTGGGGAAGTAATTCAAATTCCCAAAAAAAACAAAATCCATAATTAGATTCCACTTGTACAGCCAAATCTACTTGAAACTGAAAAACCCTTGTTTTATGAACTATTGATGAGGGTTTATTGGATATGATGCTTCCAGACCTCCTCATACCTCAAAACCAACTTGGACACTTTCCAACAGACTTGTACATGCCTAATGATTCAAAAGACATGACCTCCCATGGAAATTCCATGAAACCCTAGACCAAAACCCCCATTTACATGCATTTTCTACACTAAACTTACATGAACAACAACCCCGGTCTACTTTATTCCTTTAGACTCACAACATAAATCAATCTCACTAGCATCTAAACATCCTCCATAAGACCCAATACACTAGTTATAGTGAGAATAGTCAGTGTAAGGGTCTTGAAGACATGATTAAGGCTAGAAAACCCCAAAGTAGGGTATACCTAACTATTCATAAGAAAACAACTATGGAATGCTTCAAATTATCTATTAAACCTTAGATGTGATGTAAAACACAAAAGATTCATGCCACTACATTGTTCATAAATAAATTACTCAATGTAATGACTGTACATTACCGTATAGGTTTGGAAAAGATAGGAAAATTCAAAAATTTGGTGCTAACAGTGAGAATTCAATTGGATTTCTTTACAAAAACATGAAGCAAAAATTACAAATGATGACCATAAATTTTTTAAAGGTTTCCTAATCAAAGACAACTGAAATAAGAACCTCCAACTAAATTTTGAATCCCTTTTTAGCCATTGTAGTGCCAAATTATATTTGTTTACCTATCTTTGTTAACAACTCATTTTATTCCTTTTACATTCTTTTATTATTTGACCCTCCAAAAAATTTAAAGCATTTCAAATACATTTAAAACACCTATGTTGGTCTAATTAGACCTTACGAGACCCTAAAACATGATGTAACTCTTAAAAATCAACATGAACCTACTTAAACCCCCATTGACAATTGCTTCCCATATTTGACCTTGTTTACAAAAATGGATCAATGAGAAGCCAAATTTTCTTTATAGAGCTTATTAAAGAAAATAAACATAAAAAAAAATTTGCAACCTCCCTAGACACACCTAATGCTCCAATTGTGAAAGTAAGGTGTAGGTGCTCTTGCACCATAAAACCACTCAAATTCACTCAAAATCACACATTTTCACACCCAAGGCTACATGCCATCACTCCAATCATTTTGTATATCTAAATTAATGAAATTTTGTAAACCCTTATACAATCAAACTTAAATGCTTGAAGTAAAGCCATGATCAATAACATGACTTTAAAAATTCAATGTGCATACTTATCAATCAATCTAGGGAACCATCTAGGTTTTCTCTACTCTTTATCATGTCAAGTATTACCTCGGGGTCAGACTCACACACTTTCCACAAGTTCTTCACAAGTCTTCCCTTATATTTGATCAAATGAACGTTGGTGGCGACAAAAAGGTTCAAGTAGTGAAGAATCTTTTGATGCTTGTTGAAGTCCTCAAACAACCAAACTACAACATTCTTAATTGGGTACCTTCTAAGCCATGTTCCAATAACAACCACCAAACCTATAGGATATTCTATGTTTTATCCACTATAACTGGGGCATCCAATTTCTTTTTAGCCTCAATACAATGACATAGGTAATAATTTTTACCCTCTTCATTGTCTTCATTTGCAATCACTCAATATATGTTCCCTACATTGATATGTTCATCTTGTTAGATGTATTTAATGAACATAAAAATAAAACTTATAAGTAAGATATATTACCTAGTTCTACAAGGTCTGATACATGATCAAAGTTAATAGATGATTGCATCTTTGTGATTTGTTGAGCTGTCGGGAGCTTATAAGTGTCAAGTGGGATTAGACTTCTTACAAACCATTCGTCAACCCACTCTATTGAATCACAATCGTTCCATGCTCGGAGTGTGCATGTAGAAAAAAAGCATGCCATCTTTCGCATATGGATAGTCCATGTACCTGTATTGGAGCTTATAAAAGAGTGTAGCTCACTTGATCTTGTTAGTGTACAACAATCCTCATATTTTTCAATGTTAGTATCATCTACTAAATGATAAAATCTATGAACTAAATAATTACCTTGACTACTTGGACCCATTGCACGATTGCACCACTCGATAATTGATCTTGCATCTATCAAATTTACACTATCTTTGTACTTTAAATCTTCTCATGCAAGGGCTCTTTTCATATATTCACCCACTCCAACATGCTCCCCCTTTCCATGCTCGGCCTCTCAGAAGTTCCACATATGTTGAACACCACTAATCCTATGCATCCTGATCAACAAGTAAAACATTTTGGCATTCTTGAATTGCAATATACAATTATCTGACCATATGATATGTTGACTGAATGATATGCCCCTACTAGCTATATCAACATAGAACATCTGAAAGCAACCTTGCAAAAACTCGGTAGAGTGTGTGCGATCATCACTGATGTAAAAGTGATACTCCCTCAATACTTTCCTATTATCCTTTGTACTATCATTTGCATGAATGAATGCTATATGCACAAATATAGCAACTTGTGTGGAGTTCTAGTACTATTATTGCACCTCATTTTGAGGCTATAGTGTGTAGTTCTCCGCGAAGTCAACAACTAAAATGATGTTATGAAGTGGAAATGTGTCCTTGCATAACTTGAACTGTGAGTCCAAACATTGAGCTCTATGTGTATGTCTTGAATAATCATAGACCACCTAATCATGGAAAATTCCCATAAACTGATATACTGGAATCTTATCACTGACCAATTCACACTTCTTTGATTCTTTCACATCTTTTAGACTATAGGCCACTGTCTTATATTTTCCAAATTTGACAATTTGGTCTCCAATTGTTTGTGTACTAGCCATGTGTTGGAAAATTGGGAAATGTTGCATGCCACCACGATGATGACATGTTCCATCCAAACATGACTTGTTCTAAAATATTTTACCATCTTCTCTTTCACATAAAATGGAAGATAAGAATTCCCTTGAGGATTTGCGTGGAGGCCTTATGTTACATTCCTGCAAAACATTGTCAGTATGCATATCTACACATATACGTCAATAAACATCATAATGGTTAGAAAACTCAATATGTACTCTACAACAACAAGTAGTGCATGTGTGATTTATTTTTACATAAAAAGGATTTAGCATTTCTAAATACCTTTGACATATTTTAATTTCAGGAAACTTTTGTACAAAATCAGCAAAAAATTGGGTTTGAGTGGTATCTAAATAATGCTTTAGATGTGGCTCATGGATTTGACTACCAATTATCCTTCTTACAAAATATCTTTGATTAGGAGAGGTCCTTATGTTATTCTTCCAATAATATACTATTAAAGATCTTAATTCTTGAGCAATTCTTTTATCTTTTTGTGGAACTCTACTCGAGAATGCCCATAACTCAATGCTATTTGGTTCCTCCAATCTTTCACACCTTATGTGATGAGGGCGTAACCCAATACATAGAAAATAACCCTCAAACAAGATAATAATTTTATTATTCATAAAATGGAGCTTCTTACATGCGGAGGATCTCAAATCCCCAAGTTCTACAACACATGCAAGCTACAGAAAGCTACAGAATAACCCTTTCGCAATATGCAAGCTTGCCCCCAAAAACTTACCCAAAAATTAGAAACCCACCCATAAATAGAGCTCCTCATTAGTTTGGAGCTAAAACAACATTCAAATTTGAGTTTAGGAGGTTTGGTGCTGAAAATTTACAACATGAAGTTCAAATTTCAAAAGAGCATTTGCAATTGTATCTTCTAGAAAGTGCGCCAACTTCCCGGGGCCATAACTTTTGATTCGGGACTCCGATTCGCAAACCGTTTGAACTGTTGGAAAGGTCTCAAAGTCAATAATGTGCTAAAAATATGATAGGCTGATTTTGGCAAGTTTTAGGTCCGATCTACGAAATCTAAGTGCCTCAAATCCAACTTGGAAGATTTTCAGGTGCAAATATGTGAAACTAAAACTGCAATATCTTTCAACCCAGGAACAGAAAATAAAAACCGTAAACTGGGAATTTCATTATGAAAAAAAGGGTATCCAAAAATGTAAAAACATTTAAAAATTGAGAAACTTGAAATTTAACTATTTGTGGGTGATGCAAGATTGCCCTTACACCACTGGATGCTCCTGCATCAGACACCCAGGGTGATTTGAGAAGTGACCACATCACATCTCAGATGGTTGAGGAAAACCCAACTGGTCAATTTCTGCCTTAGATAGCCAAGATGAATCTTCCACAGGCCTTCCTCTCCATTTCACCAGATATTCTTCATATTGGTTATTTTTGGTACTCCTTCCCACATGACTGTCCAAGATTGCTTCAATCTCCTCCCTTTCTAAAGTAGGTGCTGGAATGCCATACTGCCCTATTGCTGGTGCTTCCTCCATTCCACCTTCATGATACTCTATCAAATCTAAAATGTTGAACACAGGAGAAATGTTGATTCCATCAGGTAACTCTACCTCATATGCATTCCCTGAATCATGCTTCTTCAAAATTTTATAGGGACCGAACTTCTTCATCTTCAATTTGTTATATGTTCCCACTGGAAACCTTTCTTTCCTCAAGTGGACCATCACTTCATCACCAATATGAAACTCCTTATACCTCCTTTTCTGATCTGCCTTAGCCTTATACTACATATTCATCTTGTTAATATCTTCTCTTACCTTCTCATGTATATCCTTGATGTGTTCTGCAAAATCTTTGGCTTCAACACTTATTTTCTTCTCTTGGTCCATCTTCCTCAATTCTTGAGCTATTCTGGGGCTACCTCCATACACAATCTGGAATGGTGATCTACCAGTGCTTTTGTTGAAAAAATTGTTGTAAGAAAATTTTGCCTAGGGTAAGATCAAGTCCCATCCCTTGGGTTTATCTCCTACCAAACATCTCAGTAGGATATCCAGACTCCTGTTAACAACCTCTATCTACCCATCTATTTGTGGATGGTGTGCAAAACTGAACTTCAACTTTGTCTTTAGCTTCTTCCACAAGGTCCTCCAAAATTACCCCACAAATTTGGTGTCACGATCTGAAACAATACTCTTTGGCAGACCATGTAGCCTCACCACCTCTTTGAAGAATAAGTCAGCAATGTGGACTGCATCATGGGTCTTTTGACATGGAATGAAATGTGCCATCTTCGAAAACCTATCAACCACCACAAAGACTAAATCATTCCCTCGTTGTGTCCTTAGTAAACCAAGAACAAAGTCCATACTTATATCCTCCCATGGCCTCTCAGGTACAAGGGCTAATATAAGCCTGTAGTTTGGTTCACTCCTTTAGCTATTTGACATACCCTACAGCTTTGTACAAACTTCTTCACATCCTATGACAACTGAGGCCAATAATAATGCTCACTAATAATGGCAATGGTATTATCCCGACCAAAATGTCCTGCCATTCCTCCACTATGCTTCTCCCTTATTAGGTTCTCCCTCATGGAACTCCTTGGGATACACAAATGACTTCCCTTAAATAACATGCCATCCTGGATTATGAAATCTAGCCACCTTGCCCTGTCCACTGTAACAAGTTCCTTACAAGCTTTCCAAGTCTCTGCAAAATTAGGATCTTCTACATATAGTGTCTTGAGTTCATTGAACCCAACCACTTCAATCTACATCTTTTTCATCAATGTATGCTTCCTACTTAAGGCATCTGCAACCCTATTTGACTTCCCACTCCTATGTTTCAAAAAAAAGGTATAACTCTGCAAAAACTCTACCCATTTCATATGCCTTTGATTTAATTTTCCCTGACTATTTAGGTACTACAAGGCCTCGATGATCAAAGATATAGAACAAATTCCTTCGGCAACAAATAATGTCTCCATTTCTTTAATGCTTGAACTATTGCATAAAATTCCTGATCATATACATAATACTTTCTCTTGGCATCATTTAAATTTTCACTGAAATAGGCAATGGGCTTACTTTCTTGGCTCAACGCTACTCCAATGGCACAACCACTATCATCACAATCCACCTGAAACACCTTGTTGAAATGTGGGAGGGCTAGAACAGGTTGCTTTGTCACCTTCTATTTCAATAGTTCAAATTTTTTTGCTGCTCTAGTGCTCCACTTGAATTCTTTTCTATCCCTTCTCATTATTTTAGTTAGGGGTCCACAAATACTATTGAAGTTTCTAATAAACTTTCTATAAAAACTAGCCAAACCATGGAAAGATCTCACCTCGGTAGTGGTTCTTTGGGTAGGCCATTCTAGAATAGCCTTCACCTTCTCTGAGTCCATCTTGAGACCTTCTGCTGAGACAACAAACCCCAAGTACACTAACTCCCTCTTCACAAAACTGCACTTCTTTAGATTAATCAATAGTTTTTCTTCTCTTAACTTCTCAAAGACTCTCCAAATATGCATCAGATGCTCATCCAACATCTTACTGAAAATCAAAATATCATCTAAATACTTAATAAAAAAACTTCCCATAAATTCTTTTAGTACCTCATTCATGAGCCATATGAATGTGCTTGGTGCATTGGTTAGACAAAAAGGCATGACTAACCACTCGTATAGGCCCTCTTTGGTCTTGAAGGCAGTCTTCCATTCATATCCCTCTCAAATCCGGATCTGGTGATATCCACTCTTCGGATCAATCTTTGTGAAGTACTGAGCTCCACTCAAATAGTCCATCAGGTCATCCATCCTTGGCAGGGGAAATCTGTACTTGATTATTATCTTGTTTATGGCTTGGGAATCTGTACACATCCTCCACTCCCCATCCTTCTTTGGTGCTAGTATTGTAGGTACTACACATGGACTCAAACTCTCCCGTATCAGACCCTTTCTTAACAACTCTTGAACTTGTCTATTCAACTCCTCATTTTCTGCTGGAGTCATTCTATGAGCTACCTTATTTGGAAAACTAGCTCTAAGAATCAAGTGAATTTGATGACTGATCTTCCTTATTGGTGGTAAACCCTTAGGTACATTATTAGAAACAATATCCTAAAACTCATCCAACATCCCAGAAACTTCTTTGGGAACCTTCTCACTATCCTCCTTACTCACTCTAGGAATCAATGCATAACACACATGCTCATGCTTCATACCTTCTAAAAAATTTCTTCCATCTACATAACAAATTCTAGCACTACTGCATACCTTTTCTTCGGTCTCCTTCAGGGGTTTCAACTTGTGATTCAACCCCATCCTTTGTCAAGGAATAAGTGTTTGCATGGCTATCATGTATAGCTCGCCTATCGAATTGCCACGACCTCCCCAACAGCATGTGACATGCATCCATGGGGATGATATCATAGAGTACCTCATCATCGTAGCTCCCAATCTTGAACTCTTACTAGGCACCGCCATTGACTAGAACTTTGTGGTCTTTCTGCAACCAAGCAACTGACACGGATGCGAAAAGTTTCTTCCCTTTAGCCTCAACTTGTGACTATCTCTTTCATTAATCAATTATCGCTCCCACCATCAATACAATATCACAACATTTTCTTTTCACACTTGCACTTGTGCTAGCTAGATTCTTCCCTTCCGCTTTTGTTCCTTTTCCTAGTCACCAGGCTCTCCCCAATCACCAGGGTTTCCTCCCTTCGCCATCATCTAAATGTTCATATGGCCTCATCTACATAAAGAACCCTTCCATCGCCTTCCTCGTCTTTGTTCCGCCTTCCTGGTGTTGTGGACATTCACAGGCTCAATGCACTTCTTCCCACACCTGGAAACACATTCTCCTCAAACCACCTCTTCCGTGATCCTTTTCCATATATCTCCCCATCCCCTACCTTTTGATCACCATTGTTTTGATCACGTAGGGTGATAGATTACTTTGTCATTCCTTTGGCTTCGGGCTAAAAATCACATCTTCACTTTTTCATCATCATTTTGGCTTCCTGAAGGTCTTCCATTGCCCTTTCCACTTTGACCTCCTCGTCCTTTTTGCTTGCCATTAAATCTTTTGTTCAACTTCTCTTCCACCTTCAAAGCAAACTGATACACATCCTCAATGATGGTCATTCTGACTAGGCTTAACCTCTTGAATGCTTCTGGTCGTGAACCCACAAGATATCGCCACCTTCTCCTGCCGGCCTCATGTGACTTGTTCCGAGCGATTATCTTGTGAAAATCTTCAGTATATTCTTTCACAGATCTACTTCCTTACTTCAACCCTTGCAATTTCTTCAACAGATCTAACTCATAGTCCACTGGTATGAACTGCTTCTTCGGATTCTATACCATGCGATCCCATCTAGTGATATTTCCCTTTAATCTTTGATTTCTTTCCAACTGGACCTCTTTCCACCAAATACTGGCATGGCCCTTCAGCTTCATTTTCACAAACTTAACCCGATCTGGGTCCTCTATTTCTTCATACTCAAAATATTCTTCTAGCTCATTGATCTAGTTGATCAACTCTTCCAAGTTCAGACTTTTGGAATAACTGAGACTTCTACTCTAGGTCTTTTCCCGATCTTCAAAATGGTCCTTATTAGCTGCATTTGGTCTTGATCAATTGCTTCTTCTTCCTCTTCTACATCTAAACCTTCTTCCTCTCCTTCATCCTCACTTTCCTCCCTCGGGTTTAACCCTTTTCTCAACTGCTCTTGTAATGCATCAATCTGTCTCTAAAGGGCTGCCAGTGCATCTCTTCCACCAGCATTTCTATTGCCTCAACCACCTCTGGCACTACCACACCTACTAGGCATCACTCTTGGAGGCATCTTTCTTGACGTCGACCCACAACCATAGTCCTAGTGCAAACTACCTCACAATCGGCGATCTGTCCACACGCTCAAGAAAACCCGCTCTGATACCACTTGATGAGGGCACAACTCGAGACAGAGAAAATAACTCACAAACAAGAGAATAATTTAATTATTTAGAAAATGGAGCTTCTTACATGCAGAGGATCTCAAATCCCCAAGTTCTACAACACATGCAAGCTACAGAAAGCTACAGAATAACCCTTTCACAATATGCAAGCTTGTCCCCAAAAAGTTAGCCAAAAATTAGAAACCCGCCCATAAATAGAGCTCCTCATTATTTTGGAGCCAAAAGAACATTAAAATTTGAGTTTAGGCGGTTTGGCACCAAAAATTTACAACATGAAGTTCAAATTTCAAAAGAGCATTTGCAATTGTATCTTCTAGAAAGTGCGCCAACTTCCTGGGGCCATAACTTTTGATCTGAGACTTTGATTCGCGAACCGTTTGAACCGTTGTAAAGGTCTCAAAGTCAATAACGTGCTCGAAATCTGCTATGCCAATTTTGACAAGTTTTGGGGCCGATCCAGGAAATCTAAGTGCCTCAAATCCAACCCAAAATATTTTTAGGTGCAAATCTGGGAAAGTAAAACTGTAATATCTTTCAACCCAGGAATAGAAAATAAAAACCATAAATTGGGAATTTCATTATGATGAAAAGGGTATCCAAAAATGTAAAAACATCTAAAAACCAATAAAATTTAAATTTAACTATTTTTGGGTGATGCAAGATTGCCCTTACACCACTAGATGCTCCTACATCATTATGTTGGCTCTCATTAGAGATGATCTACTTTTTTTTTTAGACTTACTATTCTTTGTAAGGTTCACCTTATTCCTTGTTTTACTGCTTAATGGTGTTGTTGTCATCACACATCTTGTGACACAAGTATCCTTCGTGCATGAGGTAGAACCCACACTCTCATATGCACTCATCAAGTTCTTTACAATGGAATTTTCACTTGAGTCATTCGAAACTCTCAGCGAAAGAGCCTTCATGGTGGGCCTAAATTTGAGTTGCCTCATCATTTCAACAAATAGTTGGCATCTTCCACCCTCACTTAGCTTCTCAAAAAAAAACTCCATATCCTTTGTGCAGCTCTTTGACATGTACGTTTTGACATCTTATCAGGCATCCATTTCAAAACACTGGAATCAATATCAATAAAAAATATGGGTTTTCCATGCAAAACTCTAGGAGTTCTCAAATGTAAATTTGTGTCAACATTAGGAATGTCCACAACATTGGGGATAAATCGTGTACCTTCAATCAAAGGTGCAATTGATGACATACCTTGAGATTGGCATGTAAACGATGTTGTACCTCCAACTTGAGATGTTATTTGTGGAGTGACTTCAAATAGAGGCATGTTTGCTGATGTACTTTCAAAATGCAATGTTGTTGATGGTGTGTATTCAACTGTAGGTGTAATTTTCGATGTACTTGGAAGACCACATGTTGTTGGTGTGTCTTCAACTGGAGATGTGAATTGAACTTCACCTATGGTTGATGATGTACCTCCAACTTGGGGATCCATTTGTGTCCTTCCACAAATTTATTCCATCTGTGCCCTTTGTTTTTCCAATTGTACATCTCTCTTAGATTACACAAGAATTTCTAGTTGTATGGGCTGCAATTCATTTGCTTCATGAGCTGCAATTTTTTATTCTCTTCTCCTTGCATTGTTTACTGCACATTCTTCTGGTGTTAGAGGCTTTGTTCATTTCCTCAACATGTCATTGAACGCTACATATTCACAATCACACATAAAACAAAAGTAAGTAATGCATTTTATGAAACATATTAATAGCGATGATTACATCAAGCATTTTATTGAACACACCAAAGCATTTTATGAAAGATGGTAGTGAGTTGTTTGGAATTATCAAACATGTCTATATGCTACAACATTTTTCATACATAAATCTACCAAGGAAGAATGGTCAATGGTATGAATGAGTGGAAACTTGTATTAAACCAACTGTCTTGAGTCACTTGAAATTATTTAAGCACATGATGAAGGTGAATTCTTTATGCCATAAAAAAATTAAAATAGAAACTTACACATTAACATTGATGAAAGCTCTTAGGTTTTCCAAATTAGTTGAAAATAATTTTTTTCCCACAACCATCAATAATAATTAATTTAATGTTCAATTCTATGTGTAACAATGAAGATTAATAAAATCATCAATGAATGGTCTATAAATTGTCAAAAAAAAAACAAAAAAACTTGTGTTAAGTTGAATTCGTTTATCTAAGCATGTTGGAAATGGACTACTATAAGCAATGCAATAGAATTCATAAGAAAAATTGTGTTAATTTGATGTTGTTTATATAATTTTAAATATGAATTCATCTAAATTATGTCATGGTTTTCATTTTTTTCTTCAAAGTCATAAAAATTAAACATTTTTATGCAACTCTCATCTAATTCAATGTTGAATTCTATGTCCAATTGTTATGATTAATAAAATCATTAAAGGAATTTAGAAATGAGTCAAAAACAAACAAATATACTAAATATGAACATTTCAATATTACCAAAACTGAATATATTACCTAAGATAATGTAAAATGATGTAGAAAATTAAAAATGTCCTCATCTACGTTGTCTGCATGGAAATTGGTGGCAAAAAGGTGATGGATCAAACATAGATTGGTACAACAGGGAGTCAACTGCATAAAAAAGGTGTTTCTCAATCGTATTAAGCATTGAACTAGACAAAAGAAGAAGCATGTGTGCTATAATCACAAGGTGAACTCATATTTTACTATTTCAAGGTAAAAACACATTTGGCGCTCACCAAATTTGGCAAAATCCAAATATGGTGCTTTGAAATGCTTTCACATTGATATGAATAGGAAGGGAGTGAGACTTGAGATAGAGGGAGAGGGAATATGAGTGAAAGAGATTAGTCCTAGTAGTGTAGTAGGGACTGAGACCTGAGAGTGATAGAGACTTGAGAGGGATAGAGAGTTATCTAGTTAGGGTAGGTGGAAAGACCTCACAATGGGAGAGAGGTTAGAGTGAAATCAATTTGTCTACCCTCTACCCATAAACTATAACTGTAAACCCTAAACCCTCAAACCTATAACCCTCAACTCTCTCTCTCTCTCAACCCTCTACCCTCTACCCATAAACTATAACCGTAAACCCTAAACCCTCAACCCTATAATGCTTAACTCTCTCTCTCTCAACCCTCTACCCTCTACCCTAAAACCCTTAAACCGTAAACCATAAACCATAAAACCCTAAAACCATCAACCCCCCCTCTCTCTCTCTCAACCCTACACCCTCTACCCTTAAACGGTAAACCATAAATGCTAAAACCCTCAATCCCTCCTCTCTCCCAACCCTCTACCCTCTACCCTCAACCCTC
>VDFB02000017.1:192001618-192061148 GCA_007258455.2 Sequoia sempervirens
AGCATTATCAAAGTTGTCAACCAAAGAGGGGAAATTCATGTTTTGTTCAAAGTAGGTCATTTGGCGAGTGCAAAATTTGGTGCTCTCCAAATGACACATCACATTTGGCACTTGCCAAATGTGATGTAAATGTGATGTACCATTTGGTGAGCACCAAATTTAGTGTTGCGCTCTTGAAATGTGATGTACCATTTGGTGAGTGCCAAATTTAGTGCTCACAAAATGACCTACTTTGGATGTGTTAATTGATAGGATTTTCCAAATTTCCTCATATTTTTGTCTATGCTCCCTGTCTCATTTGCACATCTTTCAATGCAAGTTTATAAAAAAATAGTGATAGAATTAACCTCTCTCTTAGCTATCTAAGTATATAATTTTTAATTTATTTTTATTTAGTTAAGGTTTTGATATGTGGCTTCTATTGTAAATGCCTTTGCTTTTGGTCAAAAACCAACATGTGCTAGTTTTAGGATAGATTTTTACTCGTTTATTGAAATGTGAAAGAAATTACATTTTTTGAAACTAGACTCATTCTACACACGATGAAAAAGAAAATAATCAATTTTTGAATAGTTTTCAAAATTTTTACGGAGGAGCATGCTCAAATTTTAGCTTTTTAGGATGTGTCCACTTTGAATATTCATAAAATATTATATATCCATTAAAAAAATTATTCGAAAGAATGACGATAAACTACATGGTGTTAGCTAATTCTCACCATTGGGATTTTTGAAATTCTATAAAAATTTAATCAAAAAGGGGGGAGCCCTCAGGTGCTATGCTATTTTTTTGATAAAAAATGGACCTATTTTGGCCCCCCCCTTTTTGAGACCCTTAATCTTCATTAATTTCAAAAAAAAAAGTAGCTTAGAAACTAGACTAAGAGCACTTCAACTTTTTTTCTTTCTACATCTTGAAATTTTGAGCGTAACTATCTTCAATTTCTCATACAAATAAGATTTTGTTGATTTTAGAAAAAAAGTGGCATCTTAAGAGCCAAAATTGTGTCACGCATCCATGCACTTACCTAACAACAATACTTTCCCTCCAACTTTGGCTCCCAAACATGAGAGATAAACATTATATTAAATGTAGACACGCAAAGTTGGCATCATGCATTTAATTAGGTCATATTCATCTGATTCATCAAGTAAACCAAGATCACATTCATCTACTCATTAAATTAATCAAGTTCATTAAATATATTCATTAGGTAAATCAAGACTATTTAATTCACCCCTAAGGTTATTCATTTAAATTAAATAAATCAAAGTCTTGCATCATCCCTTTAATTAAATAAACCAAAATTTATTTAATTGAAATTCAAATGCATATTCCATCCCTTTTTGATTTAAATAAATCAAAATATTTAAGTCAAAAGGGTCAAAATCACCTAAACATCATCTAAGCTAATCTAATCCTGATTAACCTAACCTAACAACCCATCACATCCTCTAGCTTTTCCCACTTGCACCAATAAATCATTTTAATTCATTTATAAATTCATCATTTTCTTTCAACTTGGCATAAAAATGGAATATTCCCTCAAGTTTGAATATGAAGACAACTTGACTTGTCCTTTCCAACATTGCAATAAATTATCTCTTTCATGTCCCCCTCTCAACATTTAATTCACAAATTCAAATTTGAATCTCCCTCTCTTGGGCACATTGGCCAAAACTTGCACATTCATCAACCTATTATAATGTGACAAGTGGCCTCATCTCATTAGTCCAATCTTTATCCCACATTTCTCTATTTTGAGCTCTCTTCCAATTTGAAAATCTATAAATAAAGGGGCTGATTCTTCATCAAATCATCTACACTCTCATGCAAAGTTACTCTCTTAAATTGAGAACTAATTTTTCTCTTCACCATTGCATTTCATCATTTGAGTTTTAGCAAGGATTGGGAAAGGGTCATTGGCATATTTGACACTAATCCAATATGGAATAGGTACATGTTATGCTTTTATATATCTTTTAATCCTTTTATTGGTTAAATTTTGTCAAGCATTTACATGTTATTTCATAGGAGCATTTGAGGAATTTGCATATGACTAACCCATGTTTGCGGGAATAGAGTTTTGCAGATTTTTATGGTGCTTCATTAAATATAATAAATGATGAAAAACCAAGTGATACATATTGCCTCTTTCCAAGCATCCACTTGGAGAATCCCAACTATCACTCATTTATCTTTTTCTTTATCTTTTATTATCCCATTCTAGGAATCCACGCGTGCAGAAAAAAATATTAAATATTTATGTCCACAACCAACCTTTATCATTGCCAGTGAACCCATCACCCCTTGTGAGTATATTACAAACAATGGTGAGAATTAATATTACAAAATATTTTCACAATATACCCTAAGTTCCTAAAGACACTTTCCAAGGATGTTGGAACAGTGACATATGATATAGGATTTATAAGGTGGATGACACCTTAAACCTAACATTATCCCACTTGACATCAACATTGTAAATACACCCATATGAATTACAAACAAGGGAAATTCATCCCTTTCCCAAAGATGTACCATCTAAATCTTCACCATTCTCTCATTCTCTAACAAGATACTTACAAAAGAAAACATGATAACCACCATCAAGGAAGAAACTCCTTCATATCCTCCATCATGCCACCTTTGGAAGAGAAAGGGAACATGCCAAGGTGAAACATATCAACTATCAATGAAATCTACACCAATATTTACATAAACACAAGCATCAAATTTAAATTATAAAAAAGGCTCTAAGTAGATGCCTTAATCATACCATGTTGAATAGAAACCATAATAAATTTCAACTCATCCAAGCTAAACATACCTCAAACCAAGGTATACAAACATAGATACAACTTCATGCCATAAAAAATCCAACCAAAATTTGTAATTAAGTCTCTATATATCCCTCCTCTATCTCAATAAAATAAACCAATATACAAATGACCATAGACAAGGCCAACTAAAAAAGTCTACATTAACACTAAAACAATTTTGTGGATAGATAGTCCACATCTGAGTCATCCTACTACAAAAAAAATTGGTAGCTAATCATAACCTACATAAATCGTAGATACAAATCCAACTAAACTTGCAAATTCATCATCACATTAGTAACCATAAAACCAATATATCATAGAGGATAACAAGAAATATGTCTAAAAACTCTTATTGCATGAGCAATGTTAGATCTAAAAATAGATCAAGGAACACAAATTCTATTTATAGTACATCACATAGAGGATGTGGCTAACTCCTCTATTACACAGTGTTAAGGAAACATACAATGATATGCAAATCTTGCAACTAAATATTTTGCAATATCTCTCTCACCATTAGTATTTGTATTTCTCCCAAGTTCTTCACACTCAACAATGTGAAACCAAACATCTAGGAACAATACCATGACCAAAGAGAGAATTTAAAAATCAAAGCATATCATTGTTCCACACTAAAATGTACCAAACTATGTAATATAAGATCTCCTTCACCATTCCCAAACAGAAAGGAAATCAACATCTAACATTCAAATAAAATGAAAATATGAAAAAAATTAGATATAAACCTCTCATACCGAAGGTAGATAAAACCAACCAATCATTTACACAACAAAGAGAATATTCCCAAAGGAACAAGCCATTTCAAGTAGCTCTCTATGTAAGTCCTCAAAACTAAATCCATAGCTCAAGACCAAAACAAGGAGAAAAAAAAAAATCCATAAATCATGCATCTTATTTAGAAGTCCTCATAATCTTTATGTTCAATACTAACACATATGAGAAAGCAAGATACAAATATAAATAATGCATTTGATAATCATATGGGTAATACCTCTCAGAACAATCTACTATCGAGTAGACCAAGAGTGGGATACATGATTTTCAAATGAAAATATTCTCTTTAAGAACATAATGGATTCACATCCAAAACAAGGTGTAGGCTCCTCAGTCTTCTTGATGGAAAATAAAGTGACATTATTGTAAGTTTCAAGACATTGTTGAAGTGTGTCATTGATGATGTTTGGAAAAATGAGAATGGAAGGTACACAAACTTATGTTATAGTGTTGTCATTGATGTAAAAATTATTGTGGATCATTTTGATCCACTCTAATAGGTTTTAGAGATGTTAAGGAAGACAATTTGATGTAGAGGGGAAGGACTCAAAACATCATTCCAAACACCTTCAAACAGATTTCAACACCAAGGCTGCAAATATGCACATTTTTTCATACTAGACAATCTATTCCCAAGCCTACAACATTGGGGCAACATACCAAAAGAACTCCATTAATATATCAAAAAAAAATCAAAACTATAAAAATTCAAAACTTCTCCAAGTGGTTGTAGGATTGTACCTATCCATACCATTCTATAGCATGTGAATTACAGTCGATGTTCATAGAAAAACACAATATGGGGCATGGTCAAATGATGTTCTTCTCATTCAAACTTCATCCTAACCTTTGAGGTCAATGTTACAAGGCCTATTTATCATTTCCCAATTATTTTTTCCAACTAGAAATCTGACCAACAACCTCTTAGTTAACTCTAATGACAACTTTTACATCATTTTGACAACATTTTGATAACATTGTGCAACTTTTGCAACTTTTGCAATATGACTCTAAAACACCATAGAACATCATGAAATGGCTCCAAATGACTCAAAATGGTCTCAAATGACCTTATTGAATCCAATGAAACCAAAAAAAAAAGTTAATCAACATTTGTAATAGTTTTCCTCAACAAGTGAATTAGGGTGCCCTTGCACCACATTTGTGCAAATTGATTTGGTTCGAAAAGTTCAGATGTGTGGAGATTTGACTAAATGTCAAAACTGCCACTTTAGTGTAATAGTGCCTTGGTTTTTGGGTCCACACCACTCCAAAAATAAATTTATAACTCTTCACTTCTAACATCAATTTTTTCTGAATATTAGATTTATCTAAATCCAATATTTTATCATATTTGAAAAAATAGTTTGATAGATATGAGTATTAGAGTTTGGCTTGGCAATTCATAGTTATCTTTTTTTATAGGGTGTTTATGGGGGAGAGTTTGGACTTCTTTGTGGATAATTTTTTGTCCTTGTAATGTTGAAGATAAGTTTCTAGATGTCATTTGAGTATGAATTCCTAATAGTATCAAGTTTTGAAGTCCATGTGTTGAGATATGGATACAAAGATGAAGGTTTTTTCTTTTAGGTCTTATATGGAGCTTACCTAATAAGTTTGAAGGTATGAAGATGATAAATATCTATTTCTATCTTATGTGGGATCTATTATAGGTCCATTTTGACCTATCATAAGAAATTTTGAGTTTTGAATTGTGGTGTGTATTATGTATGATAAGCTTTGGAGCTGATAAGTTGTAATTTTTGTATGACTTCTAATTGGATTGACCTAATTGATGTTACTGATGTGGACACATAAGTTTCATTGTTTTCAATTTTTTCAAGATAGAATGTGACATGTAATGTATTTGATAGGAATTCAAGTAGATCCATGCAAAGTTAGGTTATGAATATTAAATTGAAGATTAGAATTGTGTGAATGAAGAGTGAGGTATAGTTTTGAACCAAAATAAGATAAAGTCTATTATAATGCTTCAATGGGACTTTAAATCATGCATACTTAAGATGCAATTTTAATAGTTCAAAATAGGATGTGATCCACCATCTCTCTTCTATCTTTTTTTCTATGAATAGTGAGTCCATTTGGACAATGATTCCACCTATATTGAGCATTTATGTAATATACTATAATTGGTTATAATATATTGTGAGCTAACCCTCACCATGGTTTTTCCCATTTTGGGTTTTCCACGTAAAATTCCTTGTGTTCATGTGTTATATGATGTTGTGAATGTTTCATGCTTTATTTCCTTACTGCAGTTGAATATGCATTATTAATTGGATGTTTAATGTTTGAATGGTTTAAGATAATACTTATTCACCTCCCCTCTCAGTATTTAGGGTGTTCAACAATTGGTATCAGATCTTGGTTCCTTGGAAGGAGCTTAACCACTTTGGAAAGGTCTTGGAGATTGAACACATCACTTTAAAAAAGTTTCCTATTCCTTTTGAAGAGATTCCTAATTTTAATTTTAAATAATAAGATTGCATTCTTGATAAATATGGGGAACTCAATGCTACTATTGAAGATCTAGAAATAACTAAAGGTGAAAATAGAGATATGAAGGAAAATTTCAAAGAAGAAAATGAATGTGTAAGAAAATTGAGAGAGACAATCAAGAAGTTTAGAGAAAGGAATAAGGAAGTTAGTGAATAGTTGAAATAATAAAATGAAAACATCATAGGACTAAAAGTGTAAGTTGAGGAAAAGACAAGGATTGGAGATTGCTTAAATGCAATGGTGAAAGAAAATATGATGAATGCATATTTCTTGAACAAGAAGTGGTAAATATACAATTAGATCTAGAGAAATGAAGAAGTCATGAAGAAATAAATCAAGGTGAGTTCTACAATTATTTATGAGATGATTATAGGTCAGAAAAATTCCAAAATCAATGGTAGCTTAGGATTTGAAAAAGGTGAGAGCTAAAAAATAGATCAAACACCTAATTCAAAAAATAAGATCAATGAACCAGGAAATACTGAAGGAGAAGGAGAACAATGGAAATATATGAAATCAAAGAAATGAAGGTAGAAGACCTCTTATTAGAAATCCAAATTCTCAAAGGTACCCATCCTTCAATGGTGTTTGTTACTCTTGCAATAAAGTTTGATAGAGAGAAATGGAATATGGAAAAAGAATGAATCAGAATGTTCCATCCTTTACTGGTCAATGATTTACATGCAAAATATTTAGTCGTAGAGCATGTGAAAGAAAAATTAAAATGATGAATGCATATATTAATGATATAATGATTCAATCTTTCAACGGTTACTATTATACATGTTATGGGTTTAGAAACAAAGATAATCAATAAAATTCTAGAATGAATGGAAGAAATTTTGTTTATAAGAATATCACATGTCACAATTACAACAGACCTAGACATATTTCTAAGTTTTGTAGTCTAAGTAGAAATACAAGGAAGGATAATCAAGTAAAGTGGAATGAACCAATTGGCAAGGTGAATCTAGTTGAAGTAAAGAAGGAAATGGAAAATATTTATAGAAATAGGGAAGATACATAAAACAAGTGAGAATTTGTACAATCCTCTAATGCATATTTTTCCTTCGAAAACTAAGCCAAGAGATATGGCTTAGGGGGAGCTTTAATGAATATATTTTATCCCCAATAGAAAAGTGGTGCTTAGGTTGCAACATAAATATTTATGACATAGATCAATATTCTTGATCTATTGGTAAAGATTGCAAAAGAAATTATATCACTGCAAAAGTTTGTGGAGCTTTAGAAGTTGACTGTGCATACAGATTAAGTGTTGCTAGCATTCTATGTTGAAGCATTTAATGCAAAGTTAGGTCAACTCAAAATGTTATAAGAAAATTTACTAAGGAAAATTAATTTCACACAAGAATTCAAGGAGGAGTAGAGCTACAAAAAGAGAATTCTAAGTGCATAAAGAAAATTGAGATTCAAAGCATCAGAACCCTAGTTCAATGGTAAAAAGGTATTTTATGAATCTTTCCTAGCCTAGTTTATAGAAATATTTTTTTGAAAGTAGTTTAAATATAGTTTGCAATGGATACACCAAGGGTCATAGAGGTTATAGAGAAACCAAAACCAAAATTTAAGAGACACCCTACAAAATCCATAGAAGATGAAGCACTAGGAACATTCTCACACATTCCATATGAGCTTCTACGGAATAAGAATATTAGGGCTTACATTCATGGAAAAATGGAAGATAATTCCACCAATAAGATCAGTGATGTATGTGAAAATGAGTTAATGAGTGAGGATTTCACCCTAAAACTAGAGTATAAAAACCTTGTTGAGAAGAAACGAGATATATGATAGCGGTTGCCCAATTTCTTCTATGATGTCAAGTGTATTAGAATGGAATTGAACATAGTTCATGATTAGTTTATTTGGAGTGATTTACCTTACAATATAAGAAAGGAAGTGATAAGAGAGGTGAGCATAAACTAGTTCCCATGTTGAAATCCATCAAAAATGAAGTGGTTATGGAGAAAATTGGTGCTACTTATGATAGGATAGCTCTTGTTGTCAATCCTATCAAAAACACATCTATTAGTTATGGTTACTGGCTATTAAAATTATTAAAAAAATAGCGAAAAATCCATATCTTCCACCATAGTCAATGTAACACATGAGATGGTAGAGAATGGTGCAAACTATGACCTCTGTGAGTTGCTTAGGAAACTACTAATGAAAAATTTTAAGTGGACAAAGAAAAAGAAATATGCGTTTAGTTATGGCACTTTGGTTATGTGCCTACTTTTCTAATTTTTGAAGGAGCTTCCCATAGTTGGATAGGTAAACTTGATAAGTGGGAGAACTATTGTACATAAAATTGTAGAGAATATGAGGAACCTTAGAGATGTCAAAGAACATGATAATTCCCTTCTTTCTTTGTGGTGTTCTAGAAAAGAATGCATGAGAGAGAGAGAGAGAGGATCTCAAGGATAAGGGCTAAAAAGTGTAAAAATTGTATCACTTTTCTTGTATCTGCAAATGAATACATGATGAAAGTAGTTGAACCAAGAAATATATGGATCTCTACACTTAGATATGAGATCAATGAACAAGAGATAACAAGTTATGCTTATAGCTTGCTGAAGAGCCCAAAGTATACCACACAACAAGATATAGGAATTATGAATAAAAATACATGGAAATACATATGAAATAAAAGGAAGCTATCATTAGGAATAATTTTGATGCCATGGTGGTCATATATGCAAAATAAATGGGACTTTTTAAGGAGAAAGTGTAGTATACAAGGAAAAAACCTAGAGCATAAATGAGTATTTGTGAAGCTTCAAATAGCTCAAGGAGATCAAGAAGAAAAACTAAAACACCACAATCTATTCAAAATTCCTCTGAGTATTTACCCTCTTTTGAAGAAGATAGAAAGTCTACCATGAGTCTTTTGATAAGGGAGAAATCCCCTCTAGTTGTGAATGATACCAGGGAAGAGAAGAAGAAGATTGTTAACACTACACCTCTTGCTGCCCCTACAAAGAGAAGAATGAAATAAAAATCTATAAGAGAGAAGAATATTGGCATCAATTTTGTTAAAGATGAGGAAGGGTTATAAGAAGGACCATTGTTGGTCCAAAGAGGAAGAAATTAGGCTTCACAAGGTGAAGCTAGTGGAAATAGGAAAATACATGATGTCATTGACAATGAAACTAAAGAAGAAATAGAAAAAGAGAAAGAGGCATTTAAAATTCACATAAGAGAGAAGGAGGAAGCCAAGAAGGCTTCTCCAGAGAAGAAAGAAAAGGAAACAAAGAAGACTTCTATTAAAGTCAAAAAGTAGAAACAAGCTTAACTAGTAAGGCCTCATCCCTCAATGAAACTTGAGGAATTATATAATAGTATTGTGTTAAATGAAACATTAAAAGAGACTAAATTTTTTTATAAGGTTGCCAATGAGGTGGATAAGGCCACCATTATTGAATCCATAATCAAGTATATTTTTGTGTTGGAAGTTGACATGTAAAATATCAAGGACATTCCTAATAATTTCTGGAACATTTTGTTGAAGAGAATAAAAGAGACAATAAAAGAGCATGAGAAGATTAAGGAAGAGGCTTTAGAGAGAGTAAATGATCCATTATAAGAGGATGGCATAGGCACATTGGCTATTATATTTAGCAAGGAGATGAGGAAAAAAATAATGTTTACTGCCCTCATGGGAAAAGAAAATGATGACCTTAAGAGGGTCAAAAAGGAGAGCAATGATAAAGGTGAGGAAATTTGATGCAAGAGAATCTAGTGCGTAAGAGAAATCTTGCATCACCCAAAAGAAATGTTGTTTCTTTTCAATAAGGGCTAGACTTGGAAGGGTTACTATTTTAGTAAGTTTTCATTTATGCATGGTTGGACATGAAATATTACACAGTCCTCCAAAATGGTAAATTGAATCTAATGGTGAAGAAATCACTTCAATACCATTTGTAATTTGAGAGATATTAAAATTTTAATTTTAAAAAATCCTAGTAAAATCTTCCACGTCAATTTTGAGGCACTTAGAGGCTTCGGTTGGGCTTGAAAACTAGTGGAAAACAAAATTAGCTGGCCTTTACGCCATACTTTCCCAAAAAATATTTCTTGATATCTTTCTAAAAAGGTATTATAATAGAAAACTTGACCATCGGTTCAAAAGTTATGATGCCACAAATTTGTACTACCAAGATGAATAAAATTTCAAAATATCTTCTTAAGGAATTTACACTTTCCAGAAGATTCTAGGGTGGTTACACCTTCCAAATAAAGGATTTAAAGGGGGACTACAAAAGGAGGCTAGAGCAGAGTAGATGGTGGCTTTGATTTGCAGATTTATGTAATCAGAAAGCCCATGTGATGGCAAATATAATGTTGTAATTTCATTTTCATTTCAGTGATAATAGAAAATATTTGCTTTCCTTCTTGCATTTTGTTTGTGCCATTATTTGTTGTTTTTGTGATTTTATATTGTAAGGGGAGTATCCATATATGGAATGCAAGTAATTATTATATCGCAGATCGATCTTTTGTCCAATAAAAAAGTAATTATTAGATTCTAATAAAAATTTAATGCAAGTTCCTATCATCATATTTCCCTATTCCCGAAAATTCAATTCCATAGGAGATGGTTCCTTTCAAATCCCCCCCCTTAACTTAAGAGTTTTTACTTTTGTAAGAACACTCGTTAATCAATATTCAAAGTAATACCCTATTAGTTAAGTATTATTAGAGTAATCATTTATAATAGCTGTTATGATTATTAACACATTCCTTAGAATGGTTCAAGTTATTTTGAACCATAGTTTTATGAAAGATATAGAAAATGAAAATTATGATCATTTTCATCATTTTGATCCACTCTTAGTTTTTGAAACCTCTTTTTTACCCTTCCAATATGATCTATCCATTTTCAATCTATAACATTTCATCCAGATTATAGCCTGAAACAGCTGGAATTATTAAAATAAAAAAAAATATAGAGGTGCTTATCTATTATCTATATAATAAAAAAAGTGATTGGAGAGGAAATAAAGAAATGATATCAGAGGGTCAAATTTTGATAGCCCTTTTTACTGCTTTTATAACAATTATTTTAGCTTTCAGATTAGGTAGAGCACTGTATTCTTCATAATTGTAAGGGGAGTACCCTTCATCAAAATTATACAAAAGATAGGTTTTCTTCTAGTGGTTCAAGAAGGGATAAATGCTAAACCACTACTTTGAAATAAAATACAAAAGTACTGAAAGATGTTTCTCAACATGATCATGATACTAATGATGAAGCTACAACAAAAAACACTCCTTAGGAAGTGGAGGACATGAAAAATTGGATGATAAAGATGCAATGATCAGAGAAGACATTGCAAAGAGAAGTATCAATCCTTCTCTGATATAATAAGATACTACTCATCCCCCTATTCAAGAAGAAGTCACTCTAAAAAATAATGAAAACCTTGTAGAGGAAGTCAAAACAAATAAAGATGATAATGAAGAATAAAAGAATGAAGAGAAGGAAGAAGAGCATGATGACAAGGATAAGGATGCATTTGGAGATGCATAAAAGGATGAAATTGTTGACTCTTGGTGAATCTTTCAGATCCTCTAGAGATTCTCTAAAGAACTTATTGAAAATATATCCTACCTTTCAACTAGTTGTGTCGTCACAATTATTGCAAATTTCCAATCTAACAAGGAATCGTTGATTTAAACATGATCTCTCCTATTCACAAGCTACAACTAGGAGACATGTTCTATGCATCCACAAGGAAAGAGATAATTATAGAAACTCATCAAAAGAGAAGAGAGTTAATGGATGAGATAGTAAAATATTTTTAAGAAAAAATACTAGGACCAAATGTCAACACCACTTTATCCAATATAGAAAATTTTAAACTTCTAATTGATTCCTTTAATTCATATAGATTTGGTTTAAAGGAAGAAGTAGAGAAATAAATAGAGAAGAGAATAAATTATGAGAGACTGATTGAAATAATGGAGAAATTTACCTCCAAACATACAAAATTTTATGAGTTATTGAGGGTTATTGAAAGGTGTATCGATGAGGCTAAGGAACTACTATATAGTATGGAATGAAGTGGCCCAAAACCAAAAAATGCATAAAGGAGATGGAATCTATTGAGTCTCAAATTGATGGTGCCTCCAGTGTATATGACCTGGCTATTGACTATACCAGTATAACAAGGATCAAGATTTAAGATCTTTAGAAGAATTTTTTCCAACTAAAAGAACAAAAAGAACATATGATGTTATAGTTTGGAGAGGTAAGGGATTTGTTCAATCCCAAATTGCTACTTGCTTTGAAATATCTTCTTAGTTCTAAAAAAAAAAGAACATGAATCTAGTAATTTCTACACTAAAAGAATGTGGATAACTTTTACTTGAGTTTTAAACACCAAGTAGGCTACTTACAGAGGCTAAGCGTGAATGTGAAGATGGAAGGTAGGCCTGGAAAGACCAGTTATAGAAGTTAGAGGCATCAAACACCTCTAGTTGACAAATTATTTATGTTTCTATTTATCCTATTTTAATTTTATATTTTTTGTATATTTGTGGACCTTATAGAGAAATTTTCAAGTACCTTTCTAATATTTTTCTTTGGTATATGACTTAGGGGGAGTCAATTTATGATTTTAAAACTATATATATGATTCAAAAGGAGTTTTTCTATGAATAAAAAAAAACCATATATGCACCCTTTTTCCTTTATGTCAAAGTAGGGGCGATGTTGCCATTAATGAAAAAGAGAGATATTGTTGAAAGTTTGCATAGATTGCTGAAGTTTGTTATTGATGATGTTTTCTAAGATGAGCATGGAAGGTACACAACATTATGTTATAGTGTTTTCATTGTTGTTAACATTGTTTCAAATCATTTTGATCCTTTCTAATAGGTTTTGGAGATGTTAACAAATACATTTGTTCAAGTTGACTTGGTTTGAAAAATTTAGATGTGTAGAAATTTGACTAATTGTCAAAACTACTAGTTTAGTTAATAGTGCCCTAGTTTTTGGGTCTACACCATTCCACAAATAAAGATATCACTCTATGCTTCTAACATAACTTTTCTAGATGTAATATGTATTAAATGAAATATTTCATTTGATATGGACAAACAATTTGAGATATATGAGTAATAAAGTTTGACCTGGCAATTCATAATTATCTTTTTGTACAATATTTTTACGAGGGATATTCTACACTTCTCCATAGACAATTTTTTGGCCATGCAGTGTTGAAGATAAGTTTCCAAATGTTAGTTGAGCATGAATTCTAGATGGTATTGAGTTTTGAGGTCCTCATGTTTAGATGTGGATACAAGGATGAAGGTTTTTTATTTTAGGTCTTATATGGAGTCGTTCTAATAAGTTTGAAGGTAGGAGAAAGATAAATATGTGTTGCTATCTTATGTGGGATCTATTATAGGTCCATGTCAACCTATCTTTGGAAATTTTTAGTTTTTAATTGTGGCAAGTATTATGGATGATAAGCTTTGGAGTCGACAAGTTGTAATTTGGGTATTACATCTAATTAGGCTGGCCTAGTTGATGTTATACTTGATACAAATATAAAATTTGGATTTTTTTTTTATGTATTGATGATGGAATGTGACATGTAATGTATGCGATGGAAAATTGAGTAGAGAAATGTGAAGTTAGGTTATGAATGTTAAGTTGAAGATCAAAATTATGTGAATAAAGAGTGAGGAATAGTGTTGACCTAAAATCAGATAAAGTCTATTATTGTGCTTCAATGGAACTTTAATTCATGCATGCATAAGATGCAATTGTAATAGTTCAATATATGGTGTGAACCACCATCTCTCTTCTATTATTTTCTTTGTGGATAGTGAGTCCTCTTGGACAACGAGACCACCTCTAGTGAGTATTTCTCTAATATACTATAACTGGTTATAATATATTGTGAGCTAACCCTCACTATGGTTTTTTCCATTTTAGGTTTTCCAAATAAAAATATTGGTGTTAATGTGTTATGTGATGCTTTGAATGTTTCATTCTTTCTTTACGTACTGTAGTTGAATATGCATTAGTAATTGGATTTTGATGTTTGAATGGTTTAAGAGAATACTAATCACCTGCCCTCTTATTATTTTTAGTGTTCAACATACACCTATTGCCTCTTTCCAAGAACCCAATTGAAGAATCCCAATAGTATAACTCATTTATCATTTTCGTATACCTTTTATTCTCCCTTTTTTAGGTGTCCACATGTGGGGAAAACAATATTGAATATTTATGTCCACAACCCACCTTTATCACTGCTAGTGGATTGGTGCAGGGGTGCCTTGGGGTCTCCATGCCTCCATGAGGCTTTGATTGGATTTTTTTTTTTTCAAGTTTTTTATGATGTAATATGGTCCTAAGAACCATCTTCAATGATTTTTTATAGGATTCAAGGTTGGTGATGAGTTTTGCTAATTTTAATGGGTCTCCTCCTCACCTTGTAAACTTGGTGCATCTAGGCCAAATAAAGAATCAAGGTGCCATGATGTAACCAGGTAATAGAGGGGATTTTTATTGATTATTTGATATTTTTTGATGTTTCTTTGACATATTTTGAGTTTTTAATGAATTCAGGTTCATGGGTGTAGTGTTAAGTTGTCTTAACTAGGCAACTAGGGGTTAAATGGAGTTTGTTAGTTTCCCAACGGCCCTCTAATTCAAAATACAATTGAGGAACATTGGGAGGAGGTTGGAAAGGATTAAATATGCCTATCTTGGTAGAGGAAATTTTTATTGTTAAGTTTTGAAGAAGATTGAATGTAAAGAACTCCATTTTTCTCTATTTTTCTATGTGAAATTTTTGCTAACTCACGTGGTATGGAAAAGGTATGCTTTGTACAGAAACAAGACTATTATGGTTAAATATGTGAGTGAGATATCTTCATTTTGGTGGTGGTTTGGTCCAATTCCATAAAGAATTGAGGAAGCTATCTGCATTCTTCTGAAAGTGATAAAAAACCCTCAAAAATCAAGGCTGGGTCACAAAAATACTCATAACCCGCCATTCCTTAAAGGTCATGGTCTGATTTTTGGTAGAATGGTGGAGTTCAACATGTATTTTCTGATTCTATAGGTTTTGGAGAATGGAATAGGGTTTGGAGTGACTTTGTGGAAACCCTAGGCTTGGCATCCTCATGTGACAAGCCTAATTATGGTGCAAAATATGAGTTTGTTAATTTGTGAGTGAATGTTGTTTAGGAGAATGTCAAAAATGGGTTTAAATGTGTGATTTTATGTTGTAAGAACCATATTCATGGCTTAGGGGAGTTGGGGTGTGCCTAGATAACCTAGTTCTTATTTGGAGCATCCAAATAGGCTTCCTTGTGGCATTGCACATTAATCCATTTTGGTGAGTTTGGTTGAAGGTCACACCCTAAAGTTTTTGGGGTTCGAAAAGGTTTGTATTAAGAGTCTAAAACTAATGTAAACTATCTATTTTTGGGTCTTTAAATAGGTTGTATTGATAATTGTCCTAGTTGACAGGACTATAAGGAAGACATGCCTATTTCTTGTGTTGGAGAGTGTTTGGTTGTTCCTAAAGCATTAAGTCCTGTTGTTGGATGTTGTTCAATCATGGGTGTGTTTTTGATGGTATTTCCAAGTTTTTGGATGTTTTTAGTTGTAGGAGTGTGTGTCAAGGAAGCTTTGTTATGATTGTCCTACATTGGAAGGCTACAAGGAATCTCTAGGCTAGTCTTGGAAGCGATCGAAAAATGAAGTGTTATGCCTAAAAATTTGAGTTGTCTGTCATGTTTTGTCATGAAAGGGGTGTTACAAAAATTTCCAATTCAGTTTAAACATCTTCCTTTGAAAACCCTTGTGGAAGGTTGTGTTATTTTCTTGAGTGAATAGTGTATTTGAGAGGTCCACATAAAGAGTATTTGAGAGAGCTGTGAAAAGAGGATTGTTTGTCACCAAGATTAGGTCTTCCCCTACTTACTTTGCATTAGAGTAGTATTAGAGCCAAGATTTGATTGGGAAAGTTGTGAAGAGAATTTTTGGTTGTGGTGAATAAAGGAAGATGTCTCCAAAAGGTGGGTCTATAGTTGCAAGGGAAATGAAGGCCTTAAGAGATAGGATAGAGACCTTAGAGAGGAGGAAGGGAAATTTTGAGGAAGAGAGCACCTCAAAAGAGGAGGTATAGGGTGGAGATGAAGGCCATGCAGAAGAGGAGATGCCTCCTGAAGAGAAAAGGTTAATTGGAGCCTTGAAGACCATTAAAGTAGAAGCCATTGAAGTAAAGATGGAAAATTCAATGTATGGGGGAAAGATGAATGTTGAGGCACTACTAGAATGGGTGGATTCCTTGAACAACTACTTTGAATATAAGGAGATGGTAGAAGATAAGAAGGTTTAATTTGAATGGGGCTTCTTTGACTTGGTGGAATTACTACCAAGGAGAAAGAGTGAAAGAGGGTAAGAATATGATTTCCTCATTGGATAGAATGGTGAGTAGATTGAAGGCCCAATTTTTGCTTGCATATCTTGAAGTTCAAGTGTTTAGAAGGCTACAAAGCCTAAAAAAAAGGATATGGATGTGGCAACCTATACTAAGGAGTTTCACAAACTTAGTATGAGGTGTGGCCATGTAGAGAATTACAAGGAGAAGGTGACCAGATATTTGAATAGCCTAAGGTTTGCAATCCAAGATAAAATAAGTCTCGTGACTTTTAAGATAGTGGAAGAGTGCTTCCAAGTAGCATGCAAGGTAGAGCAGAAGTTGAAAAGAAGAAAAGAGCAACAAGGAAGGGGTAGAGGAAAAAACTCCAAGGGAAGAGGAAAATTTGGTGGTAGAAACCAATCAAAAAGGAAACAAGGGGAGTCAAGTGGAAAAGAAAAAAAATTGAAGAGACAAGAGGAGGATTCAAAGGTAGGAGGTCTAATGGAAGGGGAAAATTTAATGAAAGAGGTTTCAATTGATTCTCAAGAAGGTGCTACAATTGTAACCAATTTGGACACCCGACCTTCAAGTTCCTTGAGAAGCAAGCTTCAACCTCTCATACTGAGGATAAGAGAAACCAATTGGTGCAAGAGGAGGATGCTCAAAGTGTAAATTCACCTTCTAGACCTATTGATCCTAAATTTGGAGAGAGCTTGATAATGAGGAGAACACTTCTCAAAGTGCCAAGTGCTAAGGAGCCACCATAGAGGAAGTCCTTGTTTAGGACTACATGCAAATCTCATGGGAAGGTATGCAAGGTAATTGTAGACTCAGGCTTTACTGATAATTTAGTGTCTTTAGGAATGGTCAAGAATTTGAAACTGAAAAAGATTCCTCACGCTACACCATATAAGGTGTCTTGGTTAAATAAAGGCCAACAAGTTCTTTTCAATGAGCAATGTTGGGTAGAATTTCAAATTGGAGAGTAAAAGGATAGAATTTTATGTGATGTTACCCCCATAGATGCTTGCCATTTTCTCTTTGGTCACCCTTGGCAGTATGATAGGAAAGCCCAATATGATGGGTAGAAAAACACCTACATGATAATAAAAGATGGGCAAAATTTCACCATGAATCCCTTACCAGATGAGGGAATAGATAAAAAAATTGGATCTAGCATTATGGTGGTAGGAGAGAAGGATTTTTTGAAGACCTTAAAGGAGGAGAGAGGTCTATGGTTTTCCTTAGTTGTTAAGCCAAAATGCAGGTCTATTTTTTCCTTAAACAAAGAACCTATACCTAGTGAAGTCCAAACCTTGTTGGAGAAGTATAAGGAGATTGTGGTGGATGAATTACCTAGTCCCTACCTCCAATAAGATATATCAGTCACCATATTGACCTAATACCAAGTGCTACATTGCCTAATAAGGCTTCCTACAAGATGACACCAACCCAAAATGAAAGATAGAAAAACAAGTGCAAGAGTTGTTGGATAAGGGCCTAGTGAGGAAGAGTTTAAGCCCTTATGTTGTTCCAATTGTGTTAGCTCCAAGGAAGGATGGTAAATGGAGATTATGCATTGATTCAAGAGCCATAAATAGGATAACCATTAGATATAGGTTTCCTATGTCAAGGATGGAGGATATTATGGATTTCCTAGTAGGAGCTCGCTACTTTTCAAAGATTGATTTGAAAAGTGGGTATCATCAAATCAGGATCCATGAAGGGGATGAATGGAAAAAAACATTCAAGACTAGTGAAGGTCTTTATGAGTAGATGGTGATGCCATTTGGCTTGTATAATGTTCCCAGTACCTTCATAAGGCTAATGAATGAGGTATTGAAACCTTTATATTGGAAAATTTGTTGTGGTTTATTTGGATGACATTCTTGTCTTTAGCAAGACCAAGGAGGAGCATTTGGAGCATCTTGGACAGGTCTTGAGAAGGTTGTATGAAGAGAAGATGTTGATCAACTTAAAAAATGTGAGCTTATGAAAGAAGAATTGGTCTACCTTGGATTTGTCATCTCACAAGGTAGTTTGAAAATGGATCCATCAAAGGTTGAGGCTATTCTTAATTGGCCAACACCTAAGTCAGTGGGTGATGTGAGGAGCTTTCATGGCCTTGTGAGCTTCTACAGGAAGTTCATCAAGAGCTTCAACCACATTTGTGCACCTATCATAGATAAAATCAAAGGAGAAAAGAAGAGTAAGTTTCAATGGACCAATGAAGCAAATGAAAGGTTTGAGTACTTGAAAAGAAATGTATCATAGCAGTCTATCCTTGCTCTCCCTAATTTTAATAAAGTTTTTACTCTTGAGTGTGATGCAAGTGGTCAAGCAATCGGTGTTGTCTTGAGTCAAGAAGGAAGACCAATTGCATTCTTTAGTGAAAAGTTAAATGAGACTAAGAGAAAATACTCCTCATATGATCTTGAATTGTATGCTATGGTCCAAGATTTAAATAAATGGAGGCACTAATTGTTACCAAAGGAGTTTATAGTATTCACTGACAACCATGCACTTAGTTTCTTGAATGGACAGGAAAAATTGAACCAAAGGCACATGAAGTGGGTTGAATATCTACACGCATATACATTCTTCATAAAGCAAAAGAAGGGACAAGAAAATAAAGTTGAAGATGCTCATAGTAGAAGGGTAATGATGGTTCAAGAAATTAAATTGCATAGTGTGGGCATAGAAGATCTTAAAGGCATGTATAAGGAGGATGATTTTAAGGCTACTTTTGATGTTTGTTCTCAATTTTCAAATGCTTTTCATAGTGATTATGTTGATTATGTGTTGCAAGAAGGTATATTATTTAAAGGGGCTCAATTGTGCATACCCAAGTGCTCTATGAGGGAGAACATAATAAAAGAAAAGAATAGTGGGAATATTGGAGGACACTTTGGACTTGACAAAACTTTGGAGCAGGTTAGGAGATTCTACTTTTGGCCTAAAATGCATATGGATGTGAGAAGGTTTGTGGAAACTTGCACCATATGTCAAAGAGCAAAGGAGACTACTTCAAATATTGGTCTTTATCAACCTCTATTGATCCCAAATAGACCTTGGGAGAGTATAAGCATGGGTTTTGTCTTAGGACTGCCTAAGACATAAAGGGGAGTTGATAGTGTCTTCGTAGTAGTTGATAGATTCAACAAGATGACCCATTTTATTCCTTGTATATGCACTAGTGGTGCTTCTAAAATTGCAGGTCTATTTTTCAAGGAGGTTGTAAGAATGCATGAAATTCCTATGAGCATTGTATCTAATAGGGACTCCAAGTTCATAGGTAATGTTTGGAGGACCTTATGGAGAAAGTTGGGGACTAATTTGTAGTATAGTTCAGCCTACCATTCTCAAATGAATGGACAAAAAATGTGGTAAATAGATCACCTGCTAATCTATTGAGGTACTTGACAAAGGAACATGGTGTTTAGTGGGATTTGGTATTTCCGGAAGCAGAGTATGTTTATAATGACTCCATCAATAGAAGCATAGGAAAAATTACCTTTGAGGTGGTATATGGGATGAACCCAAGGGGAATTTTTGAGCTAAGAGATCTGAAAGGAATGGAGAAGAGGAGTGTAGAAGGAGAGGAGTTTTCCATAGCCATGAAATCACTTCATGATCAACTGAAGGAAAATATCAAGAAGAGTGTGGATCAATACAAAGAGAGGGCAGATTTGAAAAGAAAGAATGTTCAATATAAGGTGGGAGATCTAGTTTTTGCATACTTGAAGGAGAGGTTTCCTAGAAAGGAAAATACACAAAGCTACAAATGAAGAAAATAGACCCTTGCAAGATCATTCACAAATTTGGGAAAAATTCCTATGAGATAGCACTCCATCCTAGAGTGGCTATCTCCCCCATTTTTAATGTTGCTAACTTGTACCCCTTTAAGGGATCTTTGGATGTAGGTGTAGGTCTTGAAGCTAATGAAGATTGGGTGTAGGACCTTCCACCATCTAAATCTTTCAAGCTTGAAACCATTCTAGATACTAAAGAGGTGAAAAGGACAAGAAAGAAGGTATATAATGAATATTTGGTTAAATGGAAGGGTCTTCCACCTGAAGATGCAACTTGGATGAGTGAAGAAGATATAAAAAAACATGGTATTACTCTGTAGCGACTGATCTTAGGTGATACTTGAGATCTCTTCCACCCCGGGTGCATGGTACAGGGGAACCTTGGGGTCTCCATGCCTCCATGAGGCTTTGATTGGATTTTGTTTTGTTTTTAAAGTTTTTTGTGAGGTAATAAGGTCCTAAGGACCATATTCAATGATTTTTTATAGGATTTCAAGGTTGGTGATGAGTTTTTCTAATTGTAATGGGTCTCCTCCTCACCTTGTAAACATGGTGCATCTAGGCCAAATAAAGAATCAAGGTGCCATGACTCAAATAGGTAATAGATAAGATTTACATTAATGATTTGATATTTTTTGAGGTGTATTTCACATCTTTTGAGTTTGTAATGAAGTCAGGTTCATGGGTGTAGTGTTAAGTTGTCTTAACTAGGCAAATAAGGGTTAAATGGAGTTTGTTAGTTTCCCAATGGCCCTCTAATTCAAAATACAGTTGAGAGATATTGGGATGAGGTTGGAAAGGATTAAATAGGCCTCTCTTGGTCGAGGAAAGGTTGATTGTTAAGTTTTTAAGAAGATTGAATGCAAAGAACTCTTTTTTTCTCTAATTTTTGTGTCAAACTACTGCTAACTCACATGGTACAAATAGGGTACGCTCTACACGAACATAAGGCTGTTATGGTTTGATAGGGGAGTGAGATAGCTTCCTTTTTGCAGTGGTTTGGTCCAATTCCATAAATATTTGAGGAAGTTATCTGCATTCTTTTGAAAGTGGTCAAAAAGCCTCAAAAATTAGGGCCGGGTCACAAAAATGCTCATAACCTGCCATTCCTTCATGGTCATGGTCTGATCTTTGGTGGAATGGTGGAGTTCAACATGTATTTTCTAATTGTGGAGGTTTTGGAGAATGGTAGAGGGTTTGGAGTGACTTTGTGGAAACCCTAGGCTTGGCATCCTCATGTGACAAGCCTAATTATGGTGCAAAATTTGAGTTTGTTAATTTGTGAGTGATACTTGTTTAGGAGAATGTAAAAAAGGGGTTGAAATGTGTGATTTTATGTTGTAAGAACCATATTCATGGCTTAGGGGAGTTGGGGTGTGCCTAGATAACTTGGTTCTTATTTGGAGCATCCAAATAGGCTTCCTTGTGGCGTTGCACATTGATCCATTTTGATGTGTTTGGTTGAAAGTCATGCCCTAAAGTCTTTCAAGTTTGAAAAAGGTATGTATTAAGAGTCTGAAACTAGTGTCAACTATCTAGTTTTTGGGTCTTCAAAGAGGTTGTATTGATGACTATCCTAGTTGACATGGCTACAAGGAAGACAAGCCTATTTGTTGTGTTGGAGAGTGTTTGGTTGTTCCTAAAGCATTAAGTCCTATTGTTGGATGTTGGTCAATCATGGGTGTGTTGTTGATGGTTTTGCCAAGTTTTTGGATGTATCTGGTTGTAGGAGTGTGTTTCTTGGAGGGTTTTTTTATGACTATCCTACATTGGAAGGCTATAAGGAATCTCTAGGTCATCCTTGGAAGCAATGGAAAAATGAAGTGTTCTTCCTACAAATTTGAGTTGTTTGTCATGTTTTTTCATGAGAGTGGTGTTAAGAACATTTTCAAGCCAGTGTAAACATCTACCTTTGAAATCCCTTATGGAAGGTTGGGTTATCTTCTTGAGTGAATAATGGATTTGAGAGGTCCACATAAAGAGCATTCGAGAGAGCTCTGAAAAGAGGATTGTTTATCACCAAGATTAGGTCTTCCCCTACTCACTCTGCATCATGGATCTATCACCTCTTATGATTATATTACAAACAATGGTGATAATAAATATTATAAAATATTTTCCCAATACACCCTAAGTTCCTAAAAACACTTTGGAGGGATGTCAGAACCATGACATATGATATAGGATTTATAACATGGATGACACCTTAATTCTAACAATAAGGAGTAAAATAGTTGCATGTGGAATAGTAAGAAATTATTTGACATAATATGTGAATTTTAAATATCAAACCTAGTTTCATTTAGGTCATTGGATGATTAGTTTACTCATGAGGGTAACATATAAAAGTAAGAAACTTTATAATTGTAATTATCATATTTTGTTATGTACTTTTGGGAATTTTGAGTTCAATATTTTATGTACAAAACTCATAGGAGATTGCGATCAATGGATGAAATAAATCAGAATTAGAGGACAAAAATTATATAGTTCTTTGGTAGCATTCTCATTTAAGAGGTTAATAACTTGATATATATTATTCAATGATTACAATTACATTTATAGAAATGAATGAGGAAGTAGATAAATAACTAAGTACTCAAGTACACATTATCATTTTATCACTACATATACAATGCTATATGCTAACATTCCCCCTTGTTATATTGTTCCTATAATTGTATCCTTGAAACCTTATAATTCACCTTGCCCAATGACACCTTCTAAGACTTACATAGAAAAAAATTCTAATTACAAAATAGATATACATTCTTGACAAGATCATCCTTTAAAGAAACAAATCTTGAATCAAATGAAACTCCATAGAACCACCTCATAACCTTAATAAAGGTGTAGCTTTCAATTGAATTCCTATGTTTATGGACTATCATTTTCTTGAATTTCTAAATCAATGGTTCCCAAAATATTCAAAAAAAAATCCATATTCAGCTCTATGAATATAGGTCTCCATAAAGTTGTCTCTTGACCCTCATAAGGGTATAATTATTTATAACATACTCATAAAGTCACTAGAAAAAAATACATATCAATTTTGAATCAAAAAATCCCTTATGTATATCTGAAAACAAACTTCACAATATATTTATTCTTGAAATCCATCAACATCAATAAGGAAAAAAAAAGAAAAAAAGAAAAAATGTTTCTCAAGAAAAGCACCATCTCAAAGTGAGACGCTGAGTTGAGATGATGGAAATTTCTCCATACTCTTGTGCCACCAACCTCCAATTTGAGTTCTTGAAGTATTAATCCATTCTTAGCAATATCAATAAAACCATCATCTGATGGACCCTCATAATCATCCTTAATAGAAACCAAGTTACCTTCATTTGATTGATCTTTGAGTTTTCTTTTGAGGTCATTGGCTAAAATTCTACAAAACCATACTATGTGACCCTTTTGAAATTCCCCCTTTATTTATATGCAATATTTTATCATTGCTTCATATGTATAATACTTTGTCTCATTTAAAATATCCTTTTGTATCTTCTACATTTGTTTTCCTTTCTTTTGTTAAAAGAGCTAAAATCGTATCTTCTAGGTTTTGAGAAGTTTTTTGACAAAGCACGTAACAATAACATTATTATATTTTGAAGGAAAACTATTCAAAAACATGTCTAGCATTGTCATCATCTAACAAAGCCTTAAATTCTACTAGTTACCTAATGAGAGACCTCAAATTACTTAGTCAAAAAAGAGCATGTAACATTACCTTAAGTGCTTTTACTCCAAACAATTTATTTAAATCATACAAAATTTCAAATCAATGTGATGTAATTCATAGTAAAAAAAAAGAAAGACCATTAATATCCTTGGATTTATCATATCTACTATTCCAATCCAATAAATTATTTGTATTTATAGCAGGTTTTCATTTTTAATTACTATTCTCCATAAATTTTTATTCATCGCTTGTGTTTGAATTTCCATTTTCAGAGTATGAAAATTAAATCTAGAGTACTTATCTTATAGAAATTCAATTTTTAAAAATACAAATTGATACCACCTCATCATTATAAACAAAAATATCATTCCCAAAATATAATATTCAAATTAAATTAAAGTATTCACTTCAAAATTAAAATAATAGATTTTTATATTGCACTATTTACTTAAAACTAACCTCCTAATACATACCTTGAACTCTTCAACAAATTATGGTGTGTATAAATTTAAAATCATGAACATTATTGAAATGAACATTGACCACTAGCGGCCTTCAACATCATTGGAACTATGTGCTGATATGTACTTCCCTTGGCATTTCTCTCTAGAAGAGAATTCATATCCTTACCTAGCTTAAAAAATTTCATTACAACCTAGGATGAATGAATAATAATATTCAATAGAACACTATGCATTATCCACACTCTGTATAGCCAATATGCTATATTGATATCAACAAAGCTGATACAAATGTGGCCAATGATTTAAAAAAGAATCTCCAAATGTGGTCACCATATCTAGACATAGATGTCTTCATAAAAAGCACTTGCAAGAGGATGTAAGAAATTCAAAGATAGCTAAAGAGACCACTAGAATAAAAGATAACTCAGATTAATATCTATAATTAGCCACATCATACACCACTTAGTTTCCTAATTCAAAAAATCTCATTAGCTTCATCAAACACCAATATGTAGCCCAATTCAAAATCTCTCATTAGAATTCACAAACATCTTCCCTTCACTTGAATCAATCTTCATTCTCCCAAGGATTTGTGATATAGCTATAATAAAAAATGAAGAGATGAATAACTTGATATATATTATTAATGATTACAAATGAATTTATAGAAATGAAAGAGGAAGTGATTGAATAGACACATAAAATTAAATAATTGCATACACATCTTTATATCATTATTCTATTTCTAGTTTTACAATGTAATATGTTATCACTCACTCAAAGGGTACATTAGGGCATCAAGGATTCATAAGGAAATCTATTGTTAGCATTGCTATTTTAAATTTCTAATTATTAGTGCTACTATTCCATTAAATTTCATACTAGTCCATTACCTTCAATATAATTTGTTGCTAGATTTTGTTTCATTTTTACAAGAATATTCTATGCAAGCTCATAAATCAATTAGCTAATTTCATGTATGCTCTTTCACTATAACCAAATTATTATTTTTAGATATTATTTGTTTGTTATATATTTCTATTTTCAACAAAATATAGAAAGGGACATTGTTATGAAACCTTTTCACTAAAGTGAAAATACAGTCATAGAAGCATTAAGAGGAGAGAAAAATAATGAAAAATATGATCATTTGATTAGAATGGAGATTATTAAAGAATATTTATAAAAAAATAATTTAATGAAGTGGAATAATTATATTTATTAAGTAATTGGTTAAAGGAGACCATTGTGAAAGGATGCAATGGTTTTCAAACCACCTTGCCAAGCTTATATAAAACATTTATGTGTCTTCTAAAAGAATGGAAATCAATCAAGGAAGAAGAATAAGATGGTTTAGAGCCTGGATATGAACATTAGAGGAGGGGGAACACAACTTATATCCATCTGGGGGTACAAATTACACATAGGACATGCTTGGGCATGGCTTTGATGTATTCACATGGTGTGTAAGAACACTTTATTTTTTTACATACGTTCTCCTTTGTGTGTCATATTTATAACAAAAAATAATGCTAAAATATTCCTAGAGTGGGAATGAGCTTTCCAAGTGCTATGATTTATATAATGACTAATATTATTAAAAGATATTTTAATTATGAATGAGATGGGGTTTATTCAATTAGATTCTTTTATGATCTATTTTTTTTGTATCAATCATACTCATATTGTTATATGTTAAGTTAAATATTAATGACAATAATGTCAATATTATCAAGTACTAAGCTAGTTAACATTGATAAATAATCATTCTATGTATTTCTTATTTAAATTATAGATATACTTTATAATATTTAAAACTTAGATTATAACATTGATAAATCTATTTGATATAAAATTAACACTAGTGTATTATATCTATCCAATTTTATACTAAGGGAAAAGTAGTGTTACAAACACGGTAGTGGTATCGAAGTAATAATGTTTCTAGCTTGCTAGGATATTTTGTTGTATGTATCTCAACTAAAGAGATATAAGGGTTCTGGAATGAGGGGCAAATAAGTTAGAGGTAGCCACAAAGGAAGATATTAGTTGAATGTTGGATAAATGTAAGAAGAAAAATTCTAACATGATGATGACTTGAAGGCTTCCCTAACCAATACACAATAAACCAATCAAATGCTTGTGCAATTAATGTATATCTTGAGCAACATAGTTGGCCACACCAAACCTATAAAGGTGTATCAAGAAGTAATTAGGAAAATGATATGGCTTTAATTAACCCACAAAAAAATATTTTTAAAGATACAATTTTATAAATTTTTGAAAATAAACATGAACAGTAAGAATACGAGGATGAAGCAATGTGATATCTTGTCAAATGATGCAAGAGCATCTAAGTCCATGGGCAATCCTACATCGCCCAAAGAAAAAAAATTATTTTTATTTTCCCATTTTCTTTTGTTTTGGTGGCTTTTGGTGTCTCTTTGTATCTTGTAAGCTCCTTTATTTAGTTGGTGAAGGTTTCATGAGAATATCTTTCATAGTTTGGCAAAGTTAATTATTTTACAACTTCAACTAGCAATTTTTAAAAAGTTTAAATTTTTTGAATCCTTGAAGGTTCGGGAAAAATCCTTCTATGAGGAACTTGAGTAGGTCATAATACACCTTTGGCAAAATTTTTGTCAAAATATAAGAACTTTGAATTTTCACCTATTGATGCCCGAGTCCACTATTGACACTATTTTATAATTACATAATTAATTTTCTCCTAAAAGTCATTATAGGTCTAAGGAATTATTTTTGAACATTAAGGTGGGATGATTGATGCTCACTTGTTGAAATTTCAAAATTTAATTTGTCCAAAGTTCTATATTCGTTTGAAATTTCCTATTCAAAGGCTAATTGAAGACAATTCATTCTGGTAGATGTTTAGTTTTTTAAATTATCAAACTGTAAAACATCATAGCTAATTGTAACGCCTTATTAAAGGCAACATGATAAAATTTTGGAAAGGGCTTTTAATGGAAGAAATTCCATGCCTATAATGGAAAATATAGTGGGACATGGGAATGGGAATTCTGCCTACTCATTTAAAATTTATTAGTAACATTAAAAACAGTAGAAATGGGGAGATGGGTGAAATTAGTGGCTGGAAAATTCAAAAAAATAGGAAATTAATTAAGCATAAAAAGAAAGAGGGAGGTGGCATGGAGAAGGGTGTGGCAACCCATTTTTGGGTCAAGAACTGTCATAAACTACAATAAAAAAAGTGTGTGGGAGTGGGTAAGAGTTCGGGAAAATTTGTGAGGAGTGGGAAGAATATGAACATAAATAAAATAAAATAAATTGCTGCATAAAATAGAGGAGGAGATTTTGTGCACGATTTTGGGGTATAGATGAAAAAAATATCTTGGAATTTTCAAGGAAGGGTGTAGAAACATGGATGAATAGATAGTTGTATGAGGAATTTGAGCAGTTTGAAACAAAATTAACTTGTTGCATGTGAATGCAGGATTGGTAAAAAGGTTTGAGTAGTAGGAAGATGAAATTTTAGGAATATTTTGGAGTAGGGAAGGGAAACCTATAGGGTGAGCATGTGGGGAAGATTTGAAGCCTTTTATATTGAGAAAATGATGTAATTGTTTCAAGTTAATTAAATATAATGAAAAATAAATTTATTGAGATTACATTTCTTCGGTTTCATTTATTGTTATTTATTGTAACTAAGATATGTTGCCTTGTGTGTTTGTGAGAAGTAGTGGTGCATTGCATTAAATGGTATCATAACAAGTTACCTTGTGTGCATAAGTAGAGCATCGAATATGAGGAAGCTTATGCCAATATCTATGGGTGATGATTGTAGTTGTTTCAAATTTGTAGAGGTTGTTGCATGTGTGTAGAGTCTTGTAGCTATGAAGAGCTTAGAAGAAAATAGCTTCATAAGAGAAGAGGTTGAGAGGATTTTGAGATCCCTCTAAGAAGAATACTACCTAGAACAGCAGAAAAAATGTTAGAAGACATTCATAATGAAATGAGAGATGAGCTAAGAAATATAGCTATAGGTTTGGGAAGAAATCGAGAGCTTGAATATGTACATGTTGAAGATGAGGAGGTTGTAGATGATCCTAAGAGAGAAAATGGGGAACCAAAAGATGGAGAAGAAATATTTCTAAGAGAAATAGTCCAATTCAATAAAGGCCATAAAATGGAATTCCCTAAATTTTTTAGGCACAATGAATCTTGAGATTCTAATAGATTGGATTAGAGAGTTGGAAGATTATTTTGAATTTGAAAAAATTAGAGACCTACAAAGTGTAGGGTTGGAAAAAACAAAGCTTAAGAGACATGCTACTTTGTGGTGGAAATAGTTGCAAAAAGAAAGAGTAGAGAATGGTGAGATGAGAATAACAAGGTGGAGATAGATGGTTGCAAGATTGAAGGAAAATTTATCCTAGAGGAGATTATGAGTTAGAGTTGTTCAAAAAGATTTAAAATTTAAAATAGAAAGACATGAGTGTGAAGGGGTATATAGAGAAATTTTATAAGATGGTGATTAGATTAGAACATCATGAAATGGGAAAAGAGAAGGTGGATAGATATATAAATGGACTCATATTCAATATCCAGACTGAGATGAGTATGTTGAAGGTTTATACTTTCGAAGAGGCTTACTAGTATGCTCTGAAAGTAGAGGAAAAGGTAAATAGAAAGAAGAAAAATAATTCAAGAGGATAGGGAAAGATAGCAATTGAAAGAGGACAACCATGTAGCTGCAAAGGAAAGTGAACTTTTGAAGAAGAAACAAGTTCAAAATGGTACAAAGGAGCACAAGGAAAAGATTATTCAACAAGAGGATGGGGAAATAGTAGCAGAGTGTTCTTGGCAAGGTGTTTCTAGTGTGGGGAATTTGGACATAAAGCTTTTGAGTGTCCACAAATACAAAAAGAAACAAGTAAGTGAGGTGCAAGAAGAAATCACATGGTGCAAGAAGACAAGGAGAGCATAACATCACTAGAAGATGTGGTAGAACTAGAGCATGGAGAATCCCTTATGTTCAAGAGAGTTTTGGCACAAATCCAAGCAAAGAGAAGAATGGGCCATCTCAAAGAATGAGTCTCTTTCGTACCATATGCAAATCAGGAGGTAAGTGTTGTAAGGTTGTTGTAGATAGTGGTAGTACAAATAATTTGGTTTCTAAGGATATGGTAGAAAAACTAGGATTGAAGAGGATTAAGCATCCTAATCCCTATAAAGTAAGTTTTCTACAAGAAGATCATGAGCTAGAGGTTAAAGAGAAATTCTTAGTAAATTTTCATATTCATCCTTATAAAGATAAAGTTTTATGTGATATTATGTCTATGAGTGCATGTCATGTTTTATGAGGAAGTTCTTTTAAATTTGATAGAAAATCTATCTATATTTGTAGAGATAATTTGTACACCATTGTGAAAGATGGAAAAAAGTATACTTTGAGTTCATTGAAGGAGAAAGAGAAGGAGGTGCAGGGCAATAGTCCTATGAATTGTTGTAATAGAGGTTGGAAATAGTTCTAAGAAGGATCTTGAGAATAGAGGTACAAGGGAGGTACATAAGAATAGCAGTGATATTAAGACGAAACAAAAGAGTTCATTGGTTGTAGACATGGTCAAGTCTCATTAAGAATGTAAATTAGATTTATAGAAGGTCAGCAATGAAATCTTATAGTCTGTGGGTAGAAAACATCACAAAGGAAAAGACAAGATGAAACAAGAGGGAGTTACAGAAGTTTAGAATGAAGTGAAGAGGGAGGAGTGTGAGGAAAAAGAGGACATATGGATCAAGAACAAGCATGGAATCACCATCCCAAGCTCATCCAAGTGTTCATGATTTTTCAACTCATGGAACATTTCAACTTACCCAGTGCGTTTGATGCAGGAGCATCCGAGTCCATGGGAAATCCTGCATCAACCCAAATTTTTTATTTTTATTTTTCCTTATTTTTGGTGTGTTGTGGTGTTTTTTTTGTGTCTCTTTGTATCTTGTGAGATCCTTGATTTATTTTGTAAAGTTTCCATGAGCATATATTTCATAGTTTGAAAGAATTGATTATTTTAAAATTTTGGCTAGCAATTTTGAAATTTTTTTAAATTTTAGAATCCTTGAAGATTTGGGGAAAATATTTCTATAAGGGACTTAAGGAAGTCATAATACACCTTTGGGGAAAATTTGATCAAAATTAGAGAGCTTTGAATTTTTTCCTTTCAATGCCTAGGTCCACTCTTGATATTATTTTGCAATTACATAATTAATTATACCCTATCTCTCATTGTCGGTCCAAGCCATTATTTTTGAACAGTAAGGTGAGATGATTAATGCTCACTTGTTTAAATTTTCAAAATTTAATTTGTCCAAAGTTCTATATTTTTTTTAAATTTCCTAATTAGAGGCTAATTGAAGACGTTTCATAGTGGTAGACTTTCAGTTCAAAAAAACAAATTAAACTATAGAACATGATAGCTGATTGTAACACCTTATTAAAGGAAACATTATAACATTTTGGAATGGGATTTTAATGGAAAATATTCCATGCCCATAAAGGAAAAGATAGTGGGACATGGGAATGAGAAATTTTCATCCTCATTTCAAGCTTATTAGTAACATTTTAAACTACAAAAATGGGGAGGTGTAGGGTGAAATTAGTGGCTGGAAAAGTTTTAAAAATGAGAAATTTATTAAGAAAAAAAAGAAAGAGGGAGTGGCATGGAGAAGGGTGTGGCAGCCCATTTTTGAGTCAAGAATTTCAATAAACTGTAGCAAAAAATGTGTGTGGGAGTAGGTGAGAGTTGTAGAAAATTTGTGAGTGGGAAGAATGTGAACACATGAAATAACAAAATTTGCTGCATAAAAAGGAGGAGATGTTCTGTAGGATTTTTGGGGTATAGCTGAAAAATATATATGGGAATTTTCAAGGAACTGTGCAACAACGTGGAAGAATAGAGAGTTGTATGAAGAATTTGACCAGTTCAAAACAAAAGAAATTTGTTGCAAGTTAATGGAGGATTGGTATGGAGGTTTAAGTATTAGGAAGAGGAATTTTTAGGAAGAGTTTGGAGTGGTGAAGGGAAAGCTACAGGGAGAGCATGCAGGGAAGATTTGAAGCATTTTATATTGAGAAAATGGTGTAATTATTTATAGCTGATTGAATGTAATAAAAAAAATCATTCTGATTGCATTTCTTTGGTTTTAAGAATGGTTAGTTTTTGTAATAAAAATATGTTTCCTTATGTTTTTGTGAGAAGTAATGGTGCATTGCATCAAATGGTATCAAAACAAGTGATCTTGAGTGCATAAGTCAAGTACTGAATGTGAGGTATCTTATGCCAATATCTGTGGGTAAGGATTGAAGTTGTTTCAAAGATCTAGAGGTTGTTGTAGGTGTGTGGATTCCTATAGCTATGGAGAGCATAGAAGACAATAGCTCTTCAAAAGGGAAGAGGTTGAGAGGATTTTGAAATGCCTTTGAGAAGAATAATACCTAGAAGAGTATAGAAAATTCTAGAAGACATTCATAATGAAATGAGAAATGAGATAAGAAATATAGTTGTAGTTTTGGGATGAAATCCAATGCTTGAATATGCACATGCTAAAGATGAGGAAGCCATAGATGGGCTTGAGAGAGGAAATGGGGAGCCAAAAAATGAAAGAGAAAAAATATTTTTGAGAGCAACAGACTAAATCAATAGAAGCCATAAAATGGAAGTCCCTAATTTTTCAAGCACATTGAATCTTGAGAATAAAATAGATTGGATTGGAGAGCTGGAAGATTATGTTGAATTTGAAAAAATTAGAGATGCACTAATGGTGAGGTTGGCACAAAAAAAATCTTAAGAGACATGCTACATTGTGGTAGAAAAGTTGAAAAAAGAAAGTGTGGAGAATGGTGAGATGATAATAACAAGGTGGAGATAGAGGGTTGGTAGAATGAAGGAAAATCTTATTCTAGGAGATTATGAGTTGGATTTGATCAAAAAGCTTTAAAATTTAAAACATAAAGACATGAGTGTGAAGGATTACACAAAGGAATTTTATAAGATGCTGATTAGATCACGAGATCATGAAATGGATACGGAGAAGGTGGCTAGATATATAAATTGATGTGTATTCAATATCCAATATGAGATGAGTGTGTTGAATATTTCTACTATTGAAGAGGCTTACTGATATGCTCTAAAAGTAGAGGAAAAGGTAAATAGGAGGTAGAAAAATAATTATAGAGGAAAGGGAAAGATAGCAATTGAAAGAAGACAATAAAGTAGCCACAAAGGAAAACAAACTTTTGAAGAAGAAACAAGTTCAAAATTTAATGAAGGAGCACAAGGAAATGATTATTCAACAAGAGAACATGGCAATGGTAGCAAAGAGTAGTTGGGAAAGTGTTTCTAGTGTGAAGAAGTTGGATTTAGAGCTTTTGAGTGTCCATAAATACACCAAGAAAATAGTAAGAGAGGTGTAACAATAAATCACATGATGAAAGAAGACAAGGAGAGCTTTTTATTACTAGAGGAGGTGCTAGAAGCAGTGCATAGAGAATCCCTTATGTCTAGGAGACTGTTGGTGAATCCAAGAAAAGAGGAGAATGTACCATATCAAAGGAGTCTCTTTTTTATCATATGCAAATTAGGAGGTAAGTGTTGTAAGGTAATTGTAGACAATGGTAGTAAAAATAACTTGGATTCTAAAGATATGGTAGAAAAACTAGGATTGAAGAGCATTAAGCATCCTAATCCCTATAAAGTAAGTTGGGTACAAAAAGATCATGAGTTAGAGGTGAAAGAGCAATGCTTAGTAAATTTTCATATTGTTCCTTATAAAGATGAAGTTTCATGTGATATTATTCCCATGAGAGCATGTCATGGTTTATTAGGAAGGCCTTAGAAATTTGATAGAACAACAATATAAATTTGTAGAGATAATTTTGTGCACAATTGTGGAAGATGGGTAGAAGTATACTTTTAGTTCATTGAAGGAGAGAGAGAAGGGGGTGTAGGGAAGTAGTCCTATGAATTGTTGTAGGTTAGGAAAACCAAAGGTATAGGTTGCAATTAAGGTTGTAAACAATTGAGAGAAGTATCTTGAGAATAGAGTTACAAGGGAGGTACATAAGAATAGAAGTGATAGTAAGATGGAACAACAAAGATCATTGGTTGTAGACATGGTCAATTCTTATGAATAATGTAAATTAGATTTATAATAGAAGGTGAGAAATGAAATCTTACAATGTGCATGTAGAAAACATCAGAAGGGAAAAGATAAGATGAAATAAGAGGGAGTTGTAGAAGTTAAAAATGAAGTGGAGTGTTAGGAGAAAGAAGACATATGGATCAAGAGAAAGTATGCAATCACCATCCCAATCTCTTCCAAATGTTCATGAGTTTTCAACTCATGGAAAATTTCAACTTACCCAGTGTGCTTGATTCAAGAGCATCAAAGTCCATGTGCAATCCCACATCACCCAAAAAAAAATTCTTTTTGTTTTCTCATTTTTGGTTTGTTGTAGTGGTTTTTGGTGTCTCTTTGTATCTTGTGAGCTGATTTGGTTGGTGAAGATTTCATGAGCATATCTTTCATAGGTTGGAAGAGTTAATTATTTTAGAACTTCAACTAGCAATTTTGTAAAAAATTTAAATTTTAGAATCCTTGAAGGTCTGGGAAAAAATTTTCTACAAGGAACTCAAGGAAGTCATATTACACCTTTGGGAAAATTTACATCAAAATTGGATAACTTTGATTTTTTGCCTATTAATTCCTGGGCCCACTCTTGACCCTATTATGCAATTACATAATTAATTTTCTCCTAACTCTCATTGTAGTTCCAAGGCATTATTTTCAAATAGTAAGGTGGGATGATTAATGCTCACTTGTTAAAATTTCAAAATTTCTTTTATCCAAAGTTCTATATTTGTTTTAAATTTCCTTTTTAAAGGCTAATTGAAGATGAAAATTTCATACTGGTAGACTTTCAGGTTTTTTTTTTAAATCAAATTGTAAAACATGATAGTTGATTATAGCACCTTATTAAAGCTAGCATTATAACATTTTGGAAAGGGGTTTTAATCGAAGAAATTTCATGCCCATAATGGGAAAGATAGTGGGACATGGGAATGAGAATTATGCCTCCTCATTTCAAATTTATTAGTAACTTTTAAAAGTTTAGAAATGGGGAGGTGTGGGGTGAAATTAGTGGCTGGAAAAGTTAAAAAAATAGGAAATTAATTAAGGAAAAAAAGAAGGGAGGTGGTGTGGTAGTGGGTAAAAGTTGGGGAAAATTTGTGAGGAGTGGGAAGAATGTGAACAAATATAAAATAATAATATTTGCTGCATAAAAAGGAGGAGGAGATGTTGTGTAGGATTTTGTGGGTATAGCTAAAAAAAATATGTGGGAATTTTCAAGGAATTGTGCAACAACAAGGAAGAATAGAGAGTTGTATGAAGAATTTAAGCAATTCAAAACAAAAGTAATTGGTGAGCACAGGATATTGGGGAAAAAGTGGTAATATGACCAAAAAGTGGCCAATTCAACTCTTTTTAAAGAAAATTAGATGAAATGAAAAGGTTTTATTTATAAAATTTCCAGCTTTCCACAAATATAAAATATGCCTTATTTGGAATTAAATAGATAATTATTTTTAATTTTCTACATGCATTTTGACTAAAGTATTGATTGACAGGTTGACTCAAAAACATCTATAATTCTCAAATAATTTCATATTTTTTGAATCTAAAAGATGTGTCACATTCTATTCTTCCCATACTATAGGATAAATAAATGAAAATTTGAACTTCATTATTTTTTGACTAAGTTATGGTGGTCAGAAAAACAAGTTGTAACGTTTTTAAAACTTTCTAAAAGAAATTCATAAAAATATTTACTTGCAAAAAACATTAAAAAAATGTGGCACATTGGGGCTTGTGTCCAATACTTATATTAAAATTTTCAAAAAAGTATATTATTTTTTTCTTGTACTTAGTTTTGTTAGACGTACACCTATTTTTTTTTTTTTTGCTGAAAATTAAGTACTACTTTGAAATTTCAAATTTTCACAAAATAGATTTACTCTTTCCAAAAGAGGACTAGTATCTTAGAAACTACATTCAATTTTATACAAATTCTATGAACTTACATATTTTCCAAATTATATTAATAACCTATTCAAATTTTTATATCAAGTTGCCTAACTTTTTTTTTTTTTTTTTTTTATTGCCACTTAAGGGCCTAGTTTGGACCCCAATGATCCTGCACTAACCTTAATTTGTTGCAAGTCAATGTAGGATTGGTATGGAGGTTTGAGCAGTAGGAAGAGGGAGTTTTAGGAGAATTTTCGAGCAGTGAAGGGAAAGCTATAGGGAGAGCATGTGGGGAAGATTTGAATCATTTTATACTGAGAAAATGATATAATTATTTCAAGCTAATTGAATGTAATGAAAAAAAATATTGTGATTGCATTTCTTTGGTTTTATGAATTATTATTTTTCCTAATAGAGATATGTTTCCTTGCATGTTTGTGAGAAGTAGTTGTGTATTGCATCAAGTGGTATCAAAACGAGTGATCTTGACTGAATAAGTAGAGCATCAAATGTGAGGCAACTTATGGTAGTATTTGTGGGTGAGGATTGGAGTTGTTTCAAAGCTCCAAAGGTTGTTGCAAGTGTGTGGAGTCTCATAGCTATGGAGAGATGAGAATACAATAGCTTAACAAGAGAAGAGGTTTAGAGTATTTCGTGATGCCTCTGAGAAGAATAATACCTAGAAGAGTGGAGAAAATGCTAGAAGAAATTCCTAATGAAATGTGAAATTAGCTAAGAAATATCACTGTAGGTTTGTGAAGAAATCCAAATCAAGAAGATCCACATGTTGAAGATGAGGAATTTGTAGATGAGCTTGAGAGAGAAAATGGGGAGCCAACAGTTGAAGGAGAATAAATATTTCTGAGAGCAAGAGACCAAATCAATAGAGGCCATAAAATGGAGGTCCCTAATTTTTCAAGCACATTGAATCTTGAGAATCTAATATATTGGATTGGAGAGTTGGAAGATTATTTGAATTTGAAAAAATTAGAGACCCACAAAGGGTAAGATTGGGACAAAAAAACCTTAAGATAAATGCTACATTATGGTGGAAAGAGTTGAAAAAAGAAATAATAGAGAATGGTTAGATGCGAATAACAAGGTGGAGATAGATGGTTGCTAGATTGAAGAAAAAGTTTATTCCAAGAGATTATGAGTTGGAGTTGATAAAATGGCTTCAAAATTTAAAATAGAAAGACATGAGTGTGAAGGAGTATACAAAGAAATTTTATAAGATGGTGATTAGATATGGGCATCATGAAATGGATAGAGAGAAGGTGGCTAGATATATAAATGGACTCATATTCAATATCTAGGATGAGATGAGTACGTTTGAAGATTTCTCCTATTGAAGAGGCTTACCAATATGCTTTGAAAGTTGAGAAAAAGATAAATAAAAGGAAGAAAAATAATTCAAGAGGAAAGGAAGAGATAGAAATGGAAAGAGGAAAACCAAGTAGCAACAAAGGAATGCAAAATTTTGAAGAAAAAACAAGTTTAAAATTGAACAAAGGAGCATAAAGAAAAGAGTGTTCAACAAGAGGACATGGTAGTAGTAACAAAGAGGTGTTGGGAAAGTGTTTCTAATGTGGGGAAGCTGGACATAGATTTTGAGTGTCAATAAATACACCAAGAAACTAGTAAGAGAGGGGCAACAAGAAATCACATGGTGCAAGAAGACAAGGGGATTGCAGAATCACTAGAAGAGGTGGTAGATTCAAAACATGGAGAATCCCTTATGTTCAGGAGAGTGTTGGTGAATCCAAGAAAAGAGGATAATGGACCATCTCGGAGAAGGAGTCTCTTTTGGGTTAAAAGCAAGAAGTTGGGTACACGAAGAGGGGAAGTTTCGGCCAAAAAAAATTCTCATAGAAAACACGTACACGTTATTAAAAAATGCGTATGCGTTATGCTTCGGGTACCCGAGCCTAAAAAAATGTATGCACTAAAAAATGTGTACGCGCTATAACGCATACGCATTATATAACACATACACATTTTATAACATGTAAACATTGATTATTTAAAAAAATAAATACTTTTTAGAAACGGGTACCCGTTTTGTAACTCAAAATGGGTACGTGTTTTAAAATGGGTACCCATTTCTTAATTTTTTTTTTTAAATTACCAAGAAAATAAAGAACACATATGTGTTTTGTAATGCATATGTGTTTTTCAAAAACACGTATGCATTTTTAAAATTCAAAATTCCCAACCCACATGTTGCCTCAGTTTTAGGCTTGGGAAAGGCTTGGCAATCTGAGTCTTAGCCTTTGACCTGCAACTAAAAAACTAAGGCAGATTGAAGAAGAATGTCCAACTTTGGCAATATGGCTGATGGACTTTTTTTTCTGATTCAATCTATAAAATTAAAACCCATTAGAGAACATGCTGTCTACTTTCAAAATATATAATTTTGATTAATATTGAATTATGTTTTCTATTTTTTAATTAATTTCTAAGCAAACTAGTCCTTAAACTTGAAATATCAGACTTTTTTTGTTTTTTAATAACTTCTTTTTGGTTAAGTTTTTCGTGAAAAAAATTATATGGCATCAAACTTCAGACAATTATCTACACAATGAAAAAAAAAAGATTCAAAAAATATTTAGTTTAGGTCCAATTATTTTGTCCATACACATTGATTTTTATAAACAACAATTAAGGCCAATAAAAATTTAATAAAAAAAATAATATTCAACCAAAAATTACAAAAGAAATTCCAGATCAGACTTCATGTTGTTAGCTCTCTTTTTCCAAAATTAATTAGCAAAATACTTTTATTTGGGTGAAAAAGTGTTGTCCATACACGTGCTTGGTATTGTAAAAAAATGACTTTTAAAAAGTGGTTTTTATAGATCCCTATTAAAATTCAATTTCTATAATCTGGGTATTTGAATAACTTACATATTTCGAAGCTAGATTCAAAATTATAACTTTCATATTACTAAACTTTTTAAAGATTCATTGTGCAAGTGACTCAAATTTTCAGTCCAAGTGTGACAAATTCTGAAAAACAGCAAAAACACTTCCACTTTTTGAGCTTTTTGTGTACCCAACTTCTTGCATCAGCCCTTTGTACTATATGCAAATTAGGAGGTAAGTGTTAAAAGGTTATTGTATACAGTGGTAGTACAAATAAGTTGGTTTATGATGATATGGTTGAAAAACTAGGATTGAAGAGGGTTAAGCATCCTAATCCCTATAATGTAAGTTGGCTAAAAGAAGATCATGAGCTAGAGGTGAAAGATCAATGCTTAGTAAATTTTCATATTGTTCCTTATAAAAATGAATTTTAATGGTATATTATGTCCATGAGTGCATGCCATGTTTTATTAGGAAGGCCTTGGAAATTTGATAGAAATGTTGTCTATATTTATAGATATAATTTATACACCATTGTGAAAGATGGGAAGAAGTATAATTTCATTTCATTTAAGGAAAAAGAGAAAGGGGTGCAAGGAAATAGTCCTATGAATTGTTGTAGGTCTAAAAAAATAGAGGTAAAGGTTGCAATAGAGGTTGCAAATAATTCAAAGAAGGATCTTGAGAATAAAGGTACAAGGGAGGTACATAAGAATAGAAGTGATATTAAGATGGAACAGTATAGATCATTGGTTGTAGAAATGGTCAAGCCTCATATAAATAATGCAGATTACATCTATAGAAGAAGGTGAGCAATGAAATCATATAGTGTGTAGGTAGAAAAAATTGAAAAGGAAAAGAGAAGATGAAACAAGGAGTTGCAAAAATTAAAAATGAAGTGAAGAAGGAGTGTGAGGAAAAATAGGACATATGGATCAAGAAAAATCATGGGATCACCATCCCACACTCATCCAAATGTTCATTATTTTTCAACTTATGAAACATTTCAATTTACCCGGTGTGTTTGATGTAGGAGCATTTGGGTCCGTGGGCAATCCTGCATTACCCAAAAAATATTTTATTTTTATTTTCCCATTTTTGGTGTGTTTTGGTGGTTTTTTGTGCCTCTTTGTATCTTGTGAGCTCCTTGATTTAGTTCACAGTTTGGAAGAGTTAATTATTTTAGATCTCTAGCAGGCAATTTTCAGAAAGTTTAAAATTTTAGAATCCTTGAAGGTTTGTGAAAAATCCTACAGGGGACCTGAGGAAGTCATAATAGACCTTTGGGAAAAAAATAATCAAAATCAGAGAACTTTGATTTTTTCCTGTCAACGCCTAGGTCCACTCTTGACTCTATTTTGCAACTACATAATTAATTTTCTACTCTCATTGTAGGTCCAAGGAATTATTTTTTAACAGCAGGGTGGGATGATTAATGCTCACTTGTTAAAATTTTATTTTTCTAAATTTTTATATTCGCTTGAAATTTCCTATTCAAATTCCAATTGCATATGTTTCATGGAGGCAAAATTTTAGTTCGTTTTAAAAAAAAACCTATAAAACATGATAGTTGATTGTTACACCTTATTAAAGGAAACATTATAACATTTTGGAAAGGAATTTTAATGGTAGAAATTCTATGCCCATAATGGAAAATATAGTGGGATGTGGGAAAGTCAATTCTTCCTCCTCATTTAAAATTTATTAATAACATTTAAAACTCCAGAAATGGGGACGTGGGGTGAAATTAGTTGTTGGAAAAGTCAGAAAATTAAGAAATTGATTTAGAAGAAAAGGAAATATGGAGGTGGTGTGGGGGAGAAGGGTGTGGCAGCCAATTTTGGGTCGATAATTGTCATAAATTGCAATGACAAAAAAAGTTTGTGGTAGTGGGTAAGAGGGTGATCCCACAATAGTGGTTTACAATTTTTGGCCAAATTGGACAATGAAATATTTTTTTTAACTAAATCTTCACTTTTGGGCACCTATAGCAGCTAAACTGTGAGAAATTTGAAGATGATGCAAACTAGAGTTTAGTGAAATTTTGTCTATAGTTTCTAAATATATTTTTTTCAAAAATTTTGGAATTAGATTGTACTTCTTTTTTGATCTCCCTCGATTTTTTTTTCTTTCAAAAAACAACATTTTTAAAAAGTGACGCTCACCGTATAACACATAATTTTTTTTCCATGAAGGATAAAATTCTAATTCTTTCGAATTTAGATTTATAACTTTGATATCTAGTGCTTCCACTTGGTTAGATAATTTTTTATTTAATACTTTTTATTTAATCAAGTTTAGTAGTTAAACCAATTATAATTCGACATACCCAACCGTATAACACATAATTTTTTTTGTATGTATCAAAATTCAATTTTTCTTTTTGTTGGATCAAGGACTTCAATATCTGGTGCACCCATATTTTTTTTTTTGATAATCTATTATTTTTCCACATGTGTAGAACAGAGAGCTTGATTTTCAGTGAAAGACCTACATTCACAAGAAATAAAAAATAAATATAATAATCAAATTAAATTTTATTAAAATTATACATTTTTGGAAGCTTATAATAGGGAATACATGCTTACAAAAAAATAATTTTAAATGAATTCATTTGATCCCCCAAAAGGTAAATCAAATGTGGTTTTTTATCAGCATTTTGATATGTGTAAAGGAGACTCCGTTATAGGTATGGTTTAAAACTAGCGAGGTTCTATCTAAGGGGGCTTGGTCCAAGGTGGTTTGATAAAACCCTATTCAATTGGAATCCTTTAAATGGAACATTTTAAGGCTTAAATCATTATATTTTCTAAAAATATGTGATTTCAGCAAAAATTAGAATCTCCTAGAAATTGTAAACCACTATTGTGGTAGCACCCAAGAGTTGGGGAAAATTTGTGAGGAGTGGGAAGAATGTGAACAAATATAAAATAACAAAATTAGCTACATAAAAAAGAGTAGGTGATATTGTGTAGGATTTTGGGGTTAGAGATGAAAAAATCTTTGGGAATTATCAAGGAAGTGTGTAGCAACATGGAATAATAGAGAGTTGGGTATATGTAGGATCATGATGGGCCAAAAATGGCAATATGATGGGTATGTGGCTGACGACTTTTTTTATACCAAAAAATGATGAAACAAAAAGGGTTTTTAAAGGAGATTATCAGCTTTCTACCAATATAAATTATGTTTATTTTTTAATTTAATAAGTAATTATTATTAATTTTCTATTCAAATTACAACTAAAGTCTTGATTGATAGCTTGATTGAAAAAAATCTATAGCTTTCAAACGGTATCACATAATTTTAATCCAAAAAATGTGTCACATTCTATGCTTCACATACTATAGGATTAAAAAAAGAAAAATTGAATTTCATGAAGTTTTGACTAAGTTAAAGTGGTCAAATTTTTTATATTTTTTAAAATTGTAATTAAATTATTTACTTGGAAAAAAATTACAAAATATTACATCCAGACATGAACTTATATCTAAAATCTTATAAAAAATATTATCATTTTATTGTGGTTAGGTGGTCGGATAGACACCTACTTCTTTTTTCCCCTAAAATTTAAGTACTATTGCATTGAAATTTTAAATTTTCACCAAATAGATTTTTTTTTTTTTTTAAACAAACCTAGTAGTTTAGAAACTACATTCAATTTTCCACAGATTCTATTCTTACATATTTTTGAAATAATATAGATAACTTATTCAAAATTTTACGTCAAGTTTCCTAACTCTGATTTTTCTAAATTTTTTGCCACTTAAGGGCCTGTTTTTCCCATGATGATCCTGCACATACCCAGTTGTATGAAGAATTTGAGCAGTTCAAAAACAAAAGTAATTTGTTGCAAGTAAATGGATGATTGGTATGGAGGTTTGAGCAACATGAAGATGAAGTTTTAGAAAGATTTTAGAGCAACAAAGGGAAATCTACAGGGAGAGCATGTGGGGTAGATTTGAAGCCTTTTATATTGAGAAAATGATATAATTGTTTCAAGCTGATTGAATGTAATGAAAATTTTTTATTATTGTGATTTCATTTCTTTGGTTTTATGAATTGTTATTTGTTGCAACATAGATATGTTTTCTTGCATGTTTGTGAGAAAAAATGGTGCATGTTTCATCATCAACTATATAGCCCTAGACTAGCAATCCACTGGGACATTAATTTAATGTGGCATGTATAAGTATAAATTAAATGGACAAGAGAGAAGAATGTATGAGGAGAAGACATGTAAGGAAATTCAATATTTCTTGGGGAATATTTGTATACCCATATATGATGGATTAGTTTGTTGTTCAAGTATACATTGGTTGATTTTTTTTCATACATATCTCAACTTGAATCCCATATTTGAAAAATAAGCCATTAAGTTTACAAGTTTATATAGATGGTTTTATTGATGTAAATAGGTGTTTTACTGAACTGGTTCACCATTTAGTCATATTTACTTGTTAATTTTAGTTAGGTCATAGGGAATCTTTCTAGAAGGTTGTTATTTTTCATGAGATATTATATTATCTTTTGGTGCTTAATGATTGTTTCGTAGGTCATTTAATATTATTTCTCTCCTAACATAGGTTAAATATATGTTCTCATATTTTTTATAATCCTATTTCTCAAATTGGCTATATAACCTAGTCTCCTCATGTGAAAATAAACAATCATATCATCATAATATATCATAATTTCATTCTTTGATAGAATAATTATTCTCGCTTAACTAACCTTTCTTGTTATTTCATGGAGTTCCTAGATGTTTGGTGGCTATAATATTTAGCTAAATATTGCATGTTGTAGAGTATCAATAAAAACTCATACATGGTATCAAAGGTTTTTGGGATTGCTTCTTGTAAATCTTGATTGAGAGATCTAGGATATAAATCTTTTTGGACCTTGAGTGGTTGAGTATGTTGTTATCTCACATAAAATGATGATCTAGAGAATGAGGAAAAAATTGAAAATAAATACCAAATTTGGGGATTTCTTCTTTGTGGCTTTTACTTTTAGGTTCAAATAAGAGATTATTAGTGCAAATCTATGCCTATCATTAAGGTCAAAGGGTTTAATAAAGTCATATTTTCTTTCTTTTTTTTCATTTAAATTGGAGATATGAGGCAAATATGTGAGGGTTAGAAGTTAAAAATTGTTTCCAAGATCAAGGATGTAGCTACAAATTTGAAGAATTTTGGGTAAAAACTAACCCTTTCATCATGTCTACAAGGCCAAAAATCCTCAAGATTTAATATCAAACTATCAATATTCAATCACTTTTCTTAGGCCTTAGAATTTTTTTTCCAAATTAAACCATAAGTTTGTATAGTCACAAGAGGAAAAACTAAGCAATTGGCATGGTACAAGTAGATAAACAAGTATACAAGCTTATCCTAGACTTCCATGTGGCACACTAGAAACCACGTAGGATTTGTAGGTCTTGATAGGTCTCACTGACCATAGGTCAACTAGGTGAAGAATATTCCACCGTAGAATAATGTCATTGTTTAATTGAATATCCCAAATAATTAATAGATTCCATCCACCAATGGTTTGGAAAAAAACATTTTAGTACCACAAGGGTATGTTTTGGTTATTAGGGAATATTCCAACTATGATAGCTTGTGAGCAATAAGATTCTATCCTATTGTGAGACCTCAAATTTTTGTGATCCTATTGGGCCTATGTGTTCTTGATGGGTCTTGTTCAATATTTTTTTTGCTTATATTTTTTGATATTATACCTTATTTTATAAGTGATGATTGTTCCTATACATTAATGATGTTCATATATACTTGATTGTTATTAGATAAGGTTATCTGAATAATTCTATCTATCTAATGGCCCTTGTGATTTCTCAGTGATAATCAAATGAGTTCCTTTTACTAATTATGTAATTTTGTGTTATTTGAGATGTTCAATTATGATTGGTTAATGGTTATTTATTGAGAGCAATAGTATTATTATATATATCTGATGTATTAAGTTATAAGGGTTATTGCAGATGTTTGGTTAGATGATGCATATTACTTTTTCATGGATGACTAGTGTAATATCGTAAAATTGCAATGTTTTGCAATTTAACTTCACATCCTCTTTCAGTTTAACATGATAAAATGATAATACAGATTCTTGTCCCACTAGCCTCCATTTTTTTCCTTTACCTTGTCATTTTTTGTCAATGGGGGAGCTTTTGTCTGGGATAGTTTCACATCATGCAAACATTCTTGCATCACACAAACATATTGATAAGATTCTTAGGTTAGTGGACATTGGGATGTTACACTTCTTCTAGCCTGCAAAGTGCAATGCACCCTGTAGCTACTAATTTTCTTGAAAATGGCTTCCTTGCATGCATTTTCCTATTCTAACTTCATTATTCTCATTCATTCTATCAATCTCATTCAATATTTCACTTTTATCATTCACTCTCATAATATATCTTTATTATCACTTGTTTTAACCTCCATTATCTTATTTCTTGCTCAAGCTATCCTACATCAAGGTTCTTGAATGTTTGTCTCAAGATCTTTCAAGGCATTATTCTTCTTTTATTACATTAATCATTATAGTTGAAGTAGCATATTGATATGTTGCATATTAATTAGTTTTTATTTGGCTGTCCATGGAGGTGGAAATACCAAAACAAGGGTTTGACCAAGGAAAGCCCTGAAACAACCCCAACACTTTTACTATTTGCATGTGTGTAGGTTGTTTGTGTGGATTTTGTGAGAGGCTTCATAGTTGAACCACTTATGAGCTAATCCCTTTTCTTCCACTACCTGTCACTTGATTTAATAGTACTTCATTCACTTATCTAGTATTCTTCTTGTAATTTTCCCTTTATTTTCTACATTTCAATCAAATTATCCTAAAATTGTCAAACTTCCCTTTTTTAGTAGTTTAAAGTAGATCCTATGTGTTTCTAGTCACTTATCCTATATCTAGTTCATACAAGACTCTAGTTCATCATTGAGATGGTAGTTAGCCATACTGCCATCCTTGGCCTATGCTTTTTCTCTCTAGCTTAGAGCTTGCATATTTATCTCTCGACACCTTTGGGGTCTGTTTATTTGGCTTATGAAGTTCTCTATCATAAATAATCATAAAACACAATCATCTTATTCGTTCTCCTTCCTTATCCATCTCCCATCACTTGAGCTTATGTCCCCGAGGTAACCTAAGGCTATTCTCTTCCTATAGACTCTTATTGTCCTAGAGACTCAAGATTACTAAATCCCCTCCATTACATTTTGGTGAACTAGACATGAACTTTTGTTCCTCTTATCTTTTTGTCAAAATTTTCTTCTCTCATGTTAGGATGTGTTGTAGATAGTGTATTGTGATGATTTCATGAGCTTCATAACCTAATCTACTACATCTAGATACATAGTAAGAATAAGCTATTGAAACAAAGATATGGGGTCTAGAAATTTTAGTACTCCCTATTTTGGTCTACATTTGAGGAGTACTCTACAAGAATTCAAATTGGATTTTACCATCTCACAATGAAGTTTCAATCTACACCCCACTACACTCTCCCTCTAGCTCTTCCTCTTCCTTAGAGGAGGAATTTTCTCTTAGCATTCCTGTGGAGCAAGTTCACTTTTTGAAATTGAGGATTGAAGAGCTTGCAAGATTTCTTGTGAAAGAAGATTCTTATGCTAAAGTCTCTTCCCTTTTTTAATGGTCTAAAAAGGTTATTAATTAAGCATCAAAGAGGATTAGATATACTTATTAGTTTAATTGATATTAGAGAAACCCATGACTTATCCTACACCCCTGTCTTGTGTAATACCCAAGATGTTAAATTAGAGATATCTAGTCAACAACATAAATCTGGATTCTTGGAGTGTTTTTTGCATGGTTGACATGGGTCCCCACATCAATACTACTACAATTTATGTACCTAAGGAGATTCCTATGATTAGGGTTAACTGGGTCCCTCTAGTTTTTTAGGTCCCTATGTCTAGAAATTAGAATGTCTCCACCTTTGGTGTCACTATTGGTACTAGTTTTTGTATTGGTGTTGGTTCCTTTTTTAGTGCTAGTGAGGATGTTGGTGCCTTTTCTCATACTAGTGTTAGATGTTCTAGTAGTGTTGGTGCCTCCACAAATGGTTCTTCTAGTCACACCTCATCAAAAAACCCTATCCTTAATATTCTCTTATAGAACATGACAATAGGTGCAGGATCATGATGGGCCAAAAAGTGGCAATATGATGTGTATGTGGCTGACAACTATTTTTTTACCCAAAATTGATGAAATGAAAAGTGTTTTTAAAGGAGATTCTCAGGTTTACACTGATATAAATTATGCGTTAATTTGAATTTAATAAGTAATTATTATTCATTTTCTATTCAAATTACAACTAAAGTCCTAATTGATTGGCTAATTGAAAAACATCTATTCCTTCTATTTCCACTTCTATTTATCCTATCTCTATTTATTCTATCTTTGCTTCTTGGTCTACCTTAGTTCCCATCATCTCCATATTCCTCCCAACTTTGTTAGGGGATCCTCATTAACCCTCACCCCAAATGGGTGGAAGTGTTCATAACTCCCTCTATAGAGTTGAGCTACCTCTTATAACCTCTCTTCAAATTCCTCCTGTTTTGTAGCCAATTGAGATGACTTTTACAAAATTAGTGTCCTTGATGGCTTTGTCTCCTCCCATTTCCACTTAAGATTTAGGATATCACATCATTCATTGATGAAAAAGTTAGAGAGTGACAAGTTGATTCAAGCAATGGTTGAAAAAGGTTGTCTTCGTCTCCTAAGTCATGTTCTACCTTAGCCTATGGCATCCTCATGATGGAGGCAATGCCTACTTCCCTAGAGTTTCTCATTGCCCCTCTTCTTGAGGATGAAAATGAATCTCTAGTTTCTTGTCCTCCTCTCATCTAGTTAGAACTTTCCACTAGCGAAAAGTGCATGCTCAACTCGTTAGAGGATATTCAATATTTTTTCTTTGATCTTTACTAAATTGATGAAACTTGTCTACTAGAAGTTCAGTGACAAGGACCTTGTGGGGACTTCTTTCTCAACTCTTGCTATAGGAGAGTTGGCTTGCACTACCCTGAATATCCCACTAAAATTTCATCTTCCCTCCCCATAGGGTATGTGCAAGATCATGATGGGCCAAAAAGTGGCGATATATAGGTGATATGATGGCCCATGTGGCTGACGACTTTTTTATTCCCCAAAATTGATGAAATGAAAAGGGTTTCTAAAGGAGATTATCAACTTTCCACCAATATAAATTATGTTTTACTTTGAATTTAATAAATAATTATTATTCATTTTCCATTTGAATTACAACTAAAGTCCTAATTGATAGGCTAATTAAAAAACATCTATAACTTTCAAACGGTATCACAGTTTTTGAATCTAAACATGCATCACATTCTATGCTTCACGTACTATAGGATTAAAAAAAGAATTGAATTTCATGAAGTTTTGACCAAGTTAAGCTGAATCAGGACATATAGAGTTTTTATATTTTTTAAAAGTTGTAATAAAAATGCATAATTAATTATTTACTTGGAAAAAAATTACAAAAAAATATGCATCACATCAAGACATGACTTATATATCTAAAATATTATAAAAGAATATTATCATTTTATTGTGGTTAGGGTGGTTAGACAAACACATACTTCTTATTTTTTCCCTGAAATATAAGTACTACTACATTGAAATTTCAAATTTTCACCAAATAGATTTTTCTTTTTTTAAAATAAACCTAGTAGTTTAGAAACTAGATTCAATTTTCTATTGATTCTATTGTTACATATTTTTGAAATAATATAGATAACTTATTGAAATTTTTTAGTCAAGTTGCCTAACTCTAATTTTTTTGAATTTTTGCCACTTAAGGGCCTATTTTTTCCATGATGATCCTACACATACCCCCTATAAATATCTAGATTGGGAGTAGGATGACATGGTGGAGTTGGACTAGAGTGGCACCTTCTTCTTAATCTTTATATTAGCTTCGTGTGCTTCTTTGTGTTCCCCCATGATTGTCTATTTATTTTTGTGCTCTCACTTAGAGGACCCTAGCTACTCTTTTAGGTTCTTGGATACACGAGAGAAAATATTTTATACATTTATTATGTTTGTATCAGCATTCTTCTATATGTTGTAAACATTTCCTTTCACATTAGAAACAATGTTAAGTATTGGGGAATTTAGGTCACTCCCATGTTCACCTAATTTTTATTTTGTGTTCACATACTCTTCTTCTCATTCTGATACATTTTGGGGATGATTAAAATTACTACATGCATATTATACTCGATTTATTTATCTATATTTATGAGTAGTTTTAACCTTGAATTATCAAATCCCACTATGATCTTGATTGCTTGATCCCTACTTTTATCTTTCATAGTGTGGTTTCTATGTGTCTTCCCTCACATGAAAACATCCCACTAATACATTTTTCTATGTTTCATGGTGCAACATATCTTGTCTTTATCTTCTTCTTAGAATTACATGTGCTCATCTGCATAGAACATATAATTCTAATGGTAGCTATCATATTTTATTAGTTTTTAAAAACATGTTTCTTTCGAAAGGATTCCTTGATGTCTTATGTCTCGTTGTCTAGCTTAGCAAGAACCTGACTAGACCTATCTTTTCTTTTCTATGACTATACTACAACGTAGTTTGTAGCAGCTATAGGCCTATTTTCTTGTTGTATGGTCTCTAGCCATGGTAGCATACCTATTAGTGTCAGCTTTTAATTGATTAAATTATATTGTCTTGTCTTTGAATCTCAACACATCTTTTTTTTCACTTTTTCATCTAGCATGGTTTTGTGGTGAGATTACAATAATCTTTGTAGGATCAAAGGCTCTTTTCCTCTTTACATATTGGTGTAGCTTCTCTACATCACATATACCTGATTGAAGATCTTCAACATCTTCATCCTAGGTATATTCTCTTCAGCATCTTTCTACTTTATCTCACACATGTTTAGATAAATGTGCTTTCTAAAGTGGGGGGGAAATGTATTGTCCTAAAATTCTACCCTTATGTAATTTCACATTACATCCACTTTCACTTTAGCCTAATAAAATGATAACGTAAATTCCCATCCCTCTAGACTTCATTTTTTTCCTTTACCCTTTCATTTTATGTTGGTGGGGGAATTTTATTTGAGATGGTTTCACATCATGGAGATGTTTGGAAAAAGTGTGGTGTCCCCTACAACTATAGACCCACCTATAACCACTTCATTGCATGCATTTTCCTATTCTAACATCATTCTTCTTATTTATTCTATCAATATTATTCAATATTTCACTTTTAGCATTCACTCTCTCAATCTAGCTTCATTCTCACTTCTTTCAACTTCCTTTATTTCTAAAGATCTTCTACATCCAGGTTCTTCACGTTCATCTCAAGATTTCTTATGGAATTACACTTCCTCTCGAGGCTTCCCAAACTCATTGGAGGGATGGTAATATTTACTTTTATTGCATTTTTTTTATGAAAGTAGAATATTAATATCTTGCATGTTTTATTTTTACATCCTATCTCATCATATTATCTATTATCTATCTTTCTATCATGTTGTCTATTTTGTTGTTCGTGGATTTGGAAACACCAAAATAGAATTTTGACCAAGGAAAGGCCAAAAATAGACCCAACACTTTTACTATTTCCATGTGTGCATGTTGTCCATGTGGAGCATTTGTGAGGCTTCATAGCTAGACCACTTGTGAGTTAATCCATCTTCTTCCATTACTTGTCACTTCATTTAATAATTTATTCATTTTATTATCTAGTATTCCTCTTGTACTTTTCCCTTTGTTTTCTACCTTTTGTAAAATTATCCCAAAAATGTCAAACTTCACTTTTCAAGTAGGTAGTAGACCCTTTGTGTTTCTAGTGATTGTCATTCTCTCTAGTCTATATGAGATGCTAGTGTACCACACTATCATCCTTGTCTATCATCATTAAGAGCTTGTTTGTCTGCCTCCCAAGACCTTTGAGGTCTATTCATTTGGTTTTTGAAGTTCCATATCATAAAAAGTCATAAAAGTACACAATCAACTTGTTCTTTCTCCTTCCTTAACTATATCCCATCACTTGATATTTTTTCTCTAAGATAATCTAGGGCTATTCACTCTCTATAGACTCTTCTATATCCTAGAGACTCAAGAGTTGTGAACCCATTCCATTACATATGATATTGGTATTACTTATGGATGTTAGATTTTATGTTGATTTATAGATTTTATATGATTCCCTCTAATGAGATCACTTTGATTGATGTATTTATGAATTAATAATTGTATATTTAATTCTATGGTTTCTAGTTGATTTTTGATAATATGTTATTTGTTATGATGAATTTATTTTTCCTATATATTGTACTAACACTTCTTGTTGAGTATTTAGGTGGATTCTAATGCTAATGGTCGATGAGGTTATTTAGCAACTTTATGTCTTCTAGTGTGATGTTGGACCTAGGCTCACATGGCATCCTAAGGTCTATTCGCCTTGACGTACAATGTGATTTTTAGTGTTATGTGATAATGTGAAATTTGATTATGTTATTTTCTTGTTTAATTTTTAACCTTGTGATTTTTAAACCTTAAAGTGATTTTAGGAGGTTTAGGTTGTATTTTATGTTTGGTAAAATAGTTTAGGTCTAGCGTATATAGGTTAGAAGTTTATTTTTATTCTTTATAACTTTTTAAAAGGTGTTTAAACCCTCTTTTTTACAACACTTACAAAAGTGAAATAAAAGGGAGGTAGTTGGGTGGTTTCAAGTTAGTTTTCATAGTCCAAGTTACTCCTTTATTCTCTTAAAAACTCTTCTTTCATTGATTCCGTAGGGTGGCTTGATCATTTTTTTCCTTTAATACTTTTGTGATTTTATTTTGAGTTTCTTGAAGAGAAAGAAAGAGGGAGTGTTAAAAGAAGAGGAATGGAAGGTGAAAGCTTTAAGGGTGAAGGTTCTCAACCAAGGTTTCTTCCATTACTAGGATAGTGTGTTCTTGAGGTAGCATGCCTTTATTCCTAATTTTTGTAATGTAAATATTGAATGTGCTTATTCTTTTGAATTTTAGGGGTTTTCTTTGAAAATATGTGTTTTAATGTGTTATTGGGTTCTTTTCTTTTTTTGTTTAATAGGGGAGATGACCCTCTCTTGTGAAGAGGTTAATTTTCATCCTCCATGTGCAAAAGGTTGAGGGGAGTGACTCCCTCAAGGGGATTTCTTTCATGCTATGAGTACTCATGCTTATATAGGGATATGAATATCCCATATCTATATATTTATTGACTTTGTTTCAAGAGAAAGAGGGGAGTGTTTATGGTGCAATGTGGTGTATGAATATTTAATGTGAAGATTGGAATTTTGGTTATTGTGATAAATATACTCCCCCTTAATAGGTAGAGCCCCTACTCCCCGATGTGGAATTTCTTTTTGGAAGTTCAATGTGCTAGAAATAAATTTTGGGCATTTTATGGTTGTGTAATATGTAAGACGAATATGTGCATGTGAGTATTGTAAGTATAAAATTTATCTTGTTGTGAAGAGTTACCCAAGTAGCTAAATATTCTTCATGGTCAGAGGTCAATTGTCTCGCAACCCTATGGTTGGGTGTAGAGACCATTGGCTATTTGTTTTTCTCCCTCTTTGTTGTTTATTTTTAGTTTATTCAATGGAAATTGAAGAAACTATTGGAGCTGAACAAGTTGTTTCAAAAATCCATATGTTTTTGATAAAAGGGGGGATAAACGGGTTTTACAGGGACCCGAAACCACGAAGTGACATTACAGGAAAGGACCAAAATAGAGGTCCGAAAAACAAAAAAACTGCCAGAAAGATAAAAACCAACATAAGCAGGCAGCAACAAAAAGCCTCAAAGAAACCAACAAACGACCAGCAAACAGAAAAAGTAGGGCCCGGCCACAGCTAATTCATAGAATTTAGAAGCTCGTCCGCAACCTCTTCCAAGTCCGCCATTTCCTGAACCCCCTCCATAAAAATCTGAGTCATACTTGGGGTGGTCAGGGCTTTCCTTTTCGTGCTAGATCTGGTACGTTTAGAGATTCCAGCTTCCTCGTCCTGGTCTTTCTCTTGATCAAGGTCGACGATCAGAGCTCTCTTCTGGGTTTTCTCTAGACTTTTGGACATAGCCTTGATGATAACAGAGTTATGTCTGGCAATTCTACAATTTTGCTCAGCTATCTTTTTCATGGTTCCTTTGATTTTTTCAATATCATTTTTGATAGTGCTATCCTTTTGAGTAATATCCTTCACATTGTTATTCTTCTCTACTTCGAGCTGAATAAGCCCTGCAACTTTAGCTTCAATTTCCCCCAGCTTGCTATGAAGAAACAATTTTTTTCTTTTCAGCTCACTAATTTCATGAAAAACCCATTTGGCAGAATTCAACTGGTCCCGGGAGTAGCTCTTGGCATTACCAACAAAGTCAAAAGGGGGGTCACTTTCAGGATTGACGCCAAAAGTCACTGACTCTGCACCTCTCGGGGGGCTAAAGTTTTCCTGTTGAATATTCTGGGGGCCGTGGGGTTCCTCAAGACTAGCCCCGGCTGCCTTAGCAGAAACAACAGGGGAGTCATCGGGGTAGGAAACAAGCTTATTAACCGGAGAGCTAGAGTGAGCCAAATTGGCATTAGGGTTAGTGTGGCCAGAGGCAGAAACATAGCATGCACCAGAAGGTTGAGGGGAGTGGCCAGAGGCAGAAGGGGGGGCAGAGGAGGCGAAGAGCTCTTGACACGGTCAGGGGAAGCTTTGGTATCAGAAATGCTAGGCTCAGTATCGTCTTCATCAAGCTCCAACAGAGCTATAGGGTTTGGAAGGGCATGCATATTTTGAAAGTGCTCATAAATGAGTCTTAAAAGACCCGTGTGAAGAATCGGGTATCTTTTAGGGCTTCTACTATGATCATAAAAGCTATTTCTCAGAGAACAGAGCAAGAAGAAGGGGATATGTTTGTTTTGGGACACAAAGAATGATATCTTTGATTCATATTCTATTTATGAAAGAAAATTGTAAATATATTATTTGTTAAGTTGAAATCAAACATGTGTGAAAATGAGTAAATTTATGTGTTTCCTTGAAAAGAAAAGTTTGTTTTATTTTCAATATATGGTTAACAAGAAAAGTATCTTGTTCTAGTAGTTGGTTATGCATATGCATGTTTTAAAAAGTTTAAAGAATTGTTGAATGTACCTCCCAAAGGTGATTTTACAAGGCTTTTAAGATTTAAGCAGTAAACATATTAAAGAATTTTAATGAAAGTTTGTTAAGATGTGACATCAGAAAAATAAATAAATAAATAAATTGATTGAAAATGTAAACAAATTTCTTCATATCTTCCATATCATTTCAAACTGAAAATTGATTTGATTCAATTAATATTTTTTATTTTTAAAATTTACCTTATAATCTCTATTCCACCTCTTCAATCATAAAAAAATACTTTTTTAGTTTTTTTATATCAAATACATGTTCTTAAAATCTTTTCAAAGTAAGTCATGTTTATTTCCACAAAAATGAAAAAAATTAAATGAACAAAATTTCGAACATTGATTTTACAAGTCCATTATAAAATTATGTCTTATAATTTCCTAACGACATGCTATTTTCTTTTATGTTAATTTTTAATATTTCTTCTTTATGTCCTTTTCTACGTTACTGTAATTATAACCATAAAATCTACATTTGCATGTAGTTTAGTCCATGATAATTTAGTTTCAATATTAACATATACGTTCTGAACAGCAGCTAAACATCATAGTTAATATAAAACAAAAAAATCTTGGATAGATACGACTGTTGACATAAGTTTATATAGAGGTAAGAAATTTTTCTATCCCCAGTCATTGTCTTGTAACAGAAGAAGGTTTATAGAACTTAGGTTGGATTTCTGCTTGGTTGAAACAAATCACAGAAATTTGAGATTTTTTTCTTTTTTATAAACAACGAAAATGTATGCTTGAACGACTTAAATGCCGACTCTCTTTTATGTGTATTTTGACAGGATCTTTTAACTATGGACATGGAAAAGTACCTGTCACAGTTGGAAGGAAGGATTGAGGATCTTGAAGATGAAAATGCGTGGATGAAAGTAGCAATGGAAACAATAAGTGAACAGTTAACTATATTTGACAGCTTGATTTTATATCCAACTTATCAAAAGAAATTGGATCGTTACACAGGACCTGAGAAAGGCATCGTGGAGTTGGCTATGAAGGCAAACTTCTTCAAAACTTCGTATGACATACGGAAAGAGGCAAAAGCAGACATGAAGGAAAGGCGTTCAAAGCGACATCGTACTGACTAATCCTGTGTTTGTCTTAAACCAGTCTGAATCGCCCGTTGAAACATTTGCTTGAGCTACTTTTGTAATGTATAAGATATTACCTATACAAGCAATATATAAAATATATTCACTTTATTTTATCGGCTTCGCTGACAATGTTTTTGGTCTTTTATTTTTGGTATTTGTGTATACTTTATGCATTTTCCTCAGATATTTACATGATTTTTTTAATGCTTGTGTTTACCCTTACTATTTTTTAAGCTTAAAAATTCTTAAAATGGTCACGGTCATGTCTTTTCTAATTAATGTCATGTTTTGTAATGCAGATGGTATTATAGTGTATTTGAAAGTTTGTCTTAGGATTTGTAAAGTGTATAACACCTAATTTCAACTTTCTTCTACTCAACTTTCTTCTACTTGTCATATATAATAGAAGAGTAAAATGAAAGACAATAATATGTAAATTGTTTGATAAGCTCCATGAGACGCATATACTAGTTTCACTATTTAAATTCTTATCTGGTTACAAAATTTATTTGAACATTTACGACATTCACAAAAGTATCAATTATTTATAGCGTAACTCCCTTATTCTCCATTATCTCATTAATAAAATTATGGTAATATTCATGTGTTATGCTTCCATGTTGAGTGTTTCATTTTTGTCCAAATTAACAGTACCCTCACTATCACAATTTATCCTAATTGATCCTTGACCCAACTCAATATTTGAACAAAATCTTTCATAGTAGACTACCTTGTTACAAGTTTTATTAGCTTCAATGTAGTTCATTTCTATCATAAAAAGACTGACCATAACCTCATGCTTGCTCCAAATTATTACGCTATCAAATAGTATGAAAGGTAATTATTTATTGACCTTCTATTGTCTCTATGTCTCCTATCCAATTTCAAGAGAGAAATCCCTTAATATTTTTAGTTCTATAGATGACATATATAACTTGTCTATCTAAGTTGGTTGAGATTACTTATCAAGTATCTTGAAGAATCACCTCCACTAACATAGTCGTGCTCCAAATGACCTACATAATCCATACAAGTTAGTTGTAGGTGACCTATTGAACCTCTACAAATTGTCTATTTATGAGGTGAATAATAAACCTTTAAAAAAATATTACTTTCTTGTTAAATACGAATTGCACATTTGCATTTTCATCTTGATAGCATATAACAAGCTTCACACCCAAACTAAGCTATAGAATATAATATATTATTGATCCTCCCATTTCTAATATTAAATATATCATGTCCACTAATACTAAAAGGAATTGTCACTAGAGAAAAACTTTCAACCATAAAATTTTCCATTGTCAAACTACAACACACTATAAGGAACAATGTATAAAGAGGCTCCTAATTTTTTTATAAATCTATTATCATATAAATGAAAATGTATTATTACAAACAATGCATTAGCAGCCAAATCCAATCAAGTTCTTAAATTGAAATCGCTACATCCAATCCATCACTTCCCTTCTTCTCTTTCTCTTCTTTATGTGGATTTTTTAATTTCCTATCTTTTTCCTTGTTCTTTTAGATATTTCAATTTTCTTAGTTAAGTATAATGATAATCTATAGAAATAAGTATTATATTCTTTTATGTCAAAACATTATCTAAAGAATTAAAAAAATAAAAATGATAAGGTATCTTACATAATTTACATTATAGATAAAAGGTCATATAAGAGTTAGTTTTGTATTTTTAAAGATCCAACCTCAACACAAGTGATGATATGTATAAGGGTTTCAAATTCAAACTTGTATCTGATAATTAAATGATACTTGATATTTTAGAAAATTCTAAGTAAAATTTAACCCTTTCATAATGTGTAGAATGTTTCAGAAGCTAAACAAAATAATATTTTGATTATTCGGATTTTCTTAGTGCATGACATGAAATCCCAACATTATAATGTAAAGAAAACAGTGTAATATGGTGAAATGGTTGTAGAAATATATGATATATTTTTTAATTAAAAATATTTAAAAATATTTCAAACTAAGTCAATTATCTATCAATTTAATTTGTAGTATAAATTATAATATTTTATCTAAAAAAAAATCTGATATAATGAATAATAAGCATATTTGATATGTTGTGGCGACTTCTAGAATTTTCATCACTATTTTCAATGGTTGAATATAATATTCTAGTTTACCCATGTTTATATGGGTGAATTGTGAGTTCATTAAGGGGTAAGTGCATGGAATGAGAGATTAAAAATTAGTCAAAATTAAACAATTTTTTATATAATATTTTTGTGAAATTAGCAAAACTTAAACTTGTATGAGTAATTTCAAATGTGTACATTAAAAATTTGGAAATATAACAACCATAAAATTTGTAGGTAATCTACATCTATCTTCTAAAATATTAATAAACTTAAAAAAATAATAAATGGTAAAGTAGTGAAATGATGATTATACAAAAAATTATTTCTATTATTATTAATAAAATATAACATAGTGTTGGGGTGATGGGCCTAGCTTGATTGGCTAAAGCATCCTGTTGCAAGAGGTCATGAGGTCTAGTCTCCCCATTGTACCCGCGGTATCATAGGGTGTGTCACGCAGCACCATCAGTCATGTGAAAAAAGTAATTATATCATTGAACATGTGTATTATATAACTTGCATGAAAATAATATAAAAAGTAATTTATTTTATGTGTATGGAGTGAAGAGAAATTATATCAAATTACAACATATTATTTTTGAAAAATGATAGTTTTAATATTTTATCAATATTTTATTTGTGAGTAAGAAAGACAAATCACCATGTTAATTGATAAAATATGTAGTAGAGAATTATAAATTTTCACCATGAAATATTATTCATAATGAGATATGTCTTTTTTAAAAGAATCAAATAAATTTTATTCTTATATCTTACCTAATTTATTTAAAGTCTTTTAAGATATATTAAATTTTAAGTTATGAGTGAATTAGGTAATTGATTGGTTCCAAATATAATAAGTGAAGTTATGATTTCTTATAACTAGAAATTTATAATGGGTTCAAAATGATGGATGTTTCTTTGATTATCTAGTTTAGGTAACACCTCCTATGTCTAAATATAAGATTTTTTAGGTATGAAAATTAATCAATAAAATTATAGTTTATATTATACACTCCATCAATTATATAATTATATATATTTCAAGAATAATTTAATATTTTAGCCAGGTCATTATCAATTTATATACATTGAGTAAAATTGAGGTATTTTTTATTAAAATTAAATTAAGAAATAGGTAGTGAATCTAGGGTAAATATAGTAGATTCTTTTGTTTAAATTTTTATTGTATTTATTCATTTTAGTAAAATATAAAGCTAATTAGGTCACTTTAAGTATGTTGTTTCTACTTTATTTTTTTAAAATCACAAGTAGATCGACACTAATATTATAATCACTCTTGTTTAGCTTGATATGAAGCTACCTATCTAGTAGTAAAATTTATAGATTTAACTTCTACAAACATATTAGATTTGTCTTACAACATTAACTATTTTTTCACCAATTCAATACAAGAAGATGATTGTACCTCTTGAGGTAACTTGTTCCAAAAAAATCACTCCTTAAGGCCATCTATAATAATCTAAGTTCTCTACATAATTTATAGAACCCTTAGTGTCCCCTAGGGTCATTTATAAAGCACTCCATAAGGTCATATATACTATTATATCATAGAATCTATAAGGCCCCACCTTGCATGAGATTAGTAAAACCCTAATTTGTTTTATGTTTTCCTAAGTAGATGATAAGATGTATTGTGGATGATAAATAGTCTGATTATGTGACAATATTCTTGCATTTCATTTTGACAATTTTTATTGATGCTACCATGAAAGAGTAAGGACTTGTGAATTATGAATGAGTTGAAATTGTAAATGAAATTATCATACAATTAAATCTTATTTCAGCTATCAAAATAATGTGATATATGATTTTTACTTATAGTTTCTTCGGTAATTTATAGGGAAGGAAGAGTGCTAGTATGAGAAGGGAAGACCATTAGGAACACATTAAAAAGACATCTCCTTGAGATCATGAATTTGACCTCTTATTTGGGGCTTAGAAATCAACAAGTTAATATGCTAGTAAATTAAGGTGGTGAGGGTTGATATTGAAGGGATAATTGATTATATGTTATGTGGGTGTAAGTGGGGCTAGGGGTTAGGAACCCTTATCCAAGTGTGAAACTCGGATGGATCCTTAAGTGGGTCTTTAAAGAGGACTTTTGGGCAATTTATTTGGTTGGGATGTAAAAATAAGCCCCATAGGATCTATACCATAATGGTAGAGGTCAAGTGGGCATGCAATAGGGCCCCAAGGACATGATTTGACTACTAAAAATTCCTCATAATGAGGGGTGACGAATTTTGAGGAGAGGATGGGGGTGAAAAGATTGAGGGGTTGTCCAAGTGCATGTTCCCCTCTTTAATAAGAAAAGACCCTTATTGATAGAGGGAGGTACACTTCACAGCTCCCTCATCCAAAGGTTGCAAGTTGAAAATCCTATATATCTTTGAGAGGAAGGACGAGTGAGGTGTTACCCACTTATCCTCTTGGATAACTTTAGTGGAGATGGTAGAAAGAATGAGAAGAGGAGAGGATTTCACCTTTTTTGGAAGATAGTTATCAAGATGGTCTGGCTTGGAGAGGAAAGATAGATAAAAGAGTTCAATCCCTTCACCTAAAGAAAAGAGATAAGTTTTTTGAATTTCCATTTACCCTTGATTATTGATTGTA
>VDFB02000017.1:192061248-192115734 GCA_007258455.2 Sequoia sempervirens
AAGTAAAATGTGTTGAGGTACTTATTGAAGCTAATGCTAATACACTTTATCACCATGTTGAAGATCCTTCGTATGCATTGTCAGGAGAGCTTGGAAAGATTAATATGCAAAGATGAATGATGAGTTACACAGATTATGAGAAGTCCACAGTTCGAAGATAGGAAGGAATCTAGTATAGATAAAGCTCAAAATGGATGGCTGCCTAGTTAGCTTGGGAGTTTGTGGATTTTAGGATTCATGCCATTATGAGGGTCATGAGACAATTTGATGGAGCTTTTTGAGTGTGGCTCAACATGGATTGTTATCCAATGGTTTGGGAGGTCTGTGATTTAAGAGTTGGGAAGATGGTAATTTGGGAGCTCAAGAATTTAGCTTGGGTGCTATCCCTTTATGAGGGTTACGAGGTGGCTTGATGGATTTATACTTGTTGTATGTTTGTTTTCAAAGTAAATCTTTTTTAGAATGGAAAATTCATGGTTTACGGTGTTTGTTTTTTTAGTTTGATATGCTTATGCTAGTTTGCTTTGGTTTTTATTGCAGTAAGCCTTAAGAGAGGGTATTAGAATAATATGAAATGATTATTCGAAGATCAGACTACTTCCGCAATACTGTCACCTTAGTGACTTGATTAAGTTTACTATTTTTAGTTTCATCCTTTGAACTCTATATATAAGGAGATTTTCGTCAATGTAATAATTTATCCTAATATCTAATAGAATGTTAAAATATGGTGTTCTATTTCCTTTCACAACATTATCTAGTCTCTTATATGATTCACTTCATGTTGATTATATTGTACATGACTATAAAATGGACCATTTTTTGCATATCATTGGCCATCATTATAACTTTTTATTCTCTTATATTGTGATAGGACATGAGAAATAAATTGCAAGCTACAAAATATTGTGAATTTATTTTGATTGTGATGTTTTTAAAGGGTTTCTTTTGCATGGATGTCTTTGTCAAAAATCGCAGGTTTCTGTGTTTTAAAAAATAAATCATGATCTAGTTTTTTTTTTTGAAAATTTGGATATTTTAAAACACTTTTCAAAAATCCACAACATCGATTTCATTGGTTCATGGCTAGGGTACCTAAATCAGTGATGGATAGGGTTTTTATGAGGGTTAATTCCATGCCTTTTGGTTTTGTTCAAATCAACAACTAGAATTCTCTAGCTAGGGTAAGTGAAACTTGCAAGTGGGGTTTCCAAATGAACATCTACAGTTTGTGCTAATGTTAGATACTTGATAGGACATTGATAACAAGTCAATTTGTTAGAAGTATATGCTAGGGTTTTTATGAGGTTTAACTCCATTCCTTTTGTTTTTGCTCAAATTAGCGACAAGAATTCTATGACTAGGGCAAGTGAAACTTGCAAGTAGGGTTTTCAAACCAGCATCTAGGGTTTGTGCCAATGTTAGATACTTGATAGAATATATAAAGCTAAGAAATCAGTGTTCAAATCTCATTTTAAATGCTTAAAGTGCAAAATCAACTTACACAACATAACAAAACTAATGAAGTTAGGTTGAATGAAAGAAGGAGATGCATACATCCAAGGGGTCCTTCTTTTGCAATGAGGGTGGTCGTATTGACTCTAATAATTGCATTAAGTATCCTTTTCGTTAGAGTTGATCTAAATGACCAACATAATGAAGATGGATTAGACTCAGAAGGTTGGACAACCATGCACTTTTCTTATGGGTATTGTGAAGTAAAATGTGTTGAGGTACTTATTGAAGCTAATGCTAATACACTTTATACCATGTTGAAGATCCTTTGGATGCATTGCTAGGAGAGCTAGGAGAGCTTGGAAAGATTATTATGCAAAGATGAATGATGAGTTACACATATTATAAGAATTCCACAATTGTAAGAAAAGAAGGAATCTAGTATAGATAGAGCTCAGAATGGATGGTTGCCTAGTTAGCTTGGGATTTTGTGAATTTTGGGAGTCATGCCCTTATGAGGGTCATGAGACAATTTGATGGAGCTTTTTGAGTGTGGCTCAACATGGATTGTTATCCAATGGTTTTGGAGGTCTGTGATTTGGGAGTTGGGAGCTCAGGAATTTAGTTTGGGAGCTATCCCTTTATGAGGGAACACGAGGTGGCTTGATGGAGTTCTACTTGGTGTATAGTTTATTTTTAAAGTAAAGCTTTTTAAGAATGGAAAATTCATGGTTTACAGTGTTTCTCTTTTTAGTTTGATATTCTTGTGATAGTTTTCTTTGGTTTTTAGTGCAGTAAGCCTTAAGAGAGGGTATTAGAATAATATGAAATGATTATTAGAAGATAGATCTAGTTTCGTAATGCAGTCACCTTAGTGACTTGATTGAGTTTACTATTTTTAGTTTCATACTTCGAACTCTATATAAGGATTTGTTCATCAATGTAATAATTTTTCCTAATATCTAATAGATTTTTAAACTAGCTATTGCACTTTAGGTGTGCAATGGGGTATGTCGAATAATTGTATGGTAGTATTTTATTTTTTGTAGACATATTGGTTGAAATAGAAAATAGTTTAGATAATCTAAAAAGGAAACAAATGAAATCTTATAAGTGAATAGGTTTTAAATATTTAGACCTACAAAGGAAAGTATTACATTTAATATTGTTTTAAACTAATATTTAGACCTACAACGAAAAAATGGTATTGTAAAAAAAGACTTCTATAGTGCGATGGATAATTTCAATGTTTACTATAGGTAAATATTAGTTGTAATTCAAACTTATTGACATTCTATTATCGAAGAAAGTTCAACGTTAGAATAAAGAATGGGTTTATCTTTTCTTTTTTTAATTATAGTGGAAAAAAGGTTGACATACTCAATACAACATTGACAACTTATATGTAAAAAGGTTGTAAATATATAGACTTACTAAAAAGGAAAGCACGGTTATTTATTTTCTTGTTTGTATTCATAATTAGAATCATGTGTACACAATTTAAGAATGCTACATAGGTGGTATTCGATGCCATAAAGTGTAGAAGCGAAACCATGAGAGATAAGTATGAATACTATTGCATATGTATAACACTAGGTACAAATAAGACATTTCTATAGTTAATAGGTGACATAATTTCATTTCAATATAGCATGTGATTTACATAGTTGTGAAGTTGTTGTGTAGTAAAACTTTTAAGGAACTTGAGGAATGTATTTTTTACTACAAGAAACATAGCTTTGTTTGTTGCACTAGGAAAATAAAATTTGTTGTAGGAGTTTCAAACAAAATAGTAGGACACTAGCCATAGTTGGGAGTGCTCATATTCACATTACAACAGTGCACTATATACACATTTCAAGAACAAAGGCTCTTCAAGCATTGTTTATATAGTTCTCAAAAGCATGTTTAATGTATGGAGCATTGCCATATCCATCTATTGCATGACAAGTTAATGTTCTTATTGACCTTTTCAACTAACCATAACCAACCATTTACCACCTCCTTCTTGAATAATATAAGAAATCCTCCATTTCTCTAGTTCTAATTAAATTTTGATACACTTAACAAATATGTTTTATTAAAATTAATTTTATAATTAAAAAGTAGAATTCCTTATTAAAAACTAATTTTCAATAAAGAAAAAGAATGACATGAAAAATTTATCATTTATATATTCTATAATAACATCAAATAACTTATTTTAAAAAAAATTATTTAAAATATTTAAATTATAAAATAACTATTAACTAAATAAAATAAATCATATTTAAAATATGTATGCCAATTATAGTAATAAAGTAATAACAATTCAAACCAAGTGGAGCGCTCGTTATGTGGTTCAGGGTAGTGGTGTTTTGTACTCAACTTTTGATCATCCTCTTTCCATGATTCTTTGATGGATGTCCATACTCTGTTGCAAAGTTCCCATTTCAACATGGGTAGGGAAGATATAGGCGAAGGTTGTGGAATTTGGCTTTACACCTGTCAACTACATTTTCTTGAAAGCTTCTAAAGCCTTCTTAACAAATCCATTTTACACATATCCTGCAATCATTGTAGTCCATAAGATGAGATCTTTTTTAGGTATTCTGTCAAACCATTCACGTGCCTTGTTAATGCTTCCAGTTTTTGCATGCATGTCTACTAGGGCAGTTGCTACTATAATATTTGACAAAGTTCCTCTATCCTCTATGCTTCAATGGATGTGCATACTATTCCAAAGCTCCAATTTTGGCATGGTTAGGAAGGATGCTAGCAAAGGTTGTGGAAGCAAAATGTGGAGCATAAACAAGACACGTGAAGTGTTTGAGAAGAAGATTTTGGTGTGTTTTTTGTAGACATATGTGTAGTACATGAGGTCAATTAGTAGGTAATTTTGCAAATGATGTTGTTTATGTAACAAAGGTCTCAATGGAGAAGTGACAGCTTCAAATCAATTAGCATTCACTTACAGGGATTAAAAAATGACTGGAAAAATCCTCTAAATGATGAATATATTTTATTAGTAATTCTATTGGTGCATCATAACTAATAGCCTTGGTATCTGATAAGAAACCAGTACAGGTTCAACATGGTTGAGGGTTTAAGGTTGAGGGTTGATAGTTTGAGGGTAGAGAGGTTTTATAGTTGTAATTTTAGGGTTGAGGTAGAGGGTAGAGGTGCAGTATTTGAAGAGAGGGGGTTGAGAAGTTTAAGAGAGTTTAAGAGTTTTAGGCTTAGGGTTTACTTTAAGGGTAGAGGGCGTATGACTGTGAGAGAGAGAGAGAGGGGGCTTGATAGTTTAGGAGAGAGAGTTAGGATAGAGTGAGAGGGTTAAGGATTTTAGGTTGGGGTGAGGGCAGAGGGGTCGAGGGTGGGAGGGTAGAGGGCTGAGCTAGTTTTAGGGTTTTAGGGTTTAAGGGCTGAGGCTTGAGGCTTGGAGGCTCTGAGGCCTGAGGGTAGAGGGTAAAGGGCAGAGGGTAGAGAGAGAGACAGAGAGGGCTGAGGTTTTAGGGCTGAGGGTGCAGAGTATTAAGGGTAGAGGGTAGAAGGTTTTAAGGGCTGAGGGTGGGAGGGTTGAGGGTTGGAGGGTAGATGGCAGGGTAGAGGGTTCAAGGTTGATTGTAGAGGGCTTAGGGTTCAGAGAGAGGAGGGGTTTGAGGTTTTAGGTTTTAGGTTTTGGTTTATGGTTAAGGTGAGGGTAGAGGGTTTGGGTTGAGGGTTTTAGGGTTGAGGGTTTAAGGGTTTATGGTTTACATTTTAAGTGTAGAGGGTAGACAAATCTATTTCAATCCAACCCCTCTCCCATTGTGAGGTCATTCCCCCCACCCTAACTAGATAACTCTCTAACCCTCTCAAGTATCTATCACTCTCAGGTCTTAGTCCCTACCATTCTACTATGACTAATCTCTCTCACTCATATCCCCTCTCCCTCTATCTCAAGTCTCACTCCCTTCCTATTGATATTGTGAAAGCATTTCAAAGCACCAAATTCAACAAATGCTAAATGTGTTTTTTACCTTGAAATGGTAAAATAGGGGTTGACCCCATGATTCTGGCCCACATCCTTACAATTTTTCCTAGTTCAACACTTAATCTAATAGAGAAACACCTTTCTTATGTAGTTAACTCCCTATTGTACCAATCTATGCTTGATCCATCACCTTTTTTCCACCAATTTGCATGCCACACAACGTAGATGAAGACATTTTGAAGTTTCTACATCATTTTACATTATCTCAGGTAATATATTCATTTTGGTAATATTGAGATGTTTATATTGATTATGATTTTTTATTTTTGATAATAATCTAAATTCCTTTAATGATTTAAGTAATCATAAGAATTGGACATAGAATTCAACATTAAATTAGATGGGAATTGCATAAAAAAGTTTAATTTTTATGAATTTAAAGAAAAAAATGAAAACCATGACATAATTTAGATGAATTCATGTTTAAAATTATATAAATGACATCAAATTAGCACAAATTTGCTTATGAATTCTATTTTCATTTCTTATAGTAGTCCATTTCCAGTATGCTTAGATAAATGAATTCAACTTAACACAAGTTTTTTTGTTTTGTTTTGACAATTTATAGACCATTCCTTTAATAATTTTATTAATATTCATTGTTACACATAGAATTGAAAATTAAATTCATTATTACTGATGGTTGTGGGAAAATTTTTATTTTCAACTAATTTGGAAAACCTAAGAGCTTTCATCAATGTTAATGTCCAAGTTTTTACTAATTTTTTTGTGCCATAAAGAATTCACCTTCATCATGTGCTTAGATAATTTAAAGTGACTCAATTCATAGTTGGTTTAATGCAAATTTTTATTCATTCATACCATTTACTGTTCTTCCTTGTAGCTTTTCAATAGAGGTTTGTTGACCTCAAAACACCATTAGGTTTCTTTGGAACAATTTTGACAAAACAAAGCACTTGTATGCTATCGTAGACCACAAATTAGGTCACTTTTACAAAGGGGCACTATTAGAAACTCCTCCTCAGTCCCAAAACTCAATGGAGCAGCAACAACCAGTCAACAAAACCTTTAATTTCACCATTTATTTGTAGTGACACACTTTCAAAGACAACTAAACAAGAAACCCTCCTTTTAGGAAATCTACATGGGGGTTTATTGAAAAACTATATCCCAGACCTTTCCTAGCTTAGGAATTACTTCAAACACACTTAATTATGTCTTCATATGCTTATAAGTTCATTCACCAGCCTCTATCATCAATATTTCACCAAACCCTAGTTCAAAACCTCCATTTTGAAGCAAAATTTGCACAAAAACCTTAAGGACAACAACACAAAAATGTACCAAAACAATTGAAAACAATCCAAACCAAGTCTAGAAAGGTGTTAGGCCTTCTACCCACAAGATTCACTCCATGAAAGATAAAAAAAATTTGGTACGTAACAATACAGATCAAAGAAACTTCAAATTTTTTGGAAAAACACAAAAATAGGGGGTGTTTGAATTACTTCTCTTCTAAAAATTACATGCCAACCTCTCCTTGTAATTTTTTTTCTAAATTGACAACTTTTTGACATCATTTGCAACTTTGACATTTGTTGCCCAAAATGACTCAAATAACCACAAAATGCAATGTAATCAGCGGTATGGATATGTTTTGAAAAAATGAATTACAATTTCTTTTCTTGTGGTATGGAGATAGATTTATGTATGAAAAATGTTGTAGCATATAGACATGTTTAATAATTCCAAATAGCTCATTGGATTTTTTCCTAAAATGCATTGGTGCACCAATAAAATGCAATGTAATTAGCGTTATCAATATGTTTCATAAAATTAATTACTTACTTTTGTTCTATATGTGATTGTGGATATGCAACATTCAACATCATACCGAGGAAATGATCGAAGCCTCTAACACCAAAAGAACATGCAGTAAAAAAGGCAAGGAGAAGAGAATCAAAAATTGCAACTCGTGAAGCAAGAGAATTACAACCCATACAACCAGAAATTCTCCTGCAATCTAAGAGAGATGTAAAATTGGAAAAAAAAGGGCGTGAATGGATAAATTTTGTCGAATGACACAAATGGATTGCCAAGGTTGAGGCACATCATCAACCATAGGTGAAGTTCAATGCACATCTCTAGTTGAAGACACACCAACAACAAAATGTGGTCTTCCAAGTATATCAGAAATGACATCTACAGTTGAAGACACACCATCAACAACATTGTATTTCAAAAATTACATCAACAAACACACCTCTATTTGAATTCACTCCACAAATGGCATCTCAAGTTTGAGGTACAATGTCATTTACATGTCAATCTCAAGGTATGTCATCAATTGCACCTCCGATTGAAGGTATGTGATATATCCTCAATGTTGTTGACATTCCTAATATTGACACAAATTTACATTTGAGAGCTCCTCCTAGACATCTAAAACATTTGTGATGGTCTATTTAGACCTTACTAGACCCAAAACATGACCTTATGCATGAAAAGTAACATTAACCTACCTAGACCTCATTTGTCATCATTGACATTTTCTTAACATGTTTGACATCATTTATAATATGGAACAAGGAGACACCAAAGCTACCATTTACATCAAGCATGGTCTTCTTAGACCTTATTAAGAGAAAATAAACTAAAGAAACCCCTACCAACCTACTAATCACCCATCAACTTGCAAAGAATCAAATTTCTAGTGAGAAAAGTGTAGGTGCTCCTACACCACTATTTGGTGCAAGGGCACCAAGCTTTGGTGGTTTTCATTAGGGTGAAGAAGTATTGTTTTGGTTTGGATAAGGTAATATAGACCATTTATTGATATAATAAGTCTATTTTAGTGGTTATTAGTGACTTAGAAGGTTTTAGTTGCAAATTTGCTAAATTAATGCAACGTGTCATTTTTCAAATTTTGAAGTGCAAGAAATGCATAGTGGGGAAGCTAAATGGTCAAGGAAGGCCAAAGGTCACTTGTGATGTTGATTTTCAATAAATTCTTGATTAAGGGAGTTTAATATATGTATGTGAATCTCGAATGAAGGAGTTTGTGGAGGAGAGTGGAAGATTTTGTCCAAGCATTGATTATTAAAACTTTGTTTTCTTTGTAAATCTGAGTTTGCTTTTCTCTTTTTCAATGTTGCAGTAGTCAATTGAATGAGCCTATACTGAAGGTAATTGAATAAAAGAATTTTTATTTTGGTATAGGGATGTGCTAGCCATGTTTTGGTTTTTGTGGCATTGAAATCCATCTTGTTTTGTCCTCTTAGGCTGGATTTTATTGTACGTGGGTCTAGAAGTCTAAATTTCTAGTTTTGAGGTCACCAAGTGATTTAATGGCTCATTCCACCTAATGTATATACTATATCTTGGTTGAAGGAGTCCATTAGGTGGGGAATATGTTAGAAGATGATTCTTGGAGTAGGGGAGATTGATTTGGAGTGATGGCATGTAGCCGTGGGTGTGAAAATGTGTGATTTTGAGTGAATTTGAGTGGTTTTATTATGTGAATGGATGAAATCCTTTGGGGTAGTCATTTGTGAGAGTATTTTGAGCATGTATAAACATCATATGGTATGTTTGGGGTGTTGGATATAAGAGTTAATTGTGGGAAGAGTGATTTTCAATAAGGCTTCTTGAAAAACCCAGTTTTGGTGGCCTAAGAGTGAGGGTTTAGTGGATTGGTGGCTTGGTGAGCGGTTGGAGGTCTGAAAATTGTGAAACATTAAGGTTGGTAACCTATTTAATGGTTTTCCATGGTGTTTGAATTGATTGCAGGTGTTTGGGAAGGTGTCTCTTTTGAAAATAGGCCTAATTGGCCTAGTTGCCCCTACAGTACAGTGGGATTTTGGAGAATACATTTAAAAACCTATCTTGAGGATTCTTGTGACCTTATGACCACTTGAAACACCTTTTTTCAAGCCAGCACATGCTTAATAATCCTTAATATTATGCTTCCCCCAAACTTCACCCACTTTTAGTCTGTAAAACCTTAATTTTCCATTAAAAAATGCACTTCTCTCAACTAGGGTTTCATTCCCAAACATACACATGACTTCCTTAGTCCTTGCAAACTTTCAAACACATCAAACCCCACCAAATATCACTAAAACCAACTATTCTAGCCTTCTTCAAAAAAAATTCTCAACAAACTAACTACCCTTTAATCTTCCTTCCATACACAAAACACCACTGGAAAGTCATAACTAGGGTACATAAGCACTAAATCAACAATCATCTCCCAAGCAAACACTCACCAACACTCCAAAACTCCAAACCCTCACTTTTGACAAGTTTCAAATGGGGTTTATTGTAAACCTCACCTCCAAACCTCTCCTCACTATTTCAATGCCTCCAGCACCTTCAAATATATCTTGCTTAATTAACTCTTACAAAGTGTTTCCCCAAGTGTTTTTCATCACTACCTACTCTTCACCTACAAATTTCACTCAAAACACACAATCTTGACAACTAGGTGTCATGCCCAAACCCCCAAATGGCCAACGTTGCTCCTGAAATCATGCATACATTCCCACTACACCTAATTATTCCATTTGACTGAGTTATAGTAGAATAATTTGGGTTGAAAAGACATTTGGTGGAAAATTTCACACTACCCTTGTGGAAAAAGCATGAATTTAGGCTTAGGAGGCATAGCTTGAAGTAGCAGATTAAGGCAATAGTTTGGAAGAAGGTTAGAACCTAGTTGTTTTAGTGTTATTAGGTGGATTTTGATGCATAGAAGGTTTTCAAAGGCATGGTAGGTCATTTTGGATGTTTGGGCTTGAAGCCCTAGTTGAACAAAGAGTGAAAATGGGTGAAATTAAGAGGTTTTAAGAAGGAAATGTGTGATAAATTCTGGGGCAGTATGATTTGAAGGTGAATTAAGTTTGTGTAGGGTGAAATAAGAGTGTTTGAAAATATATTGAGGTTGAATGAGGTTTGGAGTTGGGTTTTCAATAAACACCTACTTATTTGGTGAAAAATGAGGGTTTCATGAAAGAAGGTCTTAGCAAGAAAATTTTGACTTAGTGGTTGAAGAATTTGTGGTTTTGGAGGTAGTTTGAAGACTTTCCAATGGTATTTTGAATGGATAGCAAGATTGAAGGAGAGTTCCTTTGTTAAAGTGGACTAATTGGAACCCCTTTTTGAGCGTTCAAGGTCAGTTTGATGGTATTGTTGCAAAAAAAAGTAGATGTGATTGAGTTTGGATAGTTGTGGACCTACCTTTCATTGCATCACAAAGGACCTTATTCATGACCAAACACATTAAGACACCCTAAGCACTAATTGGTGCAGGGGCACCAAGAGCATTTTATGCAAATGTTGACAATTGAGGTATTTCGGTTATTTAGGGGTACCTATTTGTGTCTTTTTGTTCAAATAATAAGGTAATTTAGACTATTTTATGATACAAGGAATCCTTTCATAGGTCTTTGGGCAATTGGAAGGTCTAAGTTGCAAAATATTGCAAAAAATGCAAAATTGTGTAAAAGTTGTCAAAATTGTGACTTATTATTAAATAGTGGAAGTTCAAGACTTATTATTATTAAATTAGTTGGAATTTTTTTAGTTATGTTTAGGCATGGTCCTCTTTCACATCCAAACACGCTGAATCGCTCTGAGCTACGTTCAATCGATTGAATCCCTTAAGAATTTGAAGTCCAAAATGGTTGTAAACTTCAGCATGATGTTACTTAGAAACTGGGATGCTTAGAAACTTCTCATCTAAGCCTATGAGATCATGTTGAGCCCCTCTACAATAACCTCTCTCAGTTTTCACTATCTCATAGGTATTTTCGTATGGCGGCAAGATTTTGCTTGGGGAAAAAGTTATCAAATGCAAGTAGTGCAAAGTTGCAAAGTAGTGCAACTTTTGTTTTGCAACTTGTGTGACCAAAATATCAGTTCCAATGCATCAGAGTGGGTAAATTTACACTAGGCATGGTCTGCTTTTGCACCCAAAAGCACCAAATCACACCAAGATATGTTCAATTGGCTGAATCCCTTAAGAGTCTAAGGTGCAAAATGGCTGCAAAATTCAGCACGACAATACTGAAACACTATGATGCTTAGAAAATTTTGGTATAATCCTATGGGATTGTGTTGAACCCCTCTACAATAATCTCTTTCATTTTTTGCTATCTGAGAGTTATTTTCCTATGGTGGCGAGATATTGCTTAGGGAAAAAGTTGTCAAATGCAAGTAGTACAAAGTTGCAAAGTGGTACAACTTTCATTCTGCAACTCATGTGACCAAACTAACTCTTCCAATGTATCAAAGTGGGTACATTTACATTAGGTATGGTCTTATTTCACACTCAAATGTGTCGCATTATTCTGAGCTATTCTCAACCAGCTGAACCCTTAAGAGTTTGAAGCGCAAAATAACTGTAAACTTCAACATGATGTTACTCGGACACTGTGATGCTTAAAAAATTCTTGTCTAAGCCTATAGGATTGTGTCATGCATCTCTAAAATAACCTCTCAATTTTTCTATCTTGTAGGTATTTTCTTGTGGTAGCAAGATTTTGTTTGGGGAAAAGTTGTCAAATGCAAGTAGTGCAAAGTTGCAAAGTGTTGCAACTTTTGTTCTAGAACTCATGTAATACACCTAACTATTCCAATATGTCTGAGTGGGTACATTTACACTAGTCATGGTCCTTTTTCATATCCAAATGTGTCGAATCACTCTGAACTACATTTAACTAATTGAATCCCTTAAGAGTTTGAAGTGCAAAATGGTTGCAAAATTTAGCATGACGTTACTTAGACATCATGAGGCTTAGAAACTTCTTGTCTAAGCCTAGACGATCATGTTGTGCCCCTCTACAATAAAATCTCTCTATTTTTTCTATCTCGAAGGAATTTTCCTATGGTGGTGAGATTTTGTTTGAGGTAAAAGTTGTCAAATGCAAGTAGTGCAAAGCTACAAAGTGGTATAACTTTTGTTCTACAACTTATATGACAAAATTAACTATTCAAAAGCATCTAAGTGGGTACGTTTTCACTAGGCATGGTTCTCTTTCACACGCAAATGCCCCGAATCGCTCTGAAAACTGACATAATCCCTTAAGAGTTCCAAGTGCAAAATGGCTACAAACTTTAGCATGATGTACCTCAAAAACCGTGATGCTTAGGAACTTCTCCTTTGAGCCTATGGGATTGTGTTATTCCCCTTCTATAATAACCTCTCTCCTTTTTCACTATTTTAGATGTTTTTTCCTATGGTAGCGAGATTTTGCTTGGGGAAAAAGTTGTCAAATGTAAGTAGGCAAAGTTACAAAGTGGTACAAATTTCATTCTACAACTCATGTGACCAAAAAAACTATTCCAACATGTCTGAGTGGGTACATTTACACTAGGAATGGTCCTCTTTCACACCCAAATGCGTCGAATCACTCTGAGCTACGTTCAACCAACTGAATCCCTTAAGAGTTTGAAGTGCTAAATAGTTGCAAACTTTAGCATGGCGTTACTTAGATGCCGTGACACTTAAAACCTTCTCGTCTAAGTATATGGGATCATGTTTTTCCCCTTTACAATATCATCTCTTGGTTTTTGCTATCTCAGAGGTGTTTTCCTATGGTGGCAAAACTTTGCTTGGGAAAAAGTTGTCAAATGCAAGTAGTGCAAATTTCCAAAGTAGTAAAACTTTTTTTCTACAACTTGTGTGACTAAAATAACTATTCCAATGCATCAAATTGGGTATGTGTATGCTAGGAATGGTCCTCTTTTGTACCCAAATGCACTAAATTGTTTCGAGATACATTCAATTGGCTAAATCCCTTAAGAGTCTGAAGTGCAAAATGGCTGCAAACTTCAGCATGATGTTATTTAGACATCGTGATGCTTATAAAATTCTCATCTAAGCTTATAGGATTGAATTTTTCCCCTCTACAATAACCTCTCTTATTTTTTACTATCTCAGAGGCATTTTCATGTGGCAGCAAGAGTTTGTTTGGGGACAAAATTGTTAAATGCAAGTAATGCAAAGTTGTAAAGTGGTGGAACTTTCATTCTACAACTTGTCTAAACAAAGTAACTATTCCAACATGTCCGAGTGGGTACATTTACACTAGGCATAGTCCTCTTTCACACCCAAATACATCGAATTTCTCTGAGCTACTTTCAACCAACGGAATCCCTTAAGATTATAAAGTGCAAAATGGCTACAAACTTTAGCATGACGTTAATCAAAAACCATGATGCTTAAAAAATTCTTGTTTGATCCTATGGGATTATGTTGTGCCCCTTTCTAGTAACATATCTTAGGTTTCACTATCTCAGAGGTGTTTTCCTATGGCAGGGAGATTTTGCTTTGAGAAAAAGTTGTCAAATGCAAGTAGTGCAAAGTTGCAAATTTGTGTAGCTTTCATTTTGCAACTTGTGTGACCAAAATAACTATTCCAACACTTGTGAGTGGTTATATTTATGAGAGGAATGGTCCTCTTTCACACCCAAACATGTCAAATCACTCTGAGCTATGTTCAATCGACTAAATCCCTCAAGAGTCTAAAGTGCAAAATGGCTGCAAACTTTAGCATGATGTTTCCCAAACAATGTGATGCTTAGAAAATTGTTGTATAAGCCTATCAAATTGTGTTGTACCCCTCTATAATAACCTCTTTCAATTTTTTCTATCTCAAAGGCATTTCCTATGGAGGTGAAATTTTGTTTGGGGAAAAAGTTGTCAAATGCAAGTAGTGCAAAGTTGCAAACTGGTGTAACTTTCATTATGCAACTTGTGTGACCAAAATAACTATTCCAACATGTTTGAGTGGGTACATTTACACTACGCATGGTCCTCTTTCGCACCCAAACGCACTGAATCCCTTAAGAGTCTGAAGTGCAAAATGGCTGCAAACTTTAGCATGGCATTAGTCAAACATCGTGACACTTAGAAACTTCTTGCAAAATCATATGAGATCATATTGTGCCCCTATACAATAACCTCTCTCAGTTTTCGCTATCTTGGAGGCATTTTTCTATGGTGGGCAGATTTCACTTGGTGAAAAAGTTGTCAAATGCAAGTAGTGCAAATTTACAAAGTGATGCAACTTTCATTCTATAACTCATGTGACCAAAATAAATTTTACAATGAATATGAGTGGGTACGTTTATTCTAGGCATGGTACTCTTTCACACCCAAACAAGCTGAATCACTTTGAGGTATGTTCAACCAGCTGAATCCCTTAAGAGTCTGAAGTGCAAAATGGCTTCAAACTTTAGTATTATGTTACTCGAACACCATGATGCTTAGAAACTTCTCATCTGAGCCTATGGGATCATGTTCTATCCTTCTACAATAACCTCTCTCAATTTTCACTTGGAAGGAAAATAAGCATGTCTATGTCAAGAGAAAGTCTACCCAATCTTGGCAAGGCACAAACAAAGTTCGCCATTCCCATGGTCAAGAAAAATGTCCAAGCTGATGTAAATTCTTCTTGGGAAAGAAAAAATATGTCCAAACTACTCTGAATTCCACCCTTGGCTTGAATAATTCTTGTCGAAGATAGAGGTAAAGTCTACCCAATTCAAATCATACATGGAAAAGACAATGTAAAGTCAACCTAGCTCAAAGAATACATGGAAAATACAACTTAAAGTCTTCCCCAAGCTGAAAATAGGAGATGGAAAACATATCTTGAAGTTCACCTTAGGCCAAGATCAAAGGGGACTTCCAACATGCTGAGATGGTGCCTTGTCATCTTCCAACCAATCAAATTGTTCCAAGCTAGCATGTCTAGGTTCAATGAACCTAACAGTTCATAATGCAACAACTTTTTATTGTTGGTTTATATTTAGGAGAAGGAAAAGTGTCCCCAAATGTAATTTTCACATTGGTGAAGACGTATTTATTTGTGACAAACCCTAATTAGGGTTTTATTTTGTAATCTCAGTCAATTTGAAATCAATCTTGGCCATTGAAATGAATTTGAGAATCCTATAAATTGAGCTCACCCCTCATTTGTAAAACATGGGAGCATCCATTGCATACTACCAGTTCACTACCTTGCCTATTCTTTTCCTTATTATTTAATATTCTTTGATAGATTTTTTCCAAGCATCCATTGCTTGTCTGAAAGAACTTTTTGTAGGCTCTTAGCCATAGTAGCAAGATAGTGAATTATTTGATAAAATGCTTTGGTAGAAATGTATGAAAAATGTGGTAGCATAGACAAGGCAATGAATTGTTTGAAAAAAATTCTCAAAGAAAGGTGGTCTCATTATGATGGAATGGCATGAAAATCCATAGAAATTTGCATGTCATGGCATTCCATCACCATGAAACCACATTTCTTCTAGGCATTTTTTTCAAGTAGTTCATTGCCTTGTCTATAGTATTGCTTGCTATTATGCTTTTGATATATTTTTTCCAAGAATCCATAGCTTGTTTGAAAGAAATTATTTTATGCTTTTAGCCATAGAAAAAAGGAAATTAACTATTTAACAAAAAACTTTGGTAGACATGTATGAAAAATCTGGTAACATAGACAAGACAACAAACTATTTGATAAAATATGTCAAAGACATTTGGCCTCATAGAATGCAATGATAAGAAAATCCAATTGGCAACTACTCCTACTTATTAGTTATGCAATGTGAAGTAATTGCATAACTATTTAGGTTGACTTTGTAAAAACTATATTGTAATTGAAATTTTGTCATCTATCAGCATCTAGTTATTAGATATGCAGTGTGAAGTAATGGTTTGACTTTGAAAGGTGTGCAATAAAATGTAATTAACAAAATGAATATAAACTACAAAACAATATTTTTTACAATTCATTAGTTAAAATATTTATTTTATTTGCTCTCTATATCTCTATATTCCATGGAAATACCTTTCAATTTCAAAATAAATATATTTTATCTCTTGTTATACAATATTTTACATTTTTTTTTAAATATGATTTTTTCTCGACTTTTTATAAAACTCTTATACTTTTGGTTTGTTAAATTTTTCCCCAAAAGATTTTTTTTGCTATGCATTGGAAGCATGAAGCATACACATGAATACACACACTACACATGAACTATACATGTGAATAAGTGAAGCATACATGTTAATAAGTGAGGGACAAGTAATTGAAGCATTCCAAAGGATACAAACCACTAGGAATGGAGCTTATTTACACATAACGCTTTAGATGGAGCTTATAGAACAATAAACAATAATTAATTAAGCATTAGATGTAAAACAAATCTATGCCTACAACATTAAAGCATATGATTTACATAATACACATGATATCATCATTCAAGAATGGCAGTAGCAAAATAAGATTTTTTTAATCAAAAAATTGTAGGGTATACAATGATATATATTGATAAAAGTATATACAATATATCAAAAAAATTGATACAAGCTTAGTACAAAGGAGCCATATTATGGACATAAAATGTCATGTATATATCGATAGTATAAAACATATGTCCCAAAATGCCACATAGGAATACAAAAATTTGTGATCACCCCTAAATCTACAAATGATCAACCTCCAACACTCATTAGTAGGGTTAGTTTATTCACATGAAAATCTTTGAGTACTCCTATAAAATAACATATCATGCCCCAAAATGTAAAAAAATAACAAAGATGATCAAAAGACATATAGAAGCATGGCATGTACCTATTCCATAGTGGATTGGTGTCACTTGTGAGAAGTGACCCTTTCCCAATCCTTGACAAGCTAAAATGATGAAGATTGTTGAAGATGCTATGAAATGGGTTGAAGAGAGTAACTTTGTATGAAGATTGTGGATGGATTGGTAAAGAATGAGCCTTTTATTTATAGAATTTTAAGTTGAAAGAGTGCCCAAAAGAGACCAATGTGGGATAAAGATTTAGCCAATAAGAAGGAGCCACTTGTCACCTTGTGAGTGGATGGAGGATGTGCAAGTTTTTGTCAATGTGCCAATAAATGGGATTAGTTGGCCTTTCCAAATTCAAATTTGGCTTGTTGAAGGGAGAAAAAGAGACATAAATGCCAAGTGGGGGACTTGTAAGAGGGGAGTTATTGCCATGTTGGAAGGGACAAGTCAACTTGTTTACAAATTCAAACTTGAGGAATATTCTCCAAAGATGCCTTGTTGAGGGAAAATGAGGAATTTATAAATGAATTAAAATGCTTTATTTCTGCAAGTGGGAAAAGCTAAAGGATGTGATGGGTGATTAGATTAGAACAATCAGGATTAGATTAATTTAGTGAAGGATTAGGTGATTTTGACCCATTAGACTTACATTTAGGGATTTAAACTAAATCAAAGGGAGATGATAGATGATTTCAAATTTCATTAAATAAAGGTTTGATCTATTTATTCAAAGAGGGAAACTGATAGGCTTAAATTAAATAAGGTTAATTTATTCAATTTAAATAAATGACCTTAGGAGATTGAATTTAATCAAAAGATGGAAATGTTAGGATTTGATTAAAAATTGATTTATTTAATTAGATGAGGTAATGATAGGCTTAAATTAAATAAAGTGAATTTATTCAATTTAAATGGATGATCCTTACAGATTGAATTAAATAGACTTGATTTACCTGATGAATGGATCAATGTGAATGATGTCAATTTCATATATCTACATTTTTCCCCTCTTTGAATTAATGTACTTGCTACGTTGATTCAAAAAATAAACTTGACACAATCAAAATTAAAAAAAAAACTAATTTTTTCAGATGCCCAAATGGAAAGAAGTACACTAGTACATTTCCCCCTTGAGAGATCAAGTGAAAAGATTCGATTTGAGGGTCGATCTCATGATAAAGAGGTTCAAAATGGATGGTTTCAAGATTCTTAGAATAACCAATCTATATTATCTTAAGCAACTTAAATGATAATGTAATGCATGTGAGATGGATGATGTGATAATGCCTATATGATTATGCAGTAGATGTTTTATGCAAATGTATGATTTTTATGAGATGCTTAGATTAATAGATCTATATTATGATGATGAAAATGCATGTGATATGATGTGCAAAATGCTAATGGTTTTTGGATGTAGGATGGATGCACTGGTGATGATGATTAACTGATCATGACGTGATGTTAGTGTAGAAAAGAAAAAATGAGAAATGAGATGATGACAAGAGGATCCAACAAGACAACTTTATGAGAGATGATGATGAGAAATTGCTGATGAGAAATAGATGATTTGCTTATCAAAAATTGGGATTTTAAAAGGGCCACTTACCTTATGTTTGATAACATGCATAAGCATGATCCATCAAGGTATAAATAACTAGGATGGTGTTGCATTTAGTGTGATGGAATTTGACTCGACAAATAGATAGGAGTATTCTTGTTCACACCTGACATATGAAAACCTTGTTAGGATGCCCTTTAGAAGTTTCAAACATCTCAAACCAAAACATAGAAAGGTATAACCTATCAATGCAATAGTCAAAAAGCTGCCCAAAATACCCTCTATATATATCTAACAAAGCAAGTATTTGCCAAGTTATATTACAAGAACACCCAACAAGGATACTAGAAAAGATATAATGATCGTTTCCCCATTCCTATCTCTCTAAATCCATTTGTTTGGACATCATCAAGAGGCTTTTGGAATGAGCGTAGAGAGATAAGCCAAAAGACAAAGATAAAGTAAACAAACAAGTTGATGTTCTTCAATATTGCTAACCAAAAGGGAATATGTTTTTCAAGGATAAGAACTAAAACTATTACCAAAAGATAATGCCCATTGTAGGAAGGATGCATCCTAGGACATCTTAGTTGATGGCGACACGTCATTTCGTTTATCCCAAGTTCTCTTTTTGATAAATAATTCCCATTGTAGGAAGGATACATCCTAGGCCATGATGTTATCAGATGATTTAAATGTGATTGATTGGATGATCGACTATTGACATAGAGAGTTGACCAACTTGTTTACGTACTGACTTAAACATGAGACTTAACCTTTTGAGTTTTTACTTTTCACCTACTAGGCTTGCTTTTGATTGTTTCACCAAAGGTTGAGGATGGCGATCATTTATTATGAGTGATGTTTATTGTGAGTGAAAGTGAGATGAGATGGATGGATTTTTTTCAAATATTTGGATGTTTTTGGAGTTTTGCAATGTTTTGAGGCTATTTTTGGTATTTTTTTGAGGTTTTAAAATGTTTTTTTTTTCCAATGTTTTTTGTGGTTTTCTAAAATTTTGACTAAGAGACTAACCTAAGGACCTATCCTAGGGGCCTTGAGGGTTGACTAACAGATTAGCCTTTCCTACATTATACACGTAGAGACCACGTAGTTTGACTAAAGACTTGATCGATTTAGAGATGACGATATACATGATGAAATGTCAATTTATTATGATAGACTCCTAAAGGACTGACCTAAATGTCTCGGGGCATGATCAAAGATCAACCTTGCCTACATTCAAGGCTCAGAGACACGTAGTTCAATTGAGGACTTTGTTTTTGACTTTTTGATTAGCTTTTTGACCTATTTTTAGGATTTTGATATGTTTTGAATGTTTTTCAATTTTTGTGATTTTTTGATTTTTGTGATTTTTGTGATTTTTTGGATTTTTTCATTTTAGAACTTCAAGAATATACACAAATCCAATCTTATGAGAATATTCCCATAGTGTGATGCAATAGACTAATTTGATAAAGGCATGACAAACTAACCTTGAGAATGGTTCGAGTAGTACTAGGAGGGATCATGATATGAGTACAGGACCAAGCTATGGTGCAGATGCAGGTGGATGAGTGATGGATGAAGATTCAAATGTGATGAATGATGGAAATGTAATGGATGGATGATGTAGAACAATTCATGAAGATCCTAGTGGATGGAACATGCTTAATTACACAAGGTGCCTATTTGCCAGGTTTTCACCAAGTTACTTGCCCAAAGTGCCACTAAAGTGGTTTTCACTAGAGCACAATTTTTTTCTTTACTGTTTTTAATCCTTGTTCTAATTTTTATTTTTTTTTGCTTTTTGAATTTTTTTTGTTGTCACCAAGATGCCTATTTTCTAGGTTTTCGCCAAGGTAACTGTTTCTTTGGGACATTTTCTAATTTTGTTGGATTTTTGGTTCTATACCTTGAAAAACTAGGCATAAAACTCTTTGAGATGAGAGCTATTCATGGGATCTTGCAGAGGTTCACCTTTAGGTGTTGATAACTGATATGCCCCTAACTTATAGCTTGTTGTCATAACAAATAATCCCAATGAGTTAGGTTCAAATTTTTCTTTACTATTTGGATTTGGGATGTTCTGATTCTCCTTTAGTACCAGTTCTCTGACTTGGAAAGTCCTGCTTCTAATTTTCTTGTTATAGCTCCTCTTGAGTCTAATTTGATAGACTTGTAAATGATTTAGAGTATCTATGAGGTTTTACAGTGATATTCTTAGTGACAGTAGCTCAATCTCAAGGGGGAGTACTACTTCTCATCCGTAGACCAAGGAGAAGGGGGTGGCACTAGTGGGTGTGCAGATGCTGGTTCAGTAGGCCTAGAGGGAAGGATTGAGCTATAGATGCTAGTCATGACCTACGTTATTGACTCTTTTCTTGAGGATCTTTAAAATGGTTTTATTTGTGGATTCTGCTTGGCCATTTCCTTGGGGATAGTATGGGGTGGAGAAGTGATGTTGAATTTTGAATTTTTCACTCAAGTTGTGAAATTTCTAATTCTTTAATGGTGTTCCATTATCTGAAATAATGGCGTGTGGGACACAATAACAAAAAATGAGATAGTTCAAGATGAATTTTGATATCTACTTCCTGGTTATATATGTCATGGGTATGGCTTCCACCCACTTAGTAAAGTACTCAATGGTGGTTATGATGAACTTGTGGCCATTAGATGAAGTGGGAGTGATTTCTCCAATGATATTGAGTCCCCATTGTGAAAAGGGCCATGGTGTGATGATGGGATGAAGTTCTTGAGCTAGAGCATGGATGAGGTCCCCATGTTGCTGACATTGTAGACACCTTCTAATGTAGTCATGTGCTTCTCTTTCCATTGTAGGCCAATAATACCCATTCTCAGTAGTTTCTTGGCCAGGGTCATTCAACTCAATTGTGAAACACAGATACCATTATGTACTTTAGTTAAAGCGGTCAATGCCTCCTCAGCATTTAAACAATGTAATAAGGTTCCTTCTATGCTCCTATGATATAGGGTATCTCCTAGGATGATGAATCGAGATTCCTTTTTGAAAAAGGTTCATTTTAAGGTTGAGGGTAAGTCAGTAGGTATGACACCTATTCATAGGTAGGTATAAATTTCATGGTACTAGGGATCATTGGGACCAATGATTTCACACACAAATTCCAATTTTGGTACCTCAAATGCAGCCATGAGAAGCTGCTCTACCAAGAATTTATATTTTGGGACATTATGAGGGATGTATAGTAAGGATCCAATCATTTCCATTGCATCTACTTCTCTGTTGTTAGCTCTGGGTATTTGCTCAAATGTGATCTCAATGAAGGATTCTTTAAGAGTCCACAAGTTTCTTGTATGGGATGATCTTATTATCCTTAGTTTTGTACTCACCATTCACTTGGTTTATTATCAATTAAGAATCTCTATATACTCTAAGGGCCATGATGTGCCATTGCATTGCTATTCTGAGAACTATGGTTAAAGCCTCGTATTTTACAATGTTGGTGTAGGGGAATGATAATTTATATGATCTAGGTATGTAGTCCCCCTGTGGGGTGATAAAGAAGACACCGAATCCTAATCTGTATTGTGTGTATGAGCCATCAAAGTAAAGTTTCTAGTGGTTGGCTATGTTGAGGTTGAAGATGGATTCATCTAGAAACTCTGAGATGAGAGGATTCTCTAAAGAGATTGGGCTTTTGCAAGCTGATCTACAATGACTTGGCCTTTAATTACTTTCGGCTCCACATATTCAATGTCATACTCTAATAGTATCATGACCCATTTAACCATTCTTCCAGTGAGCATTGCCTTTCATAGTAAGTACTTGAGGGGATCTATTTTGGTGATGAGTTTGACTTTGTGTGCAAACATGTAATGTCTAAATTTCTATGAAGCAAACACTATTACTAAACATGCTTTTTCGATGAATGAGTAATTTAACTCATGCCCAACCATTGTTTTGCAAATATAATAGATGGCCATTTTTGTTCCATTTTCGTTATGGTGAGCTAGGAGAGCTCCAATGGCTTTTGTTGTTACTAACATAGAGAATTAATGGCTTTCTTGGGACTGGTGGTGTAAGCAGATATTCTTTGATCTTATTGAAGGCTTCTTCACACTTTTTATCCCACTTTTATGCTACTCCCTTGTGAATTAGGTGAGAGTATGGATTATGTTTATCTGCCAGCTATGCTATGAACCTTCAGATGGACTGAAGCCTGCCTTGGAGACCTCTGAATTGTTTCAATGTTTTGGGTGCCTCCATCTCAAGGATCACTTTCACCTTTCCTGGATCTACCTCAATATCTCTCATTGACACTATGTATCCTAACAACTTTCCTAATTGTATGCCAAAGACACACTTCTTTGGATTTAATCAGACCTTGTATTCCTCCAGCCTATCAAAAATGATACTTAATGTTTCTATGTGATCCTTCCTCTTTCTGGATTTGGCTAGTATGTCATCAACATAATCTTCGATAGTTTTATGGATCATGTCATGCAAGATTAATGCCATGGCTCTTTGGTATGTTGCTCTAGAATTCTTCAAGCCGAATGGCATCATATTCTAGCAGTAAGTCCCCCATGGACAAGTGAAGGCCATTTTGTGTTGGTCTTCTTTAGCAATCATTATCTAGTTGTATCCCAAGAAACCATCCATCAAGGAATGCATTTTGTGTCTTGTCGTCATGTCTACAATCATGTCAATGTTGGGCAACGAGAAATCATCTTTTGGACATGATTTGTTTAAGTCCCTAAAATTTATGCAGATTTTGATGCCCCCATCAAGTTTTGAGATAGGCACTAGGTTTGACACCCATTTTGGATAGTCTATTGGTTGAATGAATCCTATATCCAATAGCTTCTTTAGTTCCATTTTGACTAGTAGGGAAATTTGAGGGTGCATTTTCCTGAGCTTTTGTCTAATGGGCTTTGCTTCAAATTATATTGCTAGGTGATGAACTACAATTTTTGGATCGAGCCCTGGCATGTCTGCGTAGCTCCATGCAAAGTTAACTTGTCTTTCCCTTAAGAAGGATGCTAGGAGTTCTTGTTCTTCTGACAGTAATGACTCTACATAGAATGTGATGTGTGGGGTCTCCTCTGTTCCTAGATTAACTAGATTGCACTTTTCTATTAGGAATACTATTTTTTCTTGATGGAGAGCTTTGAAAGGAAGATTGAATCCCCCATCCTTAGGTTCCTTAGAGAGGTTTCCACTATTGGATGCATCCTTTCTGTTTACTTTTTTAAGGTCAAAGAGTGCCATAGTGTGGTTTTCACTCAAGGACTTAGACATTATTCTTAGTTTCTCACTTTTTCAACTTAGAGCACCTCATCATTTTTGAATGTGTCAAGAAATGGTGGTCCTCATTAGTCATAATTTATGAGTTGGGGGTAAACTAGGAAAATTTCATGATTTTGATGGTCTGACTCAAAGGATAAGGTGCTAATCATGAGAAGGGTTGTATCCTCGAAGAGCCTAGGTTTGTTGGTTATGGGATCCTCATCATCACTACTACTACAGATGCTAGTTATTTCAAATGTGAAGTTGTCTAAGACTTGACCTGTTGATACAGGTAAGCGAAGTTCGGCTGCGAATAGCTGAGGAGGATTATTGACCTTTCTAATTGGAGGACTTCTGCCACACATGGTTATAGTCGGAGGGGTACATACAAGGCCAATATTTCTCATTTCCATCTCCAAAATGATATGTATTATAAACCCGTTGTCATTTTCCCCAAGTCTTTTGTTTCTATCATAACCCATTACAAGCATCATTTGCAAACCTTTGCTTCTATCATCCATTAGTAGATTGGCTGTTGGTATATTATCTTGGTATAGGAGATGAGATGGGTTTCCTCTATGACTTCTTGACTAAGATCTCCCCAACTTCTGAAGTTGGGATATTATTTAGGGCATGTTTGAGATGTGAAGGCTTCATTTGATTACATATTTCCTCATGATCTGGGAGATTGTGGTAAATCTCCTACCACAAAAGCATTTTTGGGAATTGTGTAGTTTACACAACCATTGTCCTAGATGATGAATTTGATATTAGAGATGGTGGGGATGGTAGGAGTGGTGGGTGTCTTTGCCACAGAAGTAGAAGTGAGAGTGGCTAGATTAATGTATGATGTTGATGGTCCTTCATCATTTTTAGGCACTTGAGGGATTTTGTAGTATTTTTCCTCAAGGTTCTTATAGTAGGAGAATGGTTCAGGATCTCCATGGATGGTGACCTCTTATCCTTCATATGTGAATTTGACGCATTGATGGAAAGTTGATGCTACTACTTGCATTACATGAATCCATGGATGTCCTAGGATAATTTTATAAGGAAAGTCAAGGCCTAGGACCTGACAGGTGGTTTCCATGATAGCTGGCCCTACTTGAATAGTGATTCTGATTGTGGCTTGGGACACTCTTTCTTGATCATCATATTCTCTTATTGTAATACCTTTTCATTTTTTGATGGAATCCTCTGAGATTTTTAATTTCTTAATGAGCTTGAGGGAACAAATATTAAAGCCTGCACCTCTATCCACTAAGACTCGTTGACTTTACTTTTCTAAACTAAGAGCTCTAAGTGGAGTACACAGTTATGAGATGGTTGAGGGAGAAAATCCTAGTCAAATAATGTAAGGAGATTCAGGGTAATGATGTTTCTGACCATAGCTTGGAATTGTTCTACATCAAGATTTCAGGGGATGGTGGATGAAGCCAATGCTTCCTCAAGGATTTTCTTGTGGGTGGATGAGATTTTTATTAACTCCATGATGGAGATTTGTGATGCCATTCTTTTTAGCTAATCAAGGACATTGTAACCATTGGAAACAAATTTTGAATTGGACATGAAAGTTCTTTGATAGTGATTATTGCATAGTGCTCATCTAGAGAAGCAACGATAGTTTCATACACATGATTTATGTTTTTGAAGGTGCCTTACCCCTTATCATTGTTATTGTTTCCTTTATTGTTATGGTTAGGCATCAGATTCATGTATTTTTGAGGTTTTGGTTTCATGTTTGTTGTTCCACATTTATGATTCTTTGATCAACGAGGTCTTGGACTATGTTCTTTAATCTCATGCAATTGTTAGTGGAGTTCCCTTTGATTTTGTGGAATTCGCAGAGCTAATTTTCGTTATACCAAGGAGGTTTAACATCTGGTTCTTGATAGTTCTCATAGGTGGGAATCTTCGTGAGGTTTTCGTTTATTAGTTTTTTCATGATGTCACTGGGGTGGTCCCCTTTGATCATTGATGTTAAATTGATCGCTTGATTATTTGTTTGATGTGTTGTTGTGTTCATGTGATAGTTGTTTTGGTGATGGTTTTGGTTTTGTTATTGTCTTGTGGGATTTTTTTGCCAAGGGTAATTGATGATAACTTTGGCATTGATGATACCATCATTTGTAACATTTTTGTTTCTTGCCAATGTGTGAGGTTTATCATTGTAATTTGTGGGTGGGTGATTGTTCTATTGTTCAAGATATGAAGTTGATCCTCCAGGTTGTGTCATAAGGGATCGTTCGATGCTGAGCACCTTGGAAATTTGGTCATATGTGGTGATCCCTTGGACCTTGAGATGAAATTCCAAGAGTTTGTTAAGGTTGGATATGATAGTGCACACTTGTTGTTCCTTGAGCATGACCCATTTGCTCCAATTGGCCTTGGATCACCATTTTTGTAGGAATGAAGCGAATGATTCATTCTTACCTTGTTCCAAAGTTGAGAGCTCCTCTAGAATAACATCCATGGTGATATTGCATGCGTAGTTTTTGATGAATCTGTCTATGATTTCTTGAAATGTCTTGATGCCTGTAGGTAGGCGAGAGAACCATTACATCGCATGGCCAACCAAACTCCTAGGAAATAGCCACATCAAATAGGTATCATCATACATGATTCCATGCAATGAACCTAGAATTCCCTGATATGATCTTCAGGGTTTCTCAAGGCACAATACTTATCTAATTTTGGGATCTTGAATCCCTTCGAGAATGGTTTCATTACAAGGCTTATGTCAAATGGATAAGCACACAAGTTGTTGGGTATTTTTGTGGTTTTCCCTGATTGAAGATCAAGCACTTGTTGTGAGAGCAACCTAATTTGTGATGTCACATCATTTTGTAGATAAGGGGGTGGGATGAAAGTGTTCCAAGGTGGTTCAGTGGGTGGATTGGTTGGTATGTTGATGGATGACATTTGCATGTTCTGTTGATCCAAGCGTGCTTGCAACAACACTTGTTGTTGTTCCTATTGTAGTTGTGCTATTATTTCCTATTGTTGAGCTTGTTGTTGTGCTTGTTATTGAGCTGCTAATTGGGATGCTTCCTATTGTTCTTGATATTGCTTTAGTGCTTGCTGATATGATTTTTTTTGTGATGCATGTTGTTGTGCAAGATATTTTTCTTGTGCTTGTGCTTGTTATGCTTAATATTGGGCTTTGGCTTGAGTGTGTAGTTGAGCTTGGGCTTGAGCTTGTGCTTGAGCTTGTGCAGCTTGAGCTTGTGCTTGTGCCTAAGCTTGTACAGATTGAGTGGCTTGTTATTGTTGTTTTTTCAATAAGACTTGGGCTTGTTGTGCAATTTGGGCATCTTGAGCATCTTGCACTGCTTGCATAGCTTGTTGAGCAGCTAGTTGCACGACTTCTTATTTTTGTACTTGCATGAATGCCTTTTGATAAGTAGCTTGTTGAGCATCTTTCAATGCCATACTGTATTGGCTTAATATATTGGAGCTTGGTGGTGGTGGTGGATTCAGAATGGTTCTTGTTGTGGAGGTGAGAGGCACCATCATGTTGGTATTTTAGGTTTGATTGGTAGATGGTGCGATCGATGTGGTTGGTCCTTGAGAGGGCATGCTTTGAGATGTTAGGGGGGTGTTTGATGATGTGGTGATTGCCTGTGTATTTTTCATCTTTTGTTGCGATGTTAATGACAAGTTTTGAGATTTTGGCATGATGCTTTGATTGATGTTCAGGATGTTGGTTTGATTGAAATTTGGTAAAGGTGGAAGCCCTAATCCAAGGAGTGGTGTGGATGATGATGGTAATGGTAGAAGTTGTGGAAATGTGAGAGATGTTATCTCTTGAGGAAATGGCATGTAGTGTCAAAAATTCCCCCTCATCCGAACATGTCACCCTCTCCTTGTGAAGTTATGGGGAGAGAAGTTTGGGGTGTTGTACGAAATGATGATGATGATGGGTCATTTGGATCATGAAATGTGAGAGGGTCATATGTATGTAATGGTAAAATTTGTCCCAAGATGGTGTTTGTGTCCAGGTCCCAATTTTTTATGAGAGGATGCATTTGTATTGCATTGAGAAATGCACTTCCTTTGTTAATAACAGGTTGCGTTGGAGCAATGGATGATGTGATTTGTGGGATGTTTTGAGTGATTTTTTCAAATGAGGGAGTAGATGAAATTATAGGCATGACTTCAAAATATGGTTCCACAATAGTGCTCATGTCAAAATCGAAGGGGATTTTAGCCCTTTTCTTTGCTAATTCGAGCATGTACAGTGAGGGATTGATTCTCATAATCATGTTGATAATCTTATGATTCTCTAGATTTTGAATTATTTCAGTGATTTCCTCACGTGACATTCTAAAGGGATTATTTGTGAGATCCTCCATTTGGACACCCTCCTCTTGATGGTCTTGCGAAAATGGAGGGAGGTTAACCATGAGATTTCCAAATCCAATGGGATTCATTTCGGGAGTGTTTTGACTTAAGTCACTCGAAGTAGATGTTTCTTTGTTGGCTTCCTTGTTCCTCTTGTGTTGTGATCTAGTTTGCACCATAAAAATGGGATCAATCTTCAACAATGTGGAAGGTGAACTCTCTAATTCTTTGAATTGATCTTACTTTAGGTACAAAAGAGAAATTTTAGGTTGATTTAAGGATAAAAGGGTGATAATGATATGGATATAAGATGGATGTTTGACGGATGATTGGAACTCTTGAGAAAATCTTGAAGGGTATGTTAAAATTTAGGACTTGATTTAGGATTGATTTGTTTTGGATTCAAATTTTGGTGGACTCATAAACTCTAAGAGGTTGGATGTTGTCCTAGAGTTAAATCATTCACAAGATGATAATTTTTCTAGGTGTGAGAAGAAGGATTCATCTAAAGACTCCTATCAAAACAAGATTTTGATAATGAACTCCTAAATCCCAAGATGTTGGATGTTATCAAGGGAAGAATTTGTTCACGAGTTTTGATAATTTGATCAAATATGTGAAGAAAGATGCATCTACACACATTCAATCAAACAAGGTAATTTTGGATTGATTTAAAATGATTTTCCCAAAGTTTAACATGAAGGATTTTTCCAAGAATTTCAAAGAGTTAATGATGAGGTGATTTTGGTTTTAATGTTCAAGGATGGATGAAGGTTTGATATTGATACTAGGATGTACCTAAAAATATACTTGTCTACTAGACCTCAGTATTGAAGAACATACGATACTTCTAAGGATCTCTTAACCAAGAACTGGTTCAAACTAAGCATACATTTTCGGATTGTTCAAAGGAATGGGTCTATAGAACCTTGTGAATTTTTTTCTTATTTTGATATGTTGCTTTTGATTGCACTTCCTAATGTATTTCTTGATGACCTTTCAAGTGTGACTCATAAATTTTGAACTTTGACTCAAGGACTTTCGTTTTGGGATTTTTACTTTCTTGGAAATCATGAGGAATTAACACATGTGAGAGACAATTTTGTTATCTTTACTTAGTGCTTTTTTTTTACCACAAACACTTCTTTGATTTGGTTTCCAAACTAGATGTCCAATGTCTCAATTCCATCTAATCCCATAAAGCATGTTATGTGGAAATTTGATGAAGTCAAGGCAAGGGTTACCTATTGTTTAACTTTAGTAGGAAAATTGTGATGTAAATACAAGTGTTTAGAAACCTCTAAGGATGAGAATCCCAAGGGAAAGCAATAACATATGAATTTGGTCAATTTTATTTGCCTCCTAAATGGTTTAAAATTTTGATGATGATGTTAAGTGTTTGTTTCCAAAATGTTTTTGCACAAGCAAAGAATTTTGTAACCAAGAATAAGCACAACCTTATGGATATGAAAGACAATATTTTTTGAGTCCCCACTTGGACAAGTCCAGCTACACTTATCTTTAGCAAATGGTTAGATGCTTGACCCCACTAGCTCCCCTCCATGAAACTCACTTATACAGGGAAGCCAAGCATCAAAACCCATGAAAATCCCATGGAATTCTTTTCATTTCTACTAAAGACCGTAAAAGTGTGGGGTGGCTTTAGAATGACCATTCTTGCACCAACAAATAGATAGGCATTTTGGCCTTTCTAAAACAAGGGTTTTAATTCATACTTTCCATTCGTAGGAGTTGACCCAATGTGGTGAGAGACCATTGCTTCCCTTCTCATCGAAGTCAATTGCATGATATTGGAATTTATTCCAATGCCCACATTTATATCCCTGTTGGAAATACTCTTGGCTTTAGAGTTTTACTAGTTGAGTCATTCCCTTGGGTGAGTAATTTTTTCCCAAGGCAGGCCCTCTAAGATAAACATAAGGGAGTAAACATATTCATAGTTTGATCAACCTTCATTTAGAAACAAAGTGAGAACACATGCAATAGGTTTACTCACACTCACAAAGTGTTTTGTTCAATTTTAAACCCAAAAATGAAGTGTAGAGGTGATCACTTTATCCCACCCTAAGACCATCAAAAATCCTTTTAATTCTCAAGACCGTCGCGAGGCATGAGAGAAGTGCATACATCTTTTCAATGGTGTTAGTTTGAGTAAATAATCACAAAAAAAAAGTTGTAAATGTTCATTATAAGTCGATAAAGCAATGATTTTGATTCGTTTTTAAAGCACCAAAAGAAATGTAAAAAATTTCCTTGTTCAATTGTTAACCTCTGAAAACCAACTTTAGTAAGTTTTTCTTAAAGTTCATTTTAAGTTCCTTTTTTGTAGAAAATGAAAGCTTTCAAGAGTTGTTCTTTTTAGAATCCAAAAAGTAAGTTGGTTCAAAACATAAAATTAAATTGTATAACAAAATTCTTAAGCATTCAAAAATGATTTTGATTTCTAGTTTTCAGGATTCAATCCTCTTTGCCACCAAGATTTGTTCAATATTGCCTCTTATCTTTCAATGTTGCAAATCCCTTGCATGAACAAAATCCCTCGTCCTCACTTTTCCTTCATTTTCCTTTGACACCTTCATTTTCCTATGTTTTCGCCTTCACACCTACAAGATGATAAGAAAAAGAAGATAATCATATGAGGATTTAATCATTTAATTGACATCATTTTAATCATTAACTCGAAACAATACTAATGGTTTCAAAATTATAAAAAAATAGAAGCATTGATTAGAGTCTTGATATTGCACATAGATAAAGATTTACAACATTTCAAGTAAGATTCCAAATCCCCTTCACTCAACCCCTTTTTTTTCATGAAGAAATAAGTCCTCACAAGAATTTTTTTCATGAGGAGATAATGAAGAAATAGATTAGATATGTCTTCAAATCTTGAAAAAAAGGACAAAAAAAACTTTAAATGACAAACCCCATTATTCAAAAGAACCCCTTTTCTTTGTAAGTTATTTAAAAAAAAGAAAAGCCCCTTTTTCCAAATTCATTGAAAAAGAAAAATTGACAACTATTTTAAAAAAAATTGACTGTAGAAAAATAAAATCACCTCCTCCTTTTGGAAATTATTACAAAACAAAAATAATCCACCGTTTTTTCTTTCCAATTATGACAAAAAAATAATGACCCCTCCTTTGTACATCATCATTTTAAGGAGTCAAGGTAAGGTATAATAACATTAGCTTTAACAAAAAAATGTGTAAACGTTTGTCTTCATTATGCATTCTCACTACCTCACACCTCACACCAAGAATTAGATATTATTTATGTCAGCCTTGAAATCTTGTTGTTGTGTAACTTAGCATCAAAAAGTGTTGGCATAGGCTCGTACTCATTATCTCTGCCAGCTGGATTTAATTCCATGTGTGCCAACTATATATTTTAACTATTTGACAAGATCCCTCAAAGAAATATCATCTTATGGGACATTGACCACTTCAAGGGATTTATTATTAAAAGAAAGGTATGATAAAATCTCAAGAAAAGGCATATTAGTAGGTATAAATCCAGGCAGTAACACTAGCTAGGAAGTTTTCAAAGAAACTGCAAATGGTAGGTGTAAAGGAAATCTCCATAAATGTTAAAAAAGACTCAAGTCAAATGCATTTATGACATAGCCTTCAAACGCATGCAATTAACTATTCCAAACTTGCTCCCAAAAAGGAACCTTCAACTTCATGCAATTGGCAGGTGTAAAGGCAATCTCCATTGCTTTCTAATGGAGTGCAGTGACTATAGGAAATGCACAGTAGGTTGAGGCAGAAAGAATTCCGAAACAAATAATATAAACATGGAGAGGGTGCGCAGATTATCTAACATAATAGCTAACAAAAATGTTCTCATTTGCAAGGTTTGGAAAGCTTTAGACAATCTCAACTAGACGCTAGTGGCAGGTGTAAAATCGCATTTTAAAACCTTAGACCATAGTCAGCCTGTGCTAAGAGAAGGGTATGGAAATCTTCTTCAATCAGCTGCTATTTTAAAAATGCAAACATTGTATCGGTGATGGATAGCCTTTAATGACCAATGATGAGATTTCTAAAATATAAAACCATTGACTTGGTTTGCAACTTGGCTGACCTTTAAATCTGCATTTGTTAGTGCCCAAGCCTTGAAAAGGATGTCACATAAATAAAGATCTATTTCGAATGAGTAAAAGTAACTGCACTTAAATGCTTGAAGCCTTTGTGTATAGAAATAAAGAGTGTAGTAGAAATCAAACTCATTACTCAAATGAACTACAACTTCTACCATAGAGTTGAAAACCATAAATACTTATTAAAAGGAAGCCTGCGAGAAAGATTCAAAAAAAAAGTTGAACATTCAAACTTTCCTTTTTTTTTTTGAGTGAAGATAATTATATTCTGAATGTTGATTTACCACGCATAAGCAAAATGCATGTCAGTTAAATAGAACATAAAAAAATTCTCATCCATTCAAATAAAACAACTTAAAGGAGCTATGATAGTGAAAAAAGTGGAAGCAACACCATTATGTGATATAATGATGAATATATGGCATGCCCTTTTTATCCAATTAGATAAAATGTAACAGCATATATAGGGGTTTCTAGCGACTTGATCACTTTAAGATTAAAACAAAAAGTGCTTAGTGAAAAACAAAGGACAACAAATCTCTGTTATAACCGTATGTAAAAATATTTAAAACTAATCTACTGTGAGTTTATATTTCTTTACCAACAAAAATAATTGAAGCTTGAAAAAAAAAAAACATCTTTAGAAAAATAATTTAGATTTAATATTTTCAAATGATACCAATCAAGCCTCCTTCTAGCGCCACATCTGAGCACCCCTAAATCTGCAAATGATCAACCTCCAACACACATTAGTAGGGTTAGTTTATGCACATGCAAATCTATGAAAACTCCTATGAAATAACATATCATGCTCCAAAATGTAAACAAATAACAAAGATGATCAAAAGACATATAGAAGAACGATATGTACCTATTCCATAGTGGATTGGTTTCACTTGTGAGAAGTGAGCCTTTCCCAATCCTTGACAAGCTAAAATGACGAAGATTATTGAAGATGCTATGAAATGGAAAAATTTAGCTCTCAATTGAAGAGAGTAACTTTGCATGAAGATTGTGGATGGATTCATGAAGAATGAGCCTTCTATTTATAGAATCTCAAGTTGAAAGAGTGCCCAAAAGACAGCAATGTGGCATAAAGATTTAGCCAATAAGAAGTAGCCACTTGTCACCTTGTGAGTGGATGGAGGATGTGCAAGTTTTGGTCAATGTACCAATAAATGGGATTAGTTGGCCTTTCCAAATTCAAATTTGGCTTGTTGGAGGGAGAAAAAGAGACTTAAATGCCAAATGGGAGACATGTAAGAGGGGAGTTATTGCCATGTTGGAAAGGACAAGTCAACTTGTTTTCAAATTCAAACTTGAAGAATATTCTCCAAAGATGCCTTGTTGAGGGAAAATAAGGAATTTATAAATGAATTAAAATGCTTTATTTGTGCAAATGGGAAAAGCTAGAGGATGTGATAGGTGATTATATTAGATTAATCAGGATTAGATTAATTTAGTGAAGGATTAGGTGATTTTGACTCATTTGACTTAGATTTAGAGATTTAAACTAAATCAAAGGGAGATGAAAGATGATTTCAGATTTAATTAAATAAAGGTTTGATTTATTTAATCAAAGAGGGATAATCATAGGCTTAAATTAAATAAGGTTAATTTATTCAATTTAAATAAATGACCTTAGGAGATTGAATTTAATCAAAAGATGGAAATGTTAGGATTTGATTAAAATTTGATTTAATTAATCAGATAAGGTAATGATATGCTTAAATTAGATAAATTTAATTTATTCAATTTAAATGGATGATCCTTAGAGATAGAATTAAATAGACTTGATTTACCTGATGAATGGATCAATGTGAATGATGTCAATTTTGTATGTCTACACAAACAACCCTAATACAGTCATTTCCCTCTAGGGGAAGTACATAGATCATGTCCTAACTTCAAAATTTGGCTAGATGGAGTGACTATTGGTTCTCTGGTCTTTCAAACATGCTCGCTAGTCCTCCTCTCTTCACTTTGGACCTTCAACTAATACAATAAAATTTAAAGAAGTTAATATAGAAAAATTGAATTTTGGAATGACATATAACAAAATATAATCACTTACTGCATATAGATATTCATCATTCATATTTACATCATTACCGCATCCACAATCTGGAGTGACAACCACCTGTAGCAACCATCAAGATAAAAATTAAGCTACAGAAAAGTATCATGAAAATTTTCTATAATAGAACATAAAAGAGAAAATATAATGTCAAATTGACTAATCTGTTGTATTTCTCTCTCAATGGATTAGAACTAGCTATTGCTATAACAACTCTGTGTTCCATTGTGCCTCCAACATCACTAGGGTTGTCTAATGTCAACATCTGCAAATGGTAAATGAAAGAGTAAATGGTAGGGTTAACTATTAAATTTTAATGGGATGGGATTAGGAAGGAATAAAGGAACAAAAAGTGAAATAGGAGAAGATAATGTAACACGATCAAGGAATACAAATGCAACGTTTGGGTTTCTCATCAATTTTTTATATTTTTATATGGAAAATTATGAAAACTAGCTAACATTGTTTTACAACACCATTATTGAATAAAGGCTACCTAAGTGTAAGTTGTTTGAGGAAATGAATTGCAAGGTGTGGAGTTTGAAGGTCCACTAGGAAAGTATTTGAAATCCAAAGCATGTTATGATCTACAAACATTCAAGTATAACATTCAATTGTTCAAATGAACACTCCGACCCTAAAATTACATCATATCAAAATTATACTAATTTAATTATTCTTAAATTTCAAAATATAATTTAATAAACAAAATTAAATGAACTTATTGAATTTTACCTGAGTGTCAATTTTGAATGTATCATTTCGCAAATCATCTATGAAATCCATCGCCTCTACAACAAATGTAGGTTGTGTAGTTGCATCCTAATCACTCTAATATTTGTACGTGAAAACTGCACTACAAGCACCACAATTATGGGGTGGAGCTTAGGGCCTACATGTCTCCTCCATACCAGGATCTACTAGAGGCCTCACACACTATAAAATGGCATGGGTGAGTGAGCTAATCATCTCTAGCATGTCCACCTCTACACTATCCTTGACAATGGAAGGAATGGCGACATGCTCCACCATGGGTCTAGCCAAGGGTCTCGATGCTAATTGTGGATTATGTCATGGATCAGGTCTATCATGTGTGGAGCCCCCACCTCTACCCTAAAAGTCTAAGATGTCAAAATAATTTGGAATCTTATTAAGGATAAACTCACAATAGAGTTTCCTCAAAAATTATTGTGGTACCTCATGTTTATTTAATGGAGGTTGGTCAAATACCATCCACCACCTCTCCCAAAATTTATTTTTAATTAAATCATGGTGGCACCAATGGATGGGGAACCTCTTGCATATATGAGGCAAAGGTGCATTGGATTTCAGGTCTATAAATAGGGCACACAATTTGGCTTTGCTATTTTTTCATTTTTTAACATCTACACATATGACAAACCTCTAGCATAATATTGTCTCATCTCATGCCTCTTATTTGACCAAAATTTTATTTTCTTGTTCATTTCTTCTACATGAGATACAATTGACTTCAATGATTCAACAATCACTCTCCTCTAATTCTTTTAGTACCTCATTCATAAGCTGCATGAATGTGCTTAGGGCATTGGTTAGCCCAAAAGGCATGACTAATGACTCGTACAGGCCCTCTTTGGTCTTGAAGGCAGTCTTCCATTCATCTCCCTCTCGAATCTGGATTTGGTGATATCCACTCTTCAGATCAATCTTTGTGAAGTATTGAGCTCCACTCAAACAGTCCATCAGGTCATCCATCCTTGGCAGGGGAAATCTGTACTTGATTTTTATCTTGTTTATGGCTTGAGAATCTGTACACATCCTCCACTCCCCATCCTTCTTTGGTGCTAGTACTGTAGGTACTGCACATGGACTCAAACACTCCTGTATCAAACCCTTTCTCAACAACTCTTGAACTTGTCTGTTCAACTCCTCATTTTCTGCTAGAGTCATTCTATGAGCTACTTTATTTGGCAAACTGGCTCCAGGAATCATGTCAATTTGATGACTGATCTTCCTTATTGGCGGTAAACCCTTAAGTACATTATTAGAAATAATATCCTAAAACTCATCCAACATCCTAGAAACTTCTTCTGGAACCTTCTCACTATCCTCATTACTCACTCTAGGAATCAATGCATAACACACACGCTCATGCTTTATACCTTCTAAAAAATTTCTTCCATCTACATAACAAATTCTAGCACTACTGCATATATTTTCTTCGGTCTCCTTTAGGGGTTTCAACTTGTGACGAACCCCATCCTTTGTCAAGGAATAAGTGCTTGCATGGCCATCATGTATAGCTCGCTTATCAAACTGCCACGGCCTCCCCAACAACATGTGACATCCATCAATGGGGATGATATCACAGAGTACCTCATCATGGTAACTCTCGATCTTGAACTTTACAAGGCACTGCTCATTGACCAAAACTTTGTGGTCTTTCTGCAACCAGGCAATCCGATATGGATGCGGGTGCCTTTCCCTCTTTAGCTTCAACTTTGTGACCATCTCCTCTGACACTAGATTATCGGTGCTCCCACCATCAATAATGACATCACAACATTTTCCTTCACACTTGCACCATGTGCGAAATGAATTCTTCCTCTGTTCTGGTTCCTTTTTCTCAGTCACTAGAGCTCTCCTAATCACTAGGGCTTCTTCCCTTTTAACATCTTTTAAATGTTCAGATTGGGCCTCCTCATCTGCATGCACAACCCTTCCATGAGCTTCTAGCATTTTGTTTGCCCTTAATGTTGTGGACATTCATAGGCTCGTTGCCCTTCTTCACCACACTGGAAACATGCTCCTCTGAAACCACCTCTTCCAGATCCTTGTCTATATCTCCCTCATCCTCTACCTCTTTGATCACCACTGTTTTGATCACGAGGGTGGTAGAAGTTGTCACTCCTTTGGCTTCGGCTGGTACCCACATCTTCACTTTTCTTTTCATCATCATTTCGGCTTCCTGAAGGTCTACCATTGCCCCTTCTACTTTGACCTCCTCGTCTTTTTTGCTTGACATCAAATCTTTTGTTTAGCTTCTCTTCCACCTTTAGAGCAAACTGATACACATCCTCAATGGTGGTCATTCTGACTAGGCTTAAGTCCTCCTAAATGCTCGGTCATAACCCATTAAGATATCGGGCTACCTTCTCCTTATTGGCCTCTATGTGACCCATTCTGATGATTATCTTGTGAAAATCTTCAATATATTCTTTCACAGATCTGCTTCCTTGCTTCAACCCTTGCAATTTCTTCAACAGATCTAACTCGTAGTCCACTGGTATGAACTACTTCTTCAGTTTCTCTACCATGATTGGATCCCATCTGGTGATCCTTACTTTTCCTCTTCGATTTCTTTCCAACTGGACCTCTTTCCACCAAATACTGGCATGGCCCTTCAGCTTCATTTTTGCAAACTTAACCCGATCTGGGTCCTCTATTTCCTCATACTCAAAATATTCTTCTAGCTTGTTGATCTAGTCGATCAACTCTTCTGGGTTCAGACTTCTAGAATAATTGGGGACTTTTACTCTGGGTCTTTTCCTGATCTTCGAAATGGCCCTTATTAGCTGCATTTGTTCTTGATCAATTACTTCTCCTTCCTCTTCTACATTTGAACCTTCTTCCTCTCCTTCATCCTCGCTTTCCTCCCTTGGGTTTAACCCTCTTCTCAACTACTCTTGTAACACATCAATCTGTCTCTGGAGGGCTACCAGTGTATCTCTTCCACCAGCATCTCTGCTGCCTTGACCACCTCTGGCACCACCATGCCTACCAGGCATCACTCTTGGAGGCACCCTTTTTGACCTCGACCCACAACCACGGTCCTGGTGCAAACTACCTCACGATTGGCGATCTGTCCACACACTCAAGGAAATCCGCTCTGATACCACTTGATGAGGGCACAACCCAAGACACAAAAAATAACCCACAAACAAGAGAATAATTTTATTATTCAAAAAATGGAGCTTCTTACATGTAGAGGATCTCAAATCCCCAAGTTCTACAACACATGCAAGCTACAGAAAGCTACAGAATAACCCTTTCACAATATGCGAGCTTGTCCCCCATTAAGTTACCCAAAAATACTAGAAACCCACCCATAAATAGAGATCCTCTTTAGTTTCGAGCCAAAACAACATTAAAATTTGATTTTAGGTAGTTTGGCACCAAAAATTACAACTTGAAGTTCAAATTTCAAAAGTACATTTGCAATTGTATCTTCTAGAAAGTGCGCCAACTTCTCGGGGCCATAACTTTTGATTTGAGGCTCTGATTCGTGAACCGTTTGAACTGTTGGAAAGGTCTCAAAGTCAAGAACATGCTTATGATTTTCTATGCTGATTTTGGCAAGTTTTGGGGCCATTCCAGAAGCTCTAAATACCTCAAATCCAACTCGAAAGATTTTCAGGTGCAAAAATTAGAAACTAAAACTACAATATCTTTCAACCCAGGAATAGAAAATAAAAACCATAAATTGGGAATTTTATTATGATGAAAAGGGTATCCAAAAATGTGAAAACATCTGAAAAATAATAAACTTGAAATTTAACTATTTTTGGGTGATGCAAGATTGCCCTTACACCACTGGATGCTCCTCAATCAGGGAGCACGGCCAAAATTCTACTTTTTAGGAAGTGTCCACTTAGAAAATTAGTAAGAAATCAAATATTCATTAAAAAATTATCAAAAAAATTGTGCATCAACTAGATACTGTTAGCTAACTTTTGACCATACCGATTAAAAAATTACTAAAAAAAAGTTCACTGTGCTCAGGTCATACAAGAGTTGCTATGTTATTTTTTTTTGATAAAAACAGCACCAATTTGTGTACATCCCTCTATTGAACCCCTTAATCTCAACCATTTTCAAAATAAATTAGTAGTTTAGAAAGTAGACTCAGAGCACTTTGATCTTTATTTTTGTTCCATCTCAAAATTTTGAGTGTAAGTATCCTCAATTTCACGTCCAAGGTCAGCATTTCCTGATTTTAGAAAAAAAGTGGCCAGTTAAGCCCCCTTTTTGGGAACCATCTTGGTGCACTTACCCCATGGATAGTTAACCATCATCGCTAGTGCATCCATCCTGCATCCACAAACCATCAAAATTCTACACATCATCTCACCATGCATTTTCATCATCATAATATAGATCTGTTAGTCTAAGCATCTCATAAAATCATACATTTGCATAAAACATCTATTGCATAATGATATAGGCATTATCACATCATCCATCTCACATGCATTACATTATCATTTTAAGTTGTTTAGGATAATATATATTGGTTATTCTAAGCATCTTGAAACCATCTCATTTGCATCATCATCACAACCATCCATTTTGAACCTCTTTATCGTGAGATCAACCCTCAAATCGAATATTTTTTATCGATCTCTTGAGGGGGTAATGTACTAATGTACTTTTTTCCACTGGGGCATCCAAGAAAATAAAATAAAAATTGAATTTTGATTGCAGCAAGTTTATTCTTTGAACCAACGCAACAAGTACATTTCTTCAAAGAGGGGAAAAATTTAGACAATTAAAATATGCATACATTTCAATTTACCATTTTTAATTGAATAACCTTTATTTAATTAAATAGATTCACTTTATTTAATTAAATCATTACCTCATTTCATTAAATAGATCAATTTTTAATCAAATCCTAACATTCCATCTTTTATAAATCATCTCCTAAGTTCATCTCCTTTAAATAAATTAAGCTTTATCTTACATCACCCTTTTAATTAAATAAAGCAAACTTTATTTAAGTAAATCTCAAATTCATATTCCTCCTTTTTTATTTAAATAAATCCAAGTATTTAAGGAAAATGGGTCAAAATAATTTAATTATCATCTTAAGTTAATCAAACTATGATTAATCTAATCTAATCACCCATCACATCCTCTAGCTTTTCCCACTTGCACAAATAAAGCATTTTAATTTATTTATTAAAATCCTCATTTTCCCTCAACAATGCATCTTTGGAGAATATTCCTCAAGTTTGAATTTGAAAACAAGTTGACTTGTCCCTTCCAACATGGAAATAATTTCCCTCTTACATGTCCCCCACTTGGAATTTAAGTCTTTTTTCTCCCTCCAACAAGCCAAATTTGAATTTGAAAAGGCCAACTAGCCTCATTTATTGCCACATTGACCAAAACTTGCACATCCTCCATCCACTCACAAGGTGACAAGTGGCTCCTTCTTATTGGCTAGATCTTTATCCCACATTACTCTCTTTTGGGAACTCTTAGCATTTGAGATTCTATAAATAGAAGGATTATTCTTCAACAATCCATCCACAATCTTCATGCAAAGTTACTCTCTTCAATTGAGAGCTAGTTTTGTCCATTTCACTCCATCTTCAAAGCATTTTATCATTGAGCTTGTAAAGGATTGGGAAAGGTTCACTTTGCACAAGTGACACCAATCCACTATGGAATAGGTACATGTCATGCTTTTATATATCTTTTGATCATCCTTGTTATTTGTTGCATTTTGGAGCATGATATGTTATTTCATAGGAGTATTCATAGATTTGCATGTGTATAAACTAACTCCACTGATGAGTGTTGGAGATTGATCATTTGCATATTTAGGGATGCTTCAAAAGGTATGATAAAGTACAAGTCCATTGTCATTATTGCAAAAATAATGGGCATTATTTAAGTGAATGTAGGAAGAAGCAATATGATTCTAGGTAGAAAAATGCAAATTTTACAAAAGAAAATGAAAATCAAGGCAATATGTTTTTAGCCTGTAATGTTTCACAAGAAAAACAAATGGATGTGTGGTTTTTAGATCCTAGATGTAGCAATCATATGACAGGGAATGCAAAAATATTTTCTAGTTTAGATGAAAATGTAAAATATGATGTCAGATTAGGAAATGATAACAAAGTTTCATTTATTGGAAAAGGGAAAATTGAAATTCTAACTAAGACGGGGGAATTTTTTTTATTTCTGATGTCTATTATGTCCCTGGGTTAAAACATAATTTTATGAGCATTAGGTAGCTTGTTCAAAAGGGATATAGAGTATTTTTAAAAAATGGAGAATGCACAATCATAGATAAATACCCCAACAATCAACTTATTGCAAAAGTCCAAATAAAAAACAATAGCATATTCCCCCTTAGGATACAACAAGATTTGAAAGAAAAATTTTATCAAACACAACAACTAGTAGACAAAGAGAAAGGTGCAATAGTCACCCAAACAATATTCCAAGCTGAAATTAAGGATGAAAATTGGTTATGGCATCTATGATTTGGACACCTAAACTTTGGAGGTTTAAACTTGTTGCATAGAAAGAACATGGTAAGGGGATTGCCACTCATAGAGAAACCAACAAGGTTGTGTGAAGGATGTATTATGGGAAAACAACATAGGGAATCATTACCAATAGGAAATTCAATGAGGGTAGCAACACCATTAGAGATTGTCCACTCAGATTTATGTGGTCCTATGTAAACAACATTAGTTGGTGGAAGATATCATTTCATGACATTCATTGATGATTACATAAGTAAAACTGATGAGGGAGAAAACCTGAGACACAGAAATACACTCACAAAATAGAGAATAGTATTTTCTATTAAAATATGGAACTCTCACATGTAGAGGATCTCAAATCCCCGTGCTATGTATTACATGAAAATTACAGACTTACAGAAAATTACCCAGATTTCCCTTTCGTAGCATGCAAACTTCTTTCCCAAAAAAGTTATCCAAAAATCAGAAACTAGCCCATAAATAGCCCCTTTTCCCTTTGGAGCCAAAAACAACATTTCAGTTCTGAGTTTTGGTGGTTTGGAGCCAAAATTACAATTTGAAATTCTAATTTAAATTCACATTTGAAAATTAGTACATTTCTAAAATATGCACCAACTTCCGGAAGCCATAACTTTTAATCCGACTGTTGGATCTTCAATGATAATACATTTTCAGAAAGCTCTCAAGAAGACAATTTTCTGTGGCATCTACTTTTGTTTTTCCGCAAATTTTTCGGCCCATCCAGGACCGTTTAGTGCCTCAAACTAAGCTCGGAAGGTTTTTTAGGGCAAAAAGTAGAAACTGGGACTTGAATAACTTTCAAACCGTGAATGATCTTGACCTAATTCTTTCACCAAAGTGCTCATTTTTCTATCCTAAACCTTCCCATAAATTTCTTTCTTCCCACGCCTTTAAATTTATACCTGCTAAAAATAGCAGTTGAGCATAAAAAGTGGAAAAGTAGTTTTAAAAGTTGGAAACTCTTATTCGATGAAAAGGGTATCTAGAAATGCAAAAACATCTACAAAAAGCAAACAACAAGAACATAAATGGACAACATCATTTTGGGTGATGCAAGATTGCCCTCACACCACTTGATGCTCCTACATCAAAAACATTGGTTTACTTCTTAAAGCATAAGAATGAACCATTTGATTACTTTTGCCAATTCAAGGCTTTTGTGGAGAAGCAAAGTGGGCACTATATCAAAGCATTAAGAACAAATAGAGGAGGCGAGTATGTTTCAAATGAATTCCTAAAATTTTCCAAAGATAATGGCATTCACAAACAATTTATTACAAGGTACACACCTCAACAAAATGGTGTAGTTGAAAGAAGGAATAGAACAATCATGGAAATGACAAGGAGAACTAAAGGCTAAACATTTATCAAATGAGTATTGGGCTGAAGTTGTTTCATATATAGTCTATATAATGAATAGATGTTAAAGAAAGAGTCTAAAGAATATAATTCTGAAATAAGCATGGAGTGGAAGGAAACATAATGTTGCTCACATGAGAGTATTTGGATGTGTGACATGTGCACATGTCCCAGATGAATTGAGAAAGAAATTAGACAAAAAAGTAGAAAGTTGTATATTTGTGGGATATAGTGAAGAATGAAAGGCATATAAGCTATACAATCTAATAACCAAACGGGTAATAATTAGTAGATATGCTTAATTTATTGAACATGAAGCATGGGATGGGAGCATAGAGAAAATAATGAATGTAACAAGTATATGTCAAGAAGATGGAGAAGAAATAATACCAGCACACATCCCATCAAATGTTAATCCTCCTACTCCCATTCAAGCACAACAAAGTGGTCCTCAAGTGACACCTTCAACAAGTACAAGGAAAACCTCATGAATTCAAGAAAACATACCTTCAAGTGTAAAACAAACACCAATAGCAATAGGAACTCATAGTTCAATCCCATCAAGTCTATGTTCTATAAGTTCAAATTCAAGTGATATGTCAAATCCAACCTTGGCAAGTAGAAGAAGATAAAAAATCAAAATTTTAGGAGATATTTATGAGAAAAATGAAGGTGAGAACAACACAGGTCTAAATTCTATTTATGCATTATATTCACATGTTGATGATGATCCATTTCATTTTGAAGATGCAATTAAGGATGAAAAATAGATAAATGCAATGGATGAAGAAAAGATGCTAATTGAAAATAATGATTATGACGAGTTAGTATCCAAAAATGTAAAAACATCTAAAAACTGAGAAAGTTGAAATTTAACTATTTTTACAATGTGCAAGATTGCCCTTACACCACTGGATGCTCCGCATCATACAAACAAAAACTAGGTAGAGACTATGATGAAACATATGCTCCCATTGCAATAATGGAAAAAATAAGGGCAGTCTTAGCAATAACAACTCAAATGGATGTAAAGTTAGAATTTTTAAATGAAGTATTGAAAGAGGAGGTGTATATAGAATAGCCACCTTGATATGAGGTTGAACAAGGAAAAAAAGCGAAAATGTATAGGTTGAGAAAGGCACTCTATGGTTTGAAGCAAGAAATGCGAGCACGGTACAAAAAAATTGATACATATTTCTTGAGGAATGAATTTAGCAAAAGTGATGGTGAGCCTACTCTCTACATCAACTAATGTGATGGAAATATCTTAATTGTTGTGTTTTATGTAGATGAATTAATATTCATGGGGAATGATGATATCCTCATTGCTGATTTCAAAGAAACCATGAAAAAAGAATTTGAAATGACTGATTTAGGGCTGTTAAGATACTTCCTAGGCATATAAGTGCAACAAAAGAAAAATGGTATTTTTATTTGTCAATCAAAGTATGGAGATTATATCTTGAAGAGGTTTAAGATGCAAAACATCAAGTCTACTCCAACACCAACCATAGGTCTGAAATTAAGTAAAGATGATTGCAACAACAATTTCAATCCAATCATATACAAAAGCATGGTTGGAAGTCTAATGTATTTGACTACAAAAAAACCTTATATAATGTATGTAGTGAGTTCAATTTCAAGGTTTATGGAGACCCCAAAGGAGACACATTGGTTGATAGAAGAGAAAATTCTGAGATATGTGAATGAAACAAAGGGCTGTGGCATTTTATACAATACAACAAATGACTTTAAGATGGTAGGATACACATACAGTGAATGGGTAGGATGTTTAGATGATAGAAAGATCACATCAAGTTATGCATTTCATTTGGGTTTGGGAGTCATTTCATGGGCTTCTAAGAAATAGCCAATTGTTTCTCTATCTATAGCTGAATCTGAGAATGTAGCAACAATAGAGGTAGCATGTCAAGTCATATGGATGAGAAGAATTTAAAAAGATTTAAGGCATGAACAAGAACTTGGGTCAACTAAAATCTTTTGTGACAACAATTGAGTACTTGCACTATCCATGAACTCGGTCTTTCATAAAAGAAGCAAACATATTGATATGAGGTATCATTTCATAAGGGAATTAATTAATGATGGTGAAATTACTTTGAAGCATTGCAGGTCTGAAAAACAGTATACTAATATTTTTACAAAGTCATTGGAAAAGGAGAATTTTGTGCATCAAAGAGATAGCTTGGGCAGCGTGGATGGTGGCAATTGTGATTAAGGGGGAGTGTTGTAAATAATCTCAACTAACAGCATTAAATCCCTCCATCGTAGAATTTCATTTTTGGTCCCCAACAAATTTTGCAAATCTTCTCACATGTGTGAGATTTCATTCCACCAACTAAATGCATTTAAACAATATTTTTGAAAATTCTAAGTGTAGGATAGATTTTGAATTAAGATTCAAATGCATATCATTTTAGACAAGATTTCCTAGCTGCAATATTAAGTATATTTAAATGTTTATTTTCCCTCCTTTTGTTGAATCATACCTAGGTTCTAGAATGGTCTTAGTTTTATTATTAAATGTATGTAGTCATTTTTGTATTGTGGGGTGAATGTGGAAAAGAAGGAAGAGCATCTAGTTGTTGCCATAACATCATTTTCTAAAGCAGTAGTTTGAGGAAGTAGTCATTCTATTGCTGTAGCAATAGCGAGAAATAGGGGAGTTAATTTTTTTTTTTGTAAGTGCAAGCAAAAGAGCAGCAACTCAGTATGTTTTTTTGCGATATCAAATATTGTAAGCATTGAAAATATATGAAATATAAAAATCTACTTGGCTCATTTCTATGTTTGAATTTTTGCACATTATTTTGTTTCCTCCCTATTCTATTTTGTTTTATTTATGTCCTCTATCTCTTCCTTCATCCCTTTCAATTTCAATTCTTAATTGTATCAACACCAAACCAATTATGAGTGTGATCTTCAAATCTTCTTTGAACAACATCTATGGTTGACTTCATTTTTTTCAACTTTTGTGGGCTTCCCTCATATCACGATGTGTGGTGTTGTCCTTCTTACTTGTGCTTTACTTAGCTATGACTCTTTCAGGGGTCCATGCTTTCTCTCCTCCTATAGTGGGCTTAAATTATATTGACAAAGGATTGCGGCCTTTTCAAAGGCTGGGATTTATATTCCTAACACAATTTTACATTGGTAGCTTAGACTAATTTCTTGCAAACAATAATCTTTTGATCTCATCGACCTTGAATCAAATGGTTGGCTTCCTTAGTGACTTCTTTTCTTGGCTAGATTTCCATCTCTTCTTTGTAATTTCACAACTCATTCCAATCTTTGTCTATGATACCAATTGAAAGATAGAATGCTAAAGTTCTTGCACTATACTCAAAATTTAACTAAGAAAAAGAATAATTTTTCTCATAAAATAGTGCGAACAACAAAACTGAATAAAATGATCACTGTAAGATTAAAATTCTGCTACACTTCTCTCTGTATATAAGAGTTTTTAGATAACAACGCTTAAAAGCTGTGATCATGCAAAACTAGCCTCTTAACAATGAAACTCATTCAAGATAAATTAGAAGAGCTACGATTTTCTTTGTTGCTTCTGCAATCAGCTACGATCTCTCCTTTCAAGGAAACAACACAATATACACTTAAAAAACTCTGATCATATCTTTGTTTATTTAATCTCCAAAATCTCTCAACTTTGAACACTTATGCAGCGGCTTAACGAATCCATGGTGCCTGGGAGCTCCTACGATAAGTTCAACATCAACTGTCCCATGATATTCTGCTCTGATATCAATTGAGGGAATAACAATGCACAAAAATTGCTACAACAATGGTTACTATATTCAATAAAATGATTACAAATCTATAAATTTTGAATGCCACTTGTCAAATTCTATTCATGATTACATGATTTGATCAACGGAACAAAAATCAAAAACATTGAATGAATTACATATTACTTGATTATATCAAATAAACAATTCAAAAGATCTATGAATTACATATTACTTCATTACATAGAAGTTTTGAACAATTGAAACACCTTTGAAAACTTATAACTTGACTCCATTTAAATTACAAGGTTTAACAAGTGATATAGTGTGTCATGTTCCTGCCTTGTAGTGAATAGCTTGTAGCAATTTTGTATTGTACAGAGAATTAAATAACTAAGTATTGCATGCATTCTTAAATTACAAAATTGTTAAAGTAGTTGTAGGAAACTAATTTTATAAATTAAATCATATCAACCTCTTGTTTGAAGAAATAGTAAGTATGTCTAAAAAATTTTGAAAATAGAAGATCATTACTTTTGGAGAATATATTAATTAATATCAATCTTGTTTTGGAAATAAACTAATAAATTTGTAATAGTAATTAGTATAATTCGTATAACTAGTAAATGAATATTGTGCTTGATAAAATTATTCATAGACCATTGAGAACTAATTACATGCATTTTGAAAATTAAGAACTTGTTTGAAAGTAGTAAATATTGTAGAAAACAAGTAGTTAGTAGTGTGCATTTGAAGACATTTTAAAAAATACCAATTTTGTTGTGATTATAAAATGAATTATTACTAGTTATACAGGGAAACAAGTTAGAGCTTAATATTTTTTTAAAATGAATAGAAAATGTAGTTTACATGAGTGAATGTTATTAATTATTTTTTTGTGATTATGCATTCAATTAGTTTTGGAAAATAATATGGCAATGAAATGAATAATTTAGTAATATTTACAAACTATTTTGTGATTTCATTAACATGAATAAGTGTAACTATTTGGAAACACTTAATACTCAATGTCGTTTACAAATTGTTTGAATTAGCAATGTGTAGATGGTGGAAGTTTGTACTAAATTTTTGTGTGCTTGTTAAAGAATATGAAAAATTGTAGAAAAAGTATATACTTAACATATTTATTTGTATAGATAGTAATGTTTACAGTGGAAGTGTAAGACATAAATGATCAAAATATTAGTAATAAGTGTATAGTTTGAAAATTGAAAATTAATTAAGTAATTATAGAAAACTAATTAGTTATATTAAATAAAATTAACCAAATGTTTAACAAAATAGTAAGTAGTAGTAAATATGCGCTTATTAGTTTTCAAAAATGTTTGAAATAATAATACTATTTTTTTTTTGGAATATAAATTAAATTATTACTAATTATTTAGGAACAAATGTTACAAGTTGATAATTTATGTTTTTATGTACAAATTTTACTTTGCATGAACAAATTATTTTAATTAGTTTTATGATTTGAGTAAGACTAATGATTTAGGCTAAAAAAATCAACTTTATGGAAATATTAATCAACTTTAGGTAGAAATAAAGGCCAGCATTGGGCTACAATTTTAGAAATTAACTATGTAGTCAGCGCATGTGTACACATGAGCCCTTGAACACATCTCACATGAATGGTCCAAACAACGTTAGTCAAACTCTTCTGTTTCCCTGACACACTTGTACCTATCAAGTATGAGAAACAAACACATGACTGCAGAAGTCACGACTAAAACAAGAGGCTGAGGTTAGTGGTTTGGAGCATTTCCAATACCTCATGATGTGTAAACAATGAACAACTATAAATGGAAATAGTTATATATGTTTCAGTGGAATGGATAGGTTCAAAGCGTCAAATGTCTACATAGATACTGAAAATGGAAAGGGTTTTACATGTATAAAAAAAGGTGAAGGAAAGAACTATTCAAAAGGAAAATGACATTTGCTTAAGGAGAACCCAATTTTCCAAAATGTGATAGAGGTAAGTTGTTTTTGGATTGTGAACTACTAGAAATTGAATCTAGAAGAAGTTAGAGTATTTTGTAAAACCTGATTCAAAAGTTTATAAAAGCGGAGTGGATGTGTAAAAGTAATTGGTGTAGGAAAATGTCGTTAAGTGTGAATGTATTAAGTGCATTTTGTTAACATTGTCCTTGCAACAAGAACCATTTTTTGGGATTGGAGTGGAGACAAAGATATGTCGAGCTGCAAAGACATTTGGTTGTTAAAGCAAACAGTGGAAGGTCAGAGCATGAAATTTTTTTGTAGATTTTTTTGCAAGGAACTCTCATTATTGAAATGTGTGTTAAAACTATGCAAATTGTTTGATTTTGTTCAATTTTTGCTATTGAAAAAAATGCCATTATCAAAGTCTATGTGGACTCATTTGCAAAAATAAGAGAAATCAGTAAAAAAACCCACAAGCTCTTGAACAAACTAAAATGAAAGGTGATTAAGAACAAACAAAATCTAGTAGTTGCCTAGGATTTCATGAATTAGTTGTCTGTTCATTGAATGTGCAGTGAAAAAATATCAAGTTTTATAAATGCACATGCAAGTCATTTAGCAACAGTGTAGTTTTTCAAAATAATGATTATGGAAAAATACAACCTGTAAGTGTATTCATTAATGGCTTGCCTACACATAGACTAACTTAATCCTACTTAGGAATTCATTGTTGTATGACTCATTGGCATAGACTGGATATTTTCCTCATAAGCTTCCCAGCTAGTTCATAGACTGGATATTTTCCTCCTGCTTGGATATTTCTCCTTTATAAATTGACCCCTTGACCCCTTGACCCCTGGCTGTCTAATACCATAGGCTGAGTTTATGCATTTTATCTCCATTGTGCTTGTTCAGAATCCATGTCATCCATGATTCTTTCATGGTATCAGAGCCACTCAAGGTTTTAGCATGCCATAATGTTTGAATTTCTTGCATTTTTCTCCTTTCATCCTTGCACATTTGTAATCTGCAGGAAAGGAAACTTGACCCAGTTTTTCCATGTGTGTTGCCACCGTGATCTTATGTTGAGGGTGTGTTTTCCTGCATATGCCTGATTCTCTCAGTTCTCTGTGGCATCTATGTCAAGCATCGAATAGCTGTGAGGGTGTTTTGTGAATTGGGAAGTTGCGTATAAGGTGAGAAGGTGTGATTCACCTTGTTTTATTTTCTCTACTCGCTCTCAGCGACGTAGCCACACCAGGAGCAGTTTCTTTTTACCAACAAAGGGGAGTGTTTTTTCCTCAATTCATTTTCTCATGGGACATGTGCCAAGTCTGCTCATGTGCTAATTTCTTTGTAGAGTCAAACCGAGGACAAGCAAGTGCGGCAAGTTTGTTGGAATATTTTTTTGCAGGGTTTGTGATTTCTTACTTGAGCCACGATTTCTTTTGATGGATCAAACCAAGGAAAGGGTGCCACGATTTTTTTGGGTGCATTGGCTTGGAATTTTGATTTGAAGGACTGCTTGAAATTGCGTCTTTTATCAAAGGCTGTGATTCAAGTAGTTTTTCATTAGCAGAGACCAAATAGATTTTGTACCTCTTTCTAGATTAGGGTAGTTTATCTTTTGGCTAGCATAGGGCTACGATTCTTACTCTTTTTTCTATCTTCGTTGCCTAGCAGCGAACAAAGGTAAAGGCTGCGTAGAACCTCCAGGAGACAAAGGTAAATCACATGTTCCTCATCTAGATCAATAATTCGCATTGAAATCTGAAGCATCGGTTACCTTCTCCAAATTTTATCCCTTGGTCACATGGGCAAAAGCCTCTCTTTTAATTTTTTTTCCTCATTCTGACTTTTCGGTGCATTGCAATTTTATCTAACAATCTATGAAATTTATTTGTGAGGATCTATTTTGTAAAGGGAAAATTTTTCAAAGTGTAATAACTTTTGCACCATCACTAAGATTTGAGTTTCATTTTTTTGTAAAAGTACATTTTGTTTTTTCGACAAAACCAAAGAGCATCTTATCACACTATCTCTATAAAGCGCTAGCTTCTATCTCTTTTTGGGTGATTTAGAATCACTCCTATAAAGTTCCAACTTGGGGGGAAACAAATAATCAAGGGGGGTATTATGTGTGGTTCATTTTCAAACTTCTTTGAGAAGTGCTTGTGTTTGTTACGTTTTTTCACTTCTACATGCATTTCTAATTTCTTCTTTTTCACAATTCTATAGGAAACTATCTAAGGAAAAGAAATATGGAATCTAATGTTATTAAAGTTCCCTTAACACATTTCAATTGTCATGATTGGAATGTGAATGTAATTCTTGTACTTAAGAACAAAGGCTTATATAGGATAACTGTGGAAACAAAGAAAGAACCTAATATGGCTAAAGACAAATAATTTTTTTTTAATAAGTGTGATCAAGAATTTGGCTTTCTATGCCTAAATTTGTCTCATCATTTGTTGTTCCATGTTGACAATTTCAAAACACCCATCCAAGTTTGGGAAGGTCTTGACAAGCTTTTTGTGAAAATAGATGAACTTAGAATCCATGAGTTGGAAAATCAAAACTTAGGTCTTAGTCCTAGGAATTTTTGAACTTTACAAGACTTTTTTACTAAGTTCAAATCCTTGAAGTTGCACTTAAAAGATTGTGGAATTGAAAAGAAAGAGGATCAATTAATACTTTTTGTACTTTCCAAGCTAGGTTCATAATTTTTTGTGTTTGTATCAACTTTTTGCTCTACTAAAAGGGCTCTTGAAACCTCATGGTTAATGCCCACACTTGATAACTTCATTGCTAACCTCACAAGGGAACAAGAAAAGTTAATTCAAAATTCAAATGGGTACTTTGAAGTCTACTAAACCTCAAGCCCTACTTGTAGGGAATGAAACACATCAAACTTAAAAAGGGGAGAAGAAGAACACTAAAAAGGAAAAGGACGTTAAGAAAGAAAGTAGAATTGACAACTCCAAAAGGACTCTCAACATAAAAAGAGAGTTGCATGCACCTTTTGTAAACATCTTACACATGATTAACATCATTGTATGAAGAAAAAAAATGAATTTCTACTACAAATTCTTAAAAAGAATGATATAGGGCTAATTGATTCTATCAAGGCATCTTCATCAAATCAAGATAATACTAAGGATAAAGAGAAATCAATTGGAAAAGCCTTAGTTTCTAAAGTATCTTTATCTCCATCATGGATTCTAGACTCTAGTGCTTTGCACCATATGGGTTCTTCACAAGCTGTCTTTTCATCCTTAGAACCATCAAGTATGTCCATGATCACCTTAGGTGATGATACTCCCACATTGGTAAAGGGAGAGGGTCTTTTGAAGTTGAAGGAGGAACATTTTCCAATATTGTAAGTTTACCTTCACTCTCAACTAATCTCCTTTCAATGTATCAAATAACTCATTTAGGGAAGGGAATGAGAGTACACTTCTCTCTAGATTCAGTTGAGATAAGAGAATTACAAAGCAACAATTTGGTAGCAATAGGAGAGGAAAATCACCAATCTAGATTATATACCTTCTCCCATTTTTCCACAAAAAATTCCCCAAAAGCACTACTAACTCATTCAGATGAAGTTAGCAAACTATGGCATGAGTGGTTTGGCCATTTTTAATACCACTATGTTGAACAACTATGTCAACATAATATGGTTATGGTTATCTAGAAATTTTTTTTGACAGAGGTAAATCATGGAGAGCAACACATGTTTTAGAACTTATTCATAGTGATGTTTCAGGGGCTTTTCCCCATCTATATTTTACAAAGGCTAGATATGTTTTCACCTTCATTGATGATTTCTCACATTTTATGTGGGTCTAATTTCTTAGGGAAAAATCAAAAGTGTTTGAGTCTTTTGAAGATTTCAAAGCTCTTGTTGAAAAATGATTAGGTAAATTCATCAAGGTTCTTCGAATATGTAATGGGAGAGAATACGTCAACAATAGTTTAAGAGAATTTTTGTATATTAGGGGGGATAGATTTGTAGGGAATAGTTCCTTATACCCCACAAGAAAATGGTGTTGCAAAATGTAAAACTAGATCTTTAAAAGAGACGGCTAATTGTATGATTCACTCTAAGGGCCTCCCACCATCATATTGGGAAGAAGCAATCAACTGTGCATGTTACATACAAAATAGAGTTCCAAATAAAGCCTTAAAGGCTATCACTCCCTTTGAATCTTGGAAAGGATGGAAACCTATAGTTGATCATTTTAAAAGCTTTTGGCTTGCATGTCATGGCACACATTCCAAAAGAGAAATGCAAGGCTATGGACCCTCAATCCAAAATGTGACACCAAAATCGGTTTTAAGCCCTGTGACTTCCATATTCTTTATATTTAGATTCTTCATGGTCAGTGATTAAATAATGTCAATTATTTAATTATTCTCTATAGTCTTAATTAACCTTATTCTTCTTGTTAAATTAAATAAATCATTATTTAATTTACTCTTTATCATATTTCAACTATAATTAAATAAAATTCTTTATTTAATTATTCATTTAAATTCCCTTCATCATTTAATTAAATAAATCTTATTTATTTAATTATTCTTCGAATATCGAGTTTTGAATTAAATGAATTATTTAATTCATTAATTCTATTTTAACACATTCTTCTATACTTTAGATAATTATGTGAGTTATCTAAGTATTCACTTTTACTCAACTCGACATCTATTTTAATCGCTCAGTTAACTCTTCATTTGATGTCTGAGTGGCGTTCTCGAGTAATCTCTTCGTCAGATCATTTAATCCTCCAGTTCTACCTTATTTGTGTGTACATGCGAATTAATTAAATATTCTTATTTAATTAATTAAACCTTGTGCATGCATTCGAACAAGAGTTGATTTAATCAATCTTCATCTTTGTCATACAAAGATATTTCTCCTATTTTTGAATACCGAACTGAAGATTAAATCATTTATTTAATCTTTAATCCTATTTTAGTTTTGTATCACTCATGTCACTACTAACGGTTATCAAAATGCATGTCATCTGTCGATCCTCAGCAAAATACGTTGATCTTTCAATCTTGACTGTCATTTTGAATAATCAATTTTCTATAAATTGATTTGTCATTCTTCATTCCAATCTCATACAATCTTATGACTTTTGAGAGCCTCTTGAAGCTTTGATATTTTGCTAATCATTATCTTAGGCTATACTTGCACAAACTTAAGACAAATCTGAGGGCAATTATACTACACCAAACAAAATGGAGAGGAAAATCGAATGAATCATGGAAATGCGTTTGAAATTGGTGAGATTGTTTCAATTTATTTATGTTTTACTTTCCTTTGTTCTTTGTTGCTTAACACAATAGATTTGCATGTTAGATTTAGATTTGCATGTTTGCTTCTAATGACCTTTGTCTTCTATGTGCACTTTCTTGGCGTTACATTTGGTGAACCCGACATGGAGACACCATCTTCATGAATCTGTACATCTTTTATTTTTCATTTTTGCAATTTTTTTGTATGAAATGATGCATCAGTTTTTATAAGCAATGCAATTGACTTCCTGAACCACATCTAACATAATAAACGATGCATCTAAAAAAATATGACGCATCTAAAAATTCCTAAACCACTATTGATTTCCCGAGCTGCAACTAAAGAAGAAATGACGCATCTGACTGGTAATACCATGATGCAAT
>VDFB02000017.1:192115834-192171520 GCA_007258455.2 Sequoia sempervirens
ATGTGTGGAGCCCCCACCTCTACCCTAAAAGTCTAAGATGTCAAAATAATTTGGAATCTTATTAAGGATAAACTCACAATAGAGTTTCCTCAAAAATTATTGTGGTACCTCATGTTTATTTAATGGAGGTTGGTCAAATACCATCCACCACCTCTCCCAAAATTTATTTTTAATTAAATCATGGTGGCACCAATGGATGGGGAACCTCTTGCATATATGAGGCAAAGGTGCATTGGATTTCAGGTCTATAAATAGGGCACACAATTTGGCTTTGCTATTTTTTCATTTTTTAACATCTACACATATGACAAACCTCTAGCATAATATTGTCTCATCTCATGCCTCTTATTTGACCAAAATTTTATTTTCTTGTTCATTTCTTCTACATGAGATACAATTGACTTCAATGATTCAACAATCACTCTCCTCTAATTCTTTTAGTACCTCATTCATAAGCTGCATGAATGTGCTTAGGGCATTGGTTAGCCCAAAAGGCATGACTAATGACTCGTACAGGCCCTCTTTGGTCTTGAAGGCAGTCTTCCATTCATCTCCCTCTCGAATCTGGATTTGGTGATATCCACTCTTCAGATCAATCTTTGTGAAGTATTGAGCTCCACTCAAACAGTCCATCAGGTCATCCATCCTTGGCAGGGGAAATCTGTACTTGATTTTTATCTTGTTTATGGCTTGAGAATCTGTACACATCCTCCACTCCCCATCCTTCTTTGGTGCTAGTACTGTAGGTACTGCACATGGACTCAAACACTCCTGTATCAAACCCTTTCTCAACAACTCTTGAACTTGTCTGTTCAACTCCTCATTTTCTGCTAGAGTCATTCTATGAGCTACTTTATTTGGCAAACTGGCTCCAGGAATCATGTCAATTTGATGACTGATCTTCCTTATTGGCGGTAAACCCTTAAGTACATTATTAGAAATAATATCCTAAAACTCATTCAACATCCTGTGAAACTTCTTCGAACCTTCACCATCCTCACATCACTCTAGGAATCAATGCATAACACACACGCCATGTCTTTATGCGTACCTTCTAAAAATTTTCCATCTACATAACAAATTCTAGCACTACCGAGATATATTTTCTCGTCTCCTTTAGGGTTTCAACTTGTGACGAACCCTAATCCTTTGTCAAGGAATAAGTGCTTGCATGGCCATCATGTATAGCTCGCTATCAACCCACCTCTTAAACAACATGTGACATCCGATCAATGGGGATGATATTTAGTACCTCATCATGGTAACCTCTCGATCTTAACTTTTATAAGCAGACCGGGCTTCATTGACCAAAACTTTAGGAGTCTTTTCTCGCAAACTTTGGGGTAACCGATATGATGCGGTGCTCTTTTCTCTTTAGTTTTAACTTCTTGCACCATCTCCCTTCCGACACTAGATTATCGGTGCTCCCACCATCAATAATGATATCACAACATTTTTCTCCACACTTGCACCTTGTGCGAAATAGATTCTTCCTATGTTCTGGTTCCTTTTCCTCAGTAACTAGAGCTCTCCTAATCACTAGGCTTCTTCCTTTTAACATCTTTTAAATGTTCTGATTAGCCTCTATCTCAGATGTACTTAACCTTCCATGAGTTCTTTCAGCATTTTGTTTGCTCCCATCGTTGTGGACATTCATAGCTCGCGTTCCTTCTTCACCACACCGGTGCCATGTTCCTTTGAAACCACCTCTTCCGGATCCTTGTCAATATCTCCCTCGTCCTTTACCTCTTTGATCACCACTGTATTGATCACAAGGGTGGTAGAAGTTGTTATTCCTTTGGCTTCGGTTGGTACCCACAACTTCACTTTCTTTTCATCATCATTTTGGCTTCCCTCGGCTAGTCTACCCACTGCCCCTTCCGCTTTGACCTCCTCGTCCTTTTTGCTTGACATCAAATCTTTTGTTCAGTTTCTCTTCCACCTTCAGAGCAAATTGATACACATCCTCAATGGTGGTCATTCTGACTAGGCTTAACTCCTCCTGAATGCTCGGTCGTAACCCATTAAGATATCGAGCTACCTTCTCCTTATTGGCCTCTATGTGACCCATTCCGATGATTATCTTGTGAAAATCTTCAGTATATTCTTTCACAGATCTGTTTCCTTGTTTCAACCCTTCGTACTTCTTCAACAGTATCTTAACTCGTAGTCCACTGTATGGAACTTTCTTACTTTTCTTACTTCATGATTGATCCCATCTCAGGATCCTTACTTTTCTCTCTCTTCTTTTCACATTTTTCTTAACTGACCCCTTTCCACCGGTATGGTTCTTCAAATTTATTTTGTAAACTTAACCCGGATCCGTCCTCTTATTTCATACTCGTAAATATGCCTCAGCTTGTTGATCTAATACCAACCCTCTCGGTTCGCACTCTAGAATACCTGACCCCTTTTACTGTCTTTTCCTGATCTTCGAAATGGCCCTTATTAGCTGCATTTGTTCTTGATCAATTACTTCTCCTTCCTCTTCTACATTTGAACCTTCTTCCTCTCCTTCATCCTCGCTTTCCTCCCTTGGGTTTAACCCTCTTCTCAACTACTCTTGTAACACATCAATCTGTCTCTGGAGGGCTACCAGTGTATCTCTTCCACCAGCATCTCTGCTGCCTTGACCACCTCTGGCACCACCATGCCTACCAGGCATCACTCTTGGAGGCACCCTTTTTGACCTCGACCCACAACCACGGTCCTGGTGCAAACTACCTCACGATTGGCGATCTGTCCACACACTCAAGGAAATCCGCTCTGATACCACTTGATGAGGGCACAACCCAAGACACAAAAAATAACCCACAAACAAGAGAATAATTTTATTATTCAAAAAATGGAGCTTCTTACATGTAGAGGATCTCAAATCCCCAAGTTCTACAACACATGCAAGCTACAGAAAGCTACAGAATAACCCTTTCACAATATGCGAGCTTGTCCCCCATTAAGTTACCCAAAAATACTAGAAACCCACCCATAAATAGAGATCCTCTTTAGTTTCGAGCCAAAACAACATTAAAATTTGATTTTAGGTAGTTTGGCACCAAAAATTACAACTTGAAGTTCAAATTTCAAAAGTACATTTGCAATTGTATCTTCTAGAAAGTGCGCCAACTTCTCGGGGCCATAACTTTTGATTTGAGGCTCTGATTCGTGAACCGTTTGAACTGTTGGAAAGGTCTCAAAGTCAAGAACATGCTTATGATTTTCTATGCTGATTTTGGCAAGTTTTGGGGCCATTCCAGAAGCTCTAAATACCTCAAATCCAACTCGAAAGATTTTCAGGTGCAAAAATTAGAAACTAAAACTACAATATCTTTCAACCCAGGAATAGAAAATAAAAACCATAAATTGGGAATTTTATTATGATGAAAAGGGTATCCAAAAATGTGAAAACATCTGAAAAATAATAAACTTGAAATTTAACTATTTTTGGGTGATGCAAGATTGCCCTTACACCACTGGATGCTCCTCAATCAGGGAGCACGGCCAAAATTCTACTTTTTAGGAAGTGTCCACTTAGAAAATTAGTAAGAAATCAAATATTCATTAAAAAATTATCAAAAAAATTGTGCATCAACTAGATACTGTTAGCTAACTTTTGACCATACCGATTAAAAAATTACTAAAAAAAAGTTCACTGTGCTCAGGTCATACAAGAGTTGCTATGTTATTTTTTTTTGATAAAAACAGCACCAATTTGTGTACATCCCTCTATTGAACCCCTTAATCTCAACCATTTTCAAAATAAATTAGTAGTTTAGAAAGTAGACTCAGAGCACTTTGATCTTTATTTTTGTTCCATCTCAAAATTTTGAGTGTAAGTATCCTCAATTTCACGTCCAAGGTCAGCATTTCCTGATTTTAGAAAAAAAGTGGCCAGTTAAGCCCCCTTTTTGGGAACCATCTTGGTGCACTTACCCCATGGATAGTTAACCATCATCGCTAGTGCATCCATCCTGCATCCACAAACCATCAAAATTCTACACATCATCTCACCATGCATTTTCATCATCATAATATAGATCTGTTAGTCTAAGCATCTCATAAAATCATACATTTGCATAAAACATCTATTGCATAATGATATAGGCATTATCACATCATCCATCTCACATGCATTACATTATCATTTTAAGTTGTTTAGGATAATATATATTGGTTATTCTAAGCATCTTGAAACCATCTCATTTGCATCATCATCACAACCATCCATTTTGAACCTCTTTATCGTGAGATCAACCCTCAAATCGAATATTTTTTATCGATCTCTTGAGGGGGTAATGTACTAATGTACTTTTTTCCACTGGGGCATCCAAGAAAATAAAATAAAAATTGAATTTTGATTGCAGCAAGTTTATTCTTTGAACCAACGCAACAAGTACATTTCTTCAAAGAGGGGAAAAATTTAGACAATTAAAATATGCATACATTTCAATTTACCATTTTTAATTGAATAACCTTTATTTAATTAAATAGATTCACTTTATTTAATTAAATCATTACCTCATTTCATTAAATAGATCAATTTTTAATCAAATCCTAACATTCCATCTTTTATAAATCATCTCCTAAGTTCATCTCCTTTAAATAAATTAAGCTTTATCTTACATCACCCTTTTAATTAAATAAAGCAAACTTTATTTAAGTAAATCTCAAATTCATATTCCTCCTTTTTTATTTAAATAAATCCAAGTATTTAAGGAAAATGGGTCAAAATAATTTAATTATCATCTTAAGTTAATCAAACTATGATTAATCTAATCTAATCACCCATCACATCCTCTAGCTTTTCCCACTTGCACAAATAAAGCATTTTAATTTATTTATTAAAATCCTCATTTTCCCTCAACAATGCATCTTTGGAGAATATTCCTCAAGTTTGAATTTGAAAACAAGTTGACTTGTCCCTTCCAACATGGAAATAATTTCCCTCTTACATGTCCCCCACTTGGAATTTAAGTCTTTTTTCTCCCTCCAACAAGCCAAATTTGAATTTGAAAAGGCCAACTAGCCTCATTTATTGCCACATTGACCAAAACTTGCACATCCTCCATCCACTCACAAGGTGACAAGTGGCTCCTTCTTATTGGCTAGATCTTTATCCCACATTACTCTCTTTTGGGAACTCTTAGCATTTGAGATTCTATAAATAGAAGGATTATTCTTCAACAATCCATCCACAATCTTCATGCAAAGTTACTCTCTTCAATTGAGAGCTAGTTTTGTCCATTTCACTCCATCTTCAAAGCATTTTATCATTGAGCTTGTAAAGGATTGGGAAAGGTTCACTTTGCACAAGTGACACCAATCCACTATGGAATAGGTACATGTCATGCTTTTATATATCTTTTGATCATCCTTGTTATTTGTTGCATTTTGGAGCATGATATGTTATTTCATAGGAGTATTCATAGATTTGCATGTGTATAAACTAACTCCACTGATGAGTGTTGGAGATTGATCATTTGCATATTTAGGGATGCTTCAAAAGGTATGATAAAGTACAAGTCCATTGTCATTATTGCAAAAATAATGGGCATTATTTAAGTGAATGTAGGAAGAAGCAATATGATTCTAGGTAGAAAAATGCAAATTTTACAAAAGAAAATGAAAATCAAGGCAATATGTTTTTAGCCTGTAATGTTTCACAAGAAAAACAAATGGATGTGTGGTTTTTAGATCCTAGATGTAGCAATCATATGACAGGGAATGCAAAAATATTTTCTAGTTTAGATGAAAATGTAAAATATGATGTCAGATTAGGAAATGATAACAAAGTTTCATTTATTGGAAAAGGGAAAATTGAAATTCTAACTAAGACGGGGGAATTTTTTTTATTTCTGATGTCTATTATGTCCCTGGGTTAAAACATAATTTTATGAGCATTAGGTAGCTTGTTCAAAAGGGATATAGAGTATTTTTAAAAAATGGAGAATGCACAATCATAGATAAATACCCCAACAATCAACTTATTGCAAAAGTCCAAATAAAAAACAATAGCATATTCCCCCTTAGGATACAACAAGATTTGAAAGAAAAATTTTATCAAACACAACAACTAGTAGACAAAGAGAAAGGTGCAATAGTCACCCAAACAATATTCCAAGCTGAAATTAAGGATGAAAATTGGTTATGGCATCTATGATTTGGACACCTAAACTTTGGAGGTTTAAACTTGTTGCATAGAAAGAACATGGTAAGGGGATTGCCACTCATAGAGAAACCAACAAGGTTGTGTGAAGGATGTATTATGGGAAAACAACATAGGGAATCATTACCAATAGGAAATTCAATGAGGGTAGCAACACCATTAGAGATTGTCCACTCAGATTTATGTGGTCCTATGTAAACAACATTAGTTGGTGGAAGATATCATTTCATGACATTCATTGATGATTACATAAGTAAAACTGATGAGGGAGAAAACCTGAGACACAGAAATACACTCACAAAATAGAGAATAGTATTTTCTATTAAAATATGGAACTCTCACATGTAGAGGATCTCAAATCCCCGTGCTATGTATTACATGAAAATTACAGACTTACAGAAAATTACCCAGATTTCCCTTTCGTAGCATGCAAACTTCTTTCCCAAAAAAGTTATCCAAAAATCAGAAACTAGCCCATAAATAGCCCCTTTTCCCTTTGGAGCCAAAAACAACATTTCAGTTCTGAGTTTTGGTGGTTTGGAGCCAAAATTACAATTTGAAATTCTAATTTAAATTCACATTTGAAAATTAGTACATTTCTAAAATATGCACCAACTTCCGGAAGCCATAACTTTTAATCCGACTGTTGGATCTTCAATGATAATACATTTTCAGAAAGCTCTCAAGAAGACAATTTTCTGTGGCATCTACTTTTGTTTTTCCGCAAATTTTTCGGCCCATCCAGGACCGTTTAGTGCCTCAAACTAAGCTCGGAAGGTTTTTTAGGGCAAAAAGTAGAAACTGGGACTTGAATAACTTTCAAACCGTGAATGATCTTGACCTAATTCTTTCACCAAAGTGCTCATTTTTCTATCCTAAACCTTCCCATAAATTTCTTTCTTCCCACGCCTTTAAATTTATACCTGCTAAAAATAGCAGTTGAGCATAAAAAGTGGAAAAGTAGTTTTAAAAGTTGGAAACTCTTATTCGATGAAAAGGGTATCTAGAAATGCAAAAACATCTACAAAAAGCAAACAACAAGAACATAAATGGACAACATCATTTTGGGTGATGCAAGATTGCCCTCACACCACTTGATGCTCCTACATCAAAAACATTGGTTTACTTCTTAAAGCATAAGAATGAACCATTTGATTACTTTTGCCAATTCAAGGCTTTTGTGGAGAAGCAAAGTGGGCACTATATCAAAGCATTAAGAACAAATAGAGGAGGCGAGTATGTTTCAAATGAATTCCTAAAATTTTCCAAAGATAATGGCATTCACAAACAATTTATTACAAGGTACACACCTCAACAAAATGGTGTAGTTGAAAGAAGGAATAGAACAATCATGGAAATGACAAGGAGAACTAAAGGCTAAACATTTATCAAATGAGTATTGGGCTGAAGTTGTTTCATATATAGTCTATATAATGAATAGATGTTAAAGAAAGAGTCTAAAGAATATAATTCTGAAATAAGCATGGAGTGGAAGGAAACATAATGTTGCTCACATGAGAGTATTTGGATGTGTGACATGTGCACATGTCCCAGATGAATTGAGAAAGAAATTAGACAAAAAAGTAGAAAGTTGTATATTTGTGGGATATAGTGAAGAATGAAAGGCATATAAGCTATACAATCTAATAACCAAACGGGTAATAATTAGTAGATATGCTTAATTTATTGAACATGAAGCATGGGATGGGAGCATAGAGAAAATAATGAATGTAACAAGTATATGTCAAGAAGATGGAGAAGAAATAATACCAGCACACATCCCATCAAATGTTAATCCTCCTACTCCCATTCAAGCACAACAAAGTGGTCCTCAAGTGACACCTTCAACAAGTACAAGGAAAACCTCATGAATTCAAGAAAACATACCTTCAAGTGTAAAACAAACACCAATAGCAATAGGAACTCATAGTTCAATCCCATCAAGTCTATGTTCTATAAGTTCAAATTCAAGTGATATGTCAAATCCAACCTTGGCAAGTAGAAGAAGATAAAAAATCAAAATTTTAGGAGATATTTATGAGAAAAATGAAGGTGAGAACAACACAGGTCTAAATTCTATTTATGCATTATATTCACATGTTGATGATGATCCATTTCATTTTGAAGATGCAATTAAGGATGAAAAATAGATAAATGCAATGGATGAAGAAATAGATGCTATGGAAAATAATGAAACATGGGAGTTAGTGAGTCTTTCAAAAGGAAAATAAGTTATAGGAGTAAAGTTGTTGTATAAGACAAAATACAATGTAGAAGGAAGAATTGAAAGACATAAAGCAAGATTGGTTGTCAAGAGATAAAAACAAAAACTAGGTAGAGACTATGATGAAACATATGCTCCCATTGCAATAATGGAAAAAATAAGGGCAGTCTTAGCAATAACAACTCAAATGGATGTAAAGTTAGAATTTTTAAATGAAGTATTGAAAGAGGAGGTGTATATAGAATAGCCACCTTGATATGAGGTTGAACAAGGAAAAAAAGCGAAAATGTATAGGTTGAGAAAGGCACTCTATGGTTTGAAGCAAGAAATGCGAGCACGGTACAAAAAAATTGATACATATTTCTTGAGGAATGAATTTAGCAAAAGTGATGGTGAGCCTACTCTCTACATCAACTAATGTGATGGAAATATCTTAATTGTTGTGTTTTATGTAGATGAATTAATATTCATGGGGAATGATGATATCCTCATTGCTGATTTCAAAGAAACCATGAAAAAAGAATTTGAAATGACTGATTTAGGGCTGTTAAGATACTTCCTAGGCATATAAGTGCAACAAAAGAAAAATGGTATTTTTATTTGTCAATCAAAGTATGGAGATTATATCTTGAAGAGGTTTAAGATGCAAAACATCAAGTCTACTCCAACACCAACCATAGGTCTGAAATTAAGTAAAGATGATTGCAACAACAATTTCAATCCAATCATATACAAAAGCATGGTTGGAAGTCTAATGTATTTGACTACAAAAAAACCTTATATAATGTATGTAGTGAGTTCAATTTCAAGGTTTATGGAGACCCCAAAGGAGACACATTGGTTGATAGAAGAGAAAATTCTGAGATATGTGAATGAAACAAAGGGCTGTGGCATTTTATACAATACAACAAATGACTTTAAGATGGTAGGATACACATACAGTGAATGGGTAGGATGTTTAGATGATAGAAAGATCACATCAAGTTATGCATTTCATTTGGGTTTGGGAGTCATTTCATGGGCTTCTAAGAAATAGCCAATTGTTTCTCTATCTATAGCTGAATCTGAGAATGTAGCAACAATAGAGGTAGCATGTCAAGTCATATGGATGAGAAGAATTTAAAAAGATTTAAGGCATGAACAAGAACTTGGGTCAACTAAAATCTTTTGTGACAACAATTGAGTACTTGCACTATCCATGAACTCGGTCTTTCATAAAAGAAGCAAACATATTGATATGAGGTATCATTTCATAAGGGAATTAATTAATGATGGTGAAATTACTTTGAAGCATTGCAGGTCTGAAAAACAGTATACTAATATTTTTACAAAGTCATTGGAAAAGGAGAATTTTGTGCATCAAAGAGATAGCTTGGGCAGCGTGGATGGTGGCAATTGTGATTAAGGGGGAGTGTTGTAAATAATCTCAACTAACAGCATTAAATCCCTCCATCGTAGAATTTCATTTTTGGTCCCCAACAAATTTTGCAAATCTTCTCACATGTGTGAGATTTCATTCCACCAACTAAATGCATTTAAACAATATTTTTGAAAATTCTAAGTGTAGGATAGATTTTGAATTAAGATTCAAATGCATATCATTTTAGACAAGATTTCCTAGCTGCAATATTAAGTATATTTAAATGTTTATTTTCCCTCCTTTTGTTGAATCATACCTAGGTTCTAGAATGGTCTTAGTTTTATTATTAAATGTATGTAGTCATTTTTGTATTGTGGGGTGAATGTGGAAAAGAAGGAAGAGCATCTAGTTGTTGCCATAACATCATTTTCTAAAGCAGTAGTTTGAGGAAGTAGTCATTCTATTGCTGTAGCAATAGCGAGAAATAGGGGAGTTAATTTTTTTTTTTGTAAGTGCAAGCAAAAGAGCAGCAACTCAGTATGTTTTTTTGCGATATCAAATATTGTAAGCATTGAAAATATATGAAATATAAAAATCTACTTGGCTCATTTCTATGTTTGAATTTTTGCACATTATTTTGTTTCCTCCCTATTCTATTTTGTTTTATTTATGTCCTCTATCTCTTCCTTCATCCCTTTCAATTTCAATTCTTAATTGTATCAACACCAAACCAATTATGAGTGTGATCTTCAAATCTTCTTTGAACAACATCTATGGTTGACTTCATTTTTTTCAACTTTTGTGGGCTTCCCTCATATCACGATGTGTGGTGTTGTCCTTCTTACTTGTGCTTTACTTAGCTATGACTCTTTCAGGGGTCCATGCTTTCTCTCCTCCTATAGTGGGCTTAAATTATATTGACAAAGGATTGCGGCCTTTTCAAAGGCTGGGATTTATATTCCTAACACAATTTTACATTGGTAGCTTAGACTAATTTCTTGCAAACAATAATCTTTTGATCTCATCGACCTTGAATCAAATGGTTGGCTTCCTTAGTGACTTCTTTTCTTGGCTAGATTTCCATCTCTTCTTTGTAATTTCACAACTCATTCCAATCTTTGTCTATGATACCAATTGAAAGATAGAATGCTAAAGTTCTTGCACTATACTCAAAATTTAACTAAGAAAAAGAATAATTTTTCTCATAAAATAGTGCGAACAACAAAACTGAATAAAATGATCACTGTAAGATTAAAATTCTGCTACACTTCTCTCTGTATATAAGAGTTTTTAGATAACAACGCTTAAAAGCTGTGATCATGCAAAACTAGCCTCTTAACAATGAAACTCATTCAAGATAAATTAGAAGAGCTACGATTTTCTTTGTTGCTTCTGCAATCAGCTACGATCTCTCCTTTCAAGGAAACAACACAATATACACTTAAAAAACTCTGATCATATCTTTGTTTATTTAATCTCCAAAATCTCTCAACTTTGAACACTTATGCAGCGGCTTAACGAATCCATGGTGCCTGGGAGCTCCTACGATAAGTTCAACATCAACTGTCCCATGATATTCTGCTCTGATATCAATTGAGGGAATAACAATGCACAAAAATTGCTACAACAATGGTTACTATATTCAATAAAATGATTACAAATCTATAAATTTTGAATGCCACTTGTCAAATTCTATTCATGATTACATGATTTGATCAACGGAACAAAAATCAAAAACATTGAATGAATTACATATTACTTGATTATATCAAATAAACAATTCAAAAGATCTATGAATTACATATTACTTCATTACATAGAAGTTTTGAACAATTGAAACACCTTTGAAAACTTATAACTTGACTCCATTTAAATTACAAGGTTTAACAAGTGATATAGTGTGTCATGTTCCTGCCTTGTAGTGAATAGCTTGTAGCAATTTTGTATTGTACAGAGAATTAAATAACTAAGTATTGCATGCATTCTTAAATTACAAAATTGTTAAAGTAGTTGTAGGAAACTAATTTTATAAATTAAATCATATCAACCTCTTGTTTGAAGAAATAGTAAGTATGTCTAAAAAATTTTGAAAATAGAAGATCATTACTTTTGGAGAATATATTAATTAATATCAATCTTGTTTTGGAAATAAACTAATAAATTTGTAATAGTAATTAGTATAATTCGTATAACTAGTAAATGAATATTGTGCTTGATAAAATTATTCATAGACCATTGAGAACTAATTACATGCATTTTGAAAATTAAGAACTTGTTTGAAAGTAGTAAATATTGTAGAAAACAAGTAGTTAGTAGTGTGCATTTGAAGACATTTTAAAAAATACCAATTTTGTTGTGATTATAAAATGAATTATTACTAGTTATACAGGGAAACAAGTTAGAGCTTAATATTTTTTTAAAATGAATAGAAAATGTAGTTTACATGAGTGAATGTTATTAATTATTTTTTTGTGATTATGCATTCAATTAGTTTTGGAAAATAATATGGCAATGAAATGAATAATTTAGTAATATTTACAAACTATTTTGTGATTTCATTAACATGAATAAGTGTAACTATTTGGAAACACTTAATACTCAATGTCGTTTACAAATTGTTTGAATTAGCAATGTGTAGATGGTGGAAGTTTGTACTAAATTTTTGTGTGCTTGTTAAAGAATATGAAAAATTGTAGAAAAAGTATATACTTAACATATTTATTTGTATAGATAGTAATGTTTACAGTGGAAGTGTAAGACATAAATGATCAAAATATTAGTAATAAGTGTATAGTTTGAAAATTGAAAATTAATTAAGTAATTATAGAAAACTAATTAGTTATATTAAATAAAATTAACCAAATGTTTAACAAAATAGTAAGTAGTAGTAAATATGCGCTTATTAGTTTTCAAAAATGTTTGAAATAATAATACTATTTTTTTTTTGGAATATAAATTAAATTATTACTAATTATTTAGGAACAAATGTTACAAGTTGATAATTTATGTTTTTATGTACAAATTTTACTTTGCATGAACAAATTATTTTAATTAGTTTTATGATTTGAGTAAGACTAATGATTTAGGCTAAAAAAATCAACTTTATGGAAATATTAATCAACTTTAGGTAGAAATAAAGGCCAGCATTGGGCTACAATTTTAGAAATTAACTATGTAGTCAGCGCATGTGTACACATGAGCCCTTGAACACATCTCACATGAATGGTCCAAACAACGTTAGTCAAACTCTTCTGTTTCCCTGACACACTTGTACCTATCAAGTATGAGAAACAAACACATGACTGCAGAAGTCACGACTAAAACAAGAGGCTGAGGTTAGTGGTTTGGAGCATTTCCAATACCTCATGATGTGTAAACAATGAACAACTATAAATGGAAATAGTTATATATGTTTCAGTGGAATGGATAGGTTCAAAGCGTCAAATGTCTACATAGATACTGAAAATGGAAAGGGTTTTACATGTATAAAAAAAGGTGAAGGAAAGAACTATTCAAAAGGAAAATGACATTTGCTTAAGGAGAACCCAATTTTCCAAAATGTGATAGAGGTAAGTTGTTTTTGGATTGTGAACTACTAGAAATTGAATCTAGAAGAAGTTAGAGTATTTTGTAAAACCTGATTCAAAAGTTTATAAAAGCGGAGTGGATGTGTAAAAGTAATTGGTGTAGGAAAATGTCGTTAAGTGTGAATGTATTAAGTGCATTTTGTTAACATTGTCCTTGCAACAAGAACCATTTTTTGGGATTGGAGTGGAGACAAAGATATGTCGAGCTGCAAAGACATTTGGTTGTTAAAGCAAACAGTGGAAGGTCAGAGCATGAAATTTTTTTGTAGATTTTTTTGCAAGGAACTCTCATTATTGAAATGTGTGTTAAAACTATGCAAATTGTTTGATTTTGTTCAATTTTTGCTATTGAAAAAAATGCCATTATCAAAGTCTATGTGGACTCATTTGCAAAAATAAGAGAAATCAGTAAAAAAACCCACAAGCTCTTGAACAAACTAAAATGAAAGGTGATTAAGAACAAACAAAATCTAGTAGTTGCCTAGGATTTCATGAATTAGTTGTCTGTTCATTGAATGTGCAGTGAAAAAATATCAAGTTTTATAAATGCACATGCAAGTCATTTAGCAACAGTGTAGTTTTTCAAAATAATGATTATGGAAAAATACAACCTGTAAGTGTATTCATTAATGGCTTGCCTACACATAGACTAACTTAATCCTACTTAGGAATTCATTGTTGTATGACTCATTGGCATAGACTGGATATTTTCCTCATAAGCTTCCCAGCTAGTTCATAGACTGGATATTTTCCTCCTGCTTGGATATTTCTCCTTTATAAATTGACCCCTTGACCCCTTGACCCCTGGCTGTCTAATACCATAGGCTGAGTTTATGCATTTTATCTCCATTGTGCTTGTTCAGAATCCATGTCATCCATGATTCTTTCATGGTATCAGAGCCACTCAAGGTTTTAGCATGCCATAATGTTTGAATTTCTTGCATTTTTCTCCTTTCATCCTTGCACATTTGTAATCTGCAGGAAAGGAAACTTGACCCAGTTTTTCCATGTGTGTTGCCACCGTGATCTTATGTTGAGGGTGTGTTTTCCTGCATATGCCTGATTCTCTCAGTTCTCTGTGGCATCTATGTCAAGCATCGAATAGCTGTGAGGGTGTTTTGTGAATTGGGAAGTTGCGTATAAGGTGAGAAGGTGTGATTCACCTTGTTTTATTTTCTCTACTCGCTCTCAGCGACGTAGCCACACCAGGAGCAGTTTCTTTTTACCAACAAAGGGGAGTGTTTTTTCCTCAATTCATTTTCTCATGGGACATGTGCCAAGTCTGCTCATGTGCTAATTTCTTTGTAGAGTCAAACCGAGGACAAGCAAGTGCGGCAAGTTTGTTGGAATATTTTTTTGCAGGGTTTGTGATTTCTTACTTGAGCCACGATTTCTTTTGATGGATCAAACCAAGGAAAGGGTGCCACGATTTTTTTGGGTGCATTGGCTTGGAATTTTGATTTGAAGGACTGCTTGAAATTGCGTCTTTTATCAAAGGCTGTGATTCAAGTAGTTTTTCATTAGCAGAGACCAAATAGATTTTGTACCTCTTTCTAGATTAGGGTAGTTTATCTTTTGGCTAGCATAGGGCTACGATTCTTACTCTTTTTTCTATCTTCGTTGCCTAGCAGCGAACAAAGGTAAAGGCTGCGTAGAACCTCCAGGAGACAAAGGTAAATCACATGTTCCTCATCTAGATCAATAATTCGCATTGAAATCTGAAGCATCGGTTACCTTCTCCAAATTTTATCCCTTGGTCACATGGGCAAAAGCCTCTCTTTTAATTTTTTTTCCTCATTCTGACTTTTCGGTGCATTGCAATTTTATCTAACAATCTATGAAATTTATTTGTGAGGATCTATTTTGTAAAGGGAAAATTTTTCAAAGTGTAATAACTTTTGCACCATCACTAAGATTTGAGTTTCATTTTTTTGTAAAAGTACATTTTGTTTTTTCGACAAAACCAAAGAGCATCTTATCACACTATCTCTATAAAGCGCTAGCTTCTATCTCTTTTTGGGTGATTTAGAATCACTCCTATAAAGTTCCAACTTGGGGGGAAACAAATAATCAAGGGGGGTATTATGTGTGGTTCATTTTCAAACTTCTTTGAGAAGTGCTTGTGTTTGTTACGTTTTTTCACTTCTACATGCATTTCTAATTTCTTCTTTTTCACAATTCTATAGGAAACTATCTAAGGAAAAGAAATATGGAATCTAATGTTATTAAAGTTCCCTTAACACATTTCAATTGTCATGATTGGAATGTGAATGTAATTCTTGTACTTAAGAACAAAGGCTTATATAGGATAACTGTGGAAACAAAGAAAGAACCTAATATGGCTAAAGACAAATAATTTTTTTTTAATAAGTGTGATCAAGAATTTGGCTTTCTATGCCTAAATTTGTCTCATCATTTGTTGTTCCATGTTGACAATTTCAAAACACCCATCCAAGTTTGGGAAGGTCTTGACAAGCTTTTTGTGAAAATAGATGAACTTAGAATCCATGAGTTGGAAAATCAAAACTTAGGTCTTAGTCCTAGGAATTTTTGAACTTTACAAGACTTTTTTACTAAGTTCAAATCCTTGAAGTTGCACTTAAAAGATTGTGGAATTGAAAAGAAAGAGGATCAATTAATACTTTTTGTACTTTCCAAGCTAGGTTCATAATTTTTTGTGTTTGTATCAACTTTTTGCTCTACTAAAAGGGCTCTTGAAACCTCATGGTTAATGCCCACACTTGATAACTTCATTGCTAACCTCACAAGGGAACAAGAAAAGTTAATTCAAAATTCAAATGGGTACTTTGAAGTCTACTAAACCTCAAGCCCTACTTGTAGGGAATGAAACACATCAAACTTAAAAAGGGGAGAAGAAGAACACTAAAAAGGAAAAGGACGTTAAGAAAGAAAGTAGAATTGACAACTCCAAAAGGACTCTCAACATAAAAAGAGAGTTGCATGCACCTTTTGTAAACATCTTACACATGATTAACATCATTGTATGAAGAAAAAAAATGAATTTCTACTACAAATTCTTAAAAAGAATGATATAGGGCTAATTGATTCTATCAAGGCATCTTCATCAAATCAAGATAATACTAAGGATAAAGAGAAATCAATTGGAAAAGCCTTAGTTTCTAAAGTATCTTTATCTCCATCATGGATTCTAGACTCTAGTGCTTTGCACCATATGGGTTCTTCACAAGCTGTCTTTTCATCCTTAGAACCATCAAGTATGTCCATGATCACCTTAGGTGATGATACTCCCACATTGGTAAAGGGAGAGGGTCTTTTGAAGTTGAAGGAGGAACATTTTCCAATATTGTAAGTTTACCTTCACTCTCAACTAATCTCCTTTCAATGTATCAAATAACTCATTTAGGGAAGGGAATGAGAGTACACTTCTCTCTAGATTCAGTTGAGATAAGAGAATTACAAAGCAACAATTTGGTAGCAATAGGAGAGGAAAATCACCAATCTAGATTATATACCTTCTCCCATTTTTCCACAAAAAATTCCCCAAAAGCACTACTAACTCATTCAGATGAAGTTAGCAAACTATGGCATGAGTGGTTTGGCCATTTTTAATACCACTATGTTGAACAACTATGTCAACATAATATGGTTATGGTTATCTAGAAATTTTTTTTGACAGAGGTAAATCATGGAGAGCAACACATGTTTTAGAACTTATTCATAGTGATGTTTCAGGGGCTTTTCCCCATCTATATTTTACAAAGGCTAGATATGTTTTCACCTTCATTGATGATTTCTCACATTTTATGTGGGTCTAATTTCTTAGGGAAAAATCAAAAGTGTTTGAGTCTTTTGAAGATTTCAAAGCTCTTGTTGAAAAATGATTAGGTAAATTCATCAAGGTTCTTCGAATATGTAATGGGAGAGAATACGTCAACAATAGTTTAAGAGAATTTTTGTATATTAGGGGGGATAGATTTGTAGGGAATAGTTCCTTATACCCCACAAGAAAATGGTGTTGCAAAATGTAAAAATAGATCTTTAAAAGAGACGGCTAATTGTATGATTCACTCTAAGGGCCTCCCACCATCATATTGGGAAGAAGCAATCAACTGTGCATGTTACATAAAAAATAGAGTTCCACATAAAGCCTTAAAGGCTATCACTTCCTTTGAATCTTGGAAAGGATGGAAACCTATAGTTGGTCATTTTAAAGATTTTGGCTTGCATGTCATGGCACACATTCCAAAAGAGAAACGAAAGGCTATGGATCCTCAATCCAAACCTTGCATCATTTTGGGATATATAGATGGTGTAAAAGGATATCACCTACTCCAGCCTACCACACATGAGTTGTTTATTGAGAGAAGTGTTAAGTTTCAGGAAACATCTCTTGAAACTAAACTTGACACTTCTGAACATATTGTGGACTCTTAAGATCATTATTACAGTAATGATTATTTAGATCATTCTCATCAGATTCCTAGTGTAGTATCTTCTTCTTCCAGTTCTCATAGTGATGAGGGTTCATCTTCATCTAGTTTGAGGATTGCATTAGAAGTTAATATATCTGCACCAGACTTACCCACATCTTACACTATACATAGGATAGATATAGGGGTATAGGATTCAACAAATGATAAATGGATTCAAGTAGATTTTCAAGGGGGGCACATGCCTTCTTTGCTTTAGTTTCCAATCTGCAGACATTCCAAGAGGCATCAAGCATACTAGAGTGGGATATTTCTATGGATGATGAATATGATTCCTTGATTAGAAATCACACTTGGGATTTGACTTCACCTCCTAAGGGAAGGAAGATAGTTTGATGTAGGTGGATATATCAAACTAAATTTATAGCAAATGGGTCAGTTGACAAGTACAAAGCATGATTGGTAGCCAAAGGTTATTCATAAGTTGCAAGAATTAACTGTACATAAACCTTTACACCAATTGCTAAGATGACTTGCATCAAATTCACACTTGCTATAGCTACATCACATGGATCTTGAATGTACATTAGATGGATGTGAAAAGTGCTTTTCTTCATAGAGACCTTAAGGAGGAAATATACATGGAACAACCACGAGGTTTTGTTTAGGATTCATCCTTAGTTTATAGACTTAAGATATATCTCTATGGCCTTAAACAAGCTACTAGAGCTTGGTATGCCAATATGGACTCCTACTTCCTATTTTCAATTTTTACTAGATTCCATTCTAATCCTATTGTGTATCTAATGTGGCAAGATGATTCACTTTTGATACTGGTTCTATATGTTGAAGATCTTTTGATTATTGAGAGTACTTCATCTGCCATTTTAGTAGTGAAGACATCACTTTAGGATAGATTTGACATGACAGAAAAGTGGGTTTATTGCACTGCTTCCTTGGAATCAAGATTTCACAGTGAGCTTCGGGCATTACTCTTGCACTGTAACCCAAGTATACTCTTGATCTACTTGCATGGTTTCATATGAATACTTGAAAACCATCTCTGACTCCCTTTCTTTCTAGAGTTAAGCTTGATATTTCTTGTACTACATCATTAGTTGATGCTACATTGTATCGACAACTTTTTGGTAGTCTCATATACTTGACTCATACTAGGTTAGACATTACCTATGCAGTAGGCATGGTTTGGAGATTCATGCCAAAACCTCATGATTTGCATTGGAAAGTAGCTAAGAGGATCCTTCACTATCTTCATGGTACTCTTGGGTTTGGGATTCACTATAGAGTTGGTTCATCACTTGACTTGGCTGGTTATACTGATTCAGATTGGGCTGGTGGCACTGAGCATTGTAAGTCCACTTTAGGTTACAAATTTTCAATTGGTTTAGGTCTTATCAATTGGTCTAGCAAGAATCAGAATGCTATTGCTATATTATCCATAGAGGTAGATTTCAAGGGGTATGTTAACTTAGCTATAGAGGCTATATGGCTTTAAGTCATTCTTTCTGAGTTTGGTACTCCTTTCATGTAGCTTATAGTCATCTATTGTGACAACCAAATTACTATTCAGATATGCAACAATTTGGTTCAGCATCAATGAACCAAACACACAGAGATTCATGTACATTATATTCGAGAGTTGATTCATGGTCAAATCATCAACTTTATCTTTTGCCAATCTTAAGAGCAGGTTGCTAACATCTTCACCAAACCCCTCATTGAGAGCAATTTCATTTATCTATGAGATATTCTTGGTGTGCAGTCTATATCAGTTGACATCATCATCATCCTTAGGGGAGGGCTTTCTAGTCTTCTCCATATTTTCTCTCTTTTTGGAGGATAGTTTTTACCCACTGGGTTTTCTGTCTTACTCTATTTTTTAGAGAGATTGTTTTGTACATGGGTACCTTACTAGGCTAGTAGTCGAGATTCATTTTATCCATTCCCACCTAAGTTATTCTTAAGGGGGGTGTTAGTGTATTCATTAATGGCTCACCTACACACAGGCTGACCTAATCCTACTTAGGCATTCATTGTTGTATGATTCATTAGCATCCAACTAGTTCATAGACTAGATATTTTCCTCATGATTGGATATTTCTCCTTTATAAGTTGACCCCTAGTTGTCTAATACCATAGGTTGAGTTTATGCATTCTATCTTTCCTGTGCTTGTTTAGAATCTATGTCATCCATGGTTCTTTCAAGAGAAAAAAAATCCATAGTGTTTTTACCAATCAAGATTATGAAGAAACAAAATGTAGAAAAATTAGAACACAATATGTTTTTCGCAAAGATGTAGTGAGTAAATCCAAATTTATTGTTGACTGAATTCATTATAAAGAAAGGGAAAGACGATAGGAAAATATGATCTTCCACTTCCATGTTCAACAATTAACTATTGTAGACATGCATAATTGGGCATCATGCATTTAGCTAATTCATATTCATACATTCATTAAATAAATCGAGCTTATTTGATTTATCTCTAAGGCCCTCCATTTAAATTAAATAAACACTATAATTATTCCCCTTAGCTAAATAAATCAAAATATTTATTCAACTAAATCATTATCATTTTCCATCTCCTTTTTAATTTAGTTTAATCCATAAATCTAAGGGAAAATGGTCAAATCAACTAATCCTCTCTTAACTTAACTAAATCAAGATTAAATCTAATCTTAATGAAAGTCCCATCCTCTAGCTTTTCCCACTTGCACAAATAAACAATTTTAATTACTCTATTAAATCTCCATTTTCCATCAACATGGCATAAAAATGAAATATTACCTCAAGTTTGAATTCAAATCCAAGTTGACTTGTCCCTTCCAACATAGCGTTAATTCTCCTCTTACATGTCCCCAACTTGGCATTTAAGCCCCTTTTTCTCCCTCCAACAAGCCAAATTTAAAATTTGAAAAGGCCACCTAATGTCATTTATTAACACATTTACCAAAACTTGCACATCCTCCATCCACTCACATTTGGACAAGTGGATCCTTCCTATTGGTTGAATCTTTGTCCCACATTTACCCACTTTTCATATTTCTTGGTGTAGGAACACCTACCAAGGTGCCAAAGTACAAGCTTATCTTTGAAGTTTCTATTTTAAAATCCTTTTTGTTGTTTTGGTATGGTCTTGTGGATCACCTTATTGGTGGTTGAGGACTTTTTTCTTCTTAGAATAGAATTTGAATAAGTTTGGAGTCCTTTTGTGGTTGATTCCTAAGCTTTAGACAAAAGTTGAAAAACACGCGGTGTTTTACAACAACATGTTTTTGGCCACTCTTAGGCTTGGAGGAGGAAATATAACCATTTCCAATGCATTGTAAAAGGTAATTCTCGACCTTTTATGAGGTTGGAAGCCTTAGGAACTCTTGAAGTTATATGCAAACAATAAAAATATAGTGATTTTGTGTAAAAAGTTATGTTTTTCCTGTTCTTGCCCTTGTGTATTACTGCTAAATTAGTTGAAATAGGAATTTTGTAGGTTCAAAATATGTAGTAAGGACACCGGAACTTCTTTTTTGACACATTAATTAGTTTTCTCATTGCTTTTTTTCCCCTTTGTAAATTATGTGTCTCTTTCTTTAGTTTTGTTTTGACTAGTAAATTCAATAACATGGAGGTTTAGAATGCACTCCCACTGTACTAGGAAGTATGGAAGCAATGGGAATGTGGCTAAACCCCATCCTTGTACATAGGTTAGTAGTAGAGGTTTGTAGGAGTTCAAGGAGCATGCAAAGAGTCTATTCCTAGGCAAGCAAACTATGCCCGGTTAAGGAAAAGATAGTGTAACACAGTCCAAACATGGCAAGGGTGCTGAATGCCCAACAAGGCGGGGTGTGAGATGATTGCAGGAGCCTTCACCAAGGTTGGAAAGAAGGAAAAACTTTTAATTTTTCATCTGGAGGCTAGAAGGAACAAAACAGTCCAAGAAGAGGTCAAGAAAAACCCTAGTTCTTGCAAGAACAGGGTACATCTATGTACGGACAGGAAAAGGGACCAAGATCTTAAAAATTAGTTAGATCATGGAATTTGAGTGAAGGTACCTGAAGGGAGTTTGGCCCAACTAGTTTAAGTAGTGAAGTTCTAAAAAGTTTTAGCTGAGTGAGGAGGCTTAAAAAGGGCTCAAACCTTGTATCTTGCCCAAACCCTAGACTAGGGTTTTTTGAAAGTGATAGAGAAGTAGTGCATGAAGGTTGAACAAAAACCTTTCCTAGGAATTTTTGAGACCATGGAAGCCTATACACACCCCTGCAAATAAGTTAGGAGGAATTAGAGGTAATATAGTCTTTAAATGGATTAAGGGCTAGGGAGAGTGAAGAGAGGAAGAGCACCAAGTTGGCTTGGTAGCAGCAAACTAGAAATGATAGCAGGGTTGGCTAATGAACCAGGGGTGCCTAAATAGTAGAGGACCTACAAGTTGAGTGGTGGATGAAGTAGCACCAAGGGGGTTATCAATTTGTGACCTAGAGCATTGAGCCAGTGATTGACTCAATCCAACCCTGTCCCTATCAGATTGGTATCAGAGCTGAGTAAAAGATTTGGGAAAGCAGCTTATATGTCAGAAGTTGAGTCAAGTGAAACTCCCAACATGGTGACAAATGCATAATTAGCCAAGAGGTTTGAAGAACAAGAAGAGGAAAACAAGTCCCTAAAAGAAAGAATAGAGCAACTGGAGAAAGCATTGAATGATGCAAGATTGGAAGGAAAGGTACCAAAGGAAGAAGAGGTTGCAGAGGAGGAAAAAGTCCCTGAACCTGACCCTATTTTGGAGGAGGAGCCCTTCTTGAAGGCATTGAAAGCCTTGAGTGGAAAAGGACTTGAGGGCATACCACTGTTCAATGGAAAGATGGATCCTAAGTTGGTCATGGATTGGATAGATGGAATGGAGAACCACTTTGAATGTGATGGAGTCACTGAAGCACAGAAAGTGAAGGTTGCTAAATCAAGGTTGAGAGGATCAGCTTTGACATGGTGGAAATTTGTTCAGACTGAATGGGAGAAAGAAGGAAAACAACCCATAGCAACTTGGAAAGGAATGGTTGCTAAGGTGAAGGAAGCCTACATGCCAGATGACTATGAGATTTAGTTGCACAAGAAGAGGCAAAGTCTAAGGAAAAAAGATCAAGATGTCAACACCTATATTGAAGAGTTCTAGAAGCTTTGCTTGAGATCAAATGTGACAGAGGATGAGAGCCTGAAAGTGGCTAGGTACCTTAATGGCTTGAAGTGGAACATTTAGGAAGAGATGGCTTTACTGAGTCCCAAGAGAGTCCACCAATTTTATCAGTCGGCGATAAAGATTGAGGAAAGGAATAAAATAAAGCATGATTAGTCCTCTAAGGGCAGAGGAAAAGGTAGAGATCAAAGAGGATAGCGTGGTGGTTACCAAGGAAGAGGTAGTGACCAAAGAAACCAAGGAGAATCAAAACTCACTGAGCATGGAGGTGAAACATCATCAAGAGGAGGATTTAATAGAGGAAGAGGACCTCAAGGAGGTTCAAACAGAGGAAGAGAAGCAGGCAGAAGTAACTCCTACTTTGCCACCATGAAATGTTATCACTGCAATCAGCTAGGTCACCCTGCTTATAGGTGCCCGGAGAAAGCTTCTTCTTCAAGCAATGAAAAGAGAGTGGCCTATGCACAAGAGGACACCATGAGTGTCAAATCACCTAATATTATTCATATAGAATCAAAAGTAGGAGAAGTCTGATGTTTAACAGGGTTTTGATCAGACAACTAGTCAAAGAAGAACCCAAGCAAAGGAGAGCTTTGTTTAGAGCAAGGTGCAAGATATTTGGTAAGGTATGAAAGGTCAATCTAGATTCTATTTATATAGATAATATCATCTCTGAGGAGGTAGTAAAGAAGTTGAAATTGGAAACCAAACCCCAAACTAACCCTTAAAAAGTCACATGGTTGAACAAAGGGCAGAGTGTTCTAGTGAATGAGCAGGTAACAGTGAAATTTTCAATTGGAGGATATAAGGACAAGTTGGTTTGTGATGTACTACCCATGGATGCATGCCATATTCTACTTGGCAAGCCATGGCAATATGATAGAGGTTCTATATATCATGGAAAGGAGAACACCATTGAATTCAAGAAGGATGGAAGAACCTTCAAGCTACAATCATTGACTGAGGATGATGAGGGGCAGTCAAAGGTACCTAACATCATGTTGAGCAGTGGCAAGGAGTTCATTAAGGATCTACACCAAGGTAATGAAGGATATGTGATCCTAATGCAGTCAAAAGATGAAGAAAAGGCTGAGAAGACAATCATACCTGGAACAGTTCAAAGGCTGCTAGAAAAGTACAAGGAAATTGTCAGTGATTGTACACCTGCAACCCTACCTCCAAGGAGAGCTATAGGCCATCAAATTGATTTCATACTTGGAGCATCCTTACCTAACAAGGCAGCATAAAAAATCACACCATATCAGAATCTTGAAGTGGCTAGACAAGTGAAGGAGTTGTTGGATCAAGGCTTGATTCAAAAGAATATTAGTCCATGTGCAGTCCCAGTGGTTTTGGCAACAAAAAAAGGTTGTAAGTGGAGATTATGCACTGATTCTAGAGAAATTAATAGAATCACAATTAGGTATAGGTTTCCTATTCCTAGAATTGAAGACTTGCTGGATTGTCTTGGAGGTGGAAAATTCTTCACCAAGTTGGATCTTAAGAGCGGGTACCATCAAATTAAAATCAAGGAGGGTGATGAATGGAAGAAAACTTTTAAGACAAATGATGGCTTATATGAGTGGAAAGTGATGCCATTTGGCCTCTCAAATGGCCCTAGCACATTCGTGAGACTAATGAATGAGGTGCTTAAGGATTTCATAAGGATCTTTGTAGTAGTTTATCTTGATGACATACTGATTTTCAGTAAGACAGCAGAAGAACATTTGAAACATGTGGAGATGGTTCTTAAAAAGCTACAAGAAGAATAGTTAGCAATCAACCTTGAGAAGTGTGAATTCTTCAAACAAGAACTTGTGTATCTAGGCTTTGTGGTATCCCAAGGAACGTTGAAGATGGATCCAAGCAAGGTGGAAGCCATCCTAAACTGGCCTACACCAACCATAGCAATAGAGGTAAGGAGCTTTCATGGTTTAGCTTAGTTTTATACGAAATTCATAAGGAATTTTAGTGGTATATGTGCACTAGTTCTAGATACTATTAAGGGTGGTCTAAAAACAAAGTTTAATTGGACTCAAGAGGTTGATAAAGGGTTTGAAAAGCTAGAACAAGAAGTGGAAACTCAACCAATTTTGTTATTGCCTAGTTTTGATAAGTTGTTCATAGTTGAGTGTGATGCAAGTGGAGTAGTAGTAGGAGGAGTACTTAGTCAAGAACGTAGGCCTGTAGCCTTCTTTAGTGAAAATTTCAATGAGGCCAAGAAAAATTACTTTACCTATGATTTGGAATTATATGCTTTAGTGCAGTCCCTTAGGAAGTGGAGGCATTATTTGTTGCCCAAAGAGTTTGTGGTCTTCACAAATAACTAGGCACTTAGTTACATCAACACCCAAGAGAAGCTGAGTAATAGACACTTGAAATGGATGGAATACATCCAAGCTTTCACTTTTACCATCAAGCATAATAAGGGACAAATGAATAAGGTGGCAGATGCATTAAGCAGGAGAATGTTGATAGTGCAGGAAATACAGCTGAAGAGCATTGGATTAGAGAGTTTCAAAGACCTCTATGGTGATGATGAAGACTTTTCAGAAGCCTACAAGGTATGCTCTGATTTTGAGAATCATTTTCATAGTCAGTATGCTGAGTATACATTGAAAAATAGAATATTATTCAAGGGTAACTAGTTATGTGTTCCAAGAGGATCAATGAGGGAAAATTTGATCCAAGAGAAACATAATGGCAATCTTAGTGGGAATTTTGGAATAATAAAACTTTAGAGCTAGTACAAAGATTCTATTACTGGCCTAAGTTGGCAAGAGATGTTAGGAAATATGTGGAGTGGTGTGTTGTTTGCATGAAATCCAAAGGGGGAGCTAGAAATGCTGGTTTGTATCAACCTTTACCCATTCCTAATAGACCATGGGAGTGTGTGAGCATGGATTTTGTGGTAGGCTTTCCAAAGACCAAAACTGGTTTTGACAATGTTTATGTAGTTGTGGATAGATTTAGCAAGATGAGTCACTTTATCCCTTGCAATACTACACATGATGCAAGTTACATACCCCATCTCTTCTTCAGGGAAGTTGTAAGAATCCATGGATTTCCATTGAGCATTGTATTAGACAAGGATGTGAAATTCATGAGCCATTTTTGGAAGACTTTATGGAGTAGATTGGGTACCAATCTATCATTTGGATCAGCATACCATCCCTAGACTGATGGACAAATAGAGGTGGTTAACAGAGTGTTAGGTAATCCTTTAAGTTGTCTAACAAAGGAGTGTGGACAGACATGGGATGTGGTGATTTCTCAAGCTGAATATGCCTACAATGACAATATCAATAGAACTACATGAAAAAGTCCTTTTGAGGTTGTGTATGGGATGCACCCAAGAGGAGTTTGTGAACTTAGAGACCTTGGATCTCAAGAAAATAGGAGTGGACATGTAGAAGACATCACTCAAACAATGAAAGAGATTCATGAGCAAGTCAAACAAACAGTTACAGCAGCAACCCAAAAGTTGAAGGAAAAAGCTTATTTGAAAAAGAGAGATGTGCAATTTGTAGTTGGGGACTATGTTATTGTTCACCTCAACAAATCCAAATTGCAGAAAGGGATGTCCACCAAGTTGAAAATGAAGAGAGTGGGTCCATACAAGGTGTTGGCCAAATATGGCAAGAATGCCTATAAGGTGGAATTACCATCAGATTTGGGCATCTCTCTAGTGTTAAACATTGCTGATTCGATCAAGTATAAGGGAACAGTCAATGATGAGGTTCAGAAAAGTCATAAAATCTTCAAAGACATCAGTAATGTATGCCTACCTAATCATGAGCAGCCTCAGGCATAGCAAATCTTGGAGTCCAGAGTGCAAAAGTCTACAAGGAATAAGGTATACATGGAGCACCTTATCAAGCGGAAGAGAAAGCCTAACTCAGAGGCCACATGGGTACAAGAAGATCAATTTAAGAAACTTGGAATTGAACTGGAAATGATCCCTCTTTCCAGTTCTTAGTGTTTGTGCTGAGAGGGGGAGAATGGTGCAGGAGCCCCTGGCAAGGTGCCAAAGTACAAGCTTATCTTTGAAGTTTTTGTTTTAAAATCATTTTTGTTGTTTTGGTATGGTCTTGTGGATCACCTTATTTGTGGTTAAGGACCTTTTTTCTTCTTAGAGTAGAATTTTAATAAGTTTGGAGTCCTTTTGTGGTTGATTCCTAAGCTTTAGACAAAAGTTGCAAAACACACTATGTTTTACAACATGTTTTTGGCCGCTCTTAGGCTTGGAGGAGGAAACCTAACCATTTACAATGCATTGTAAAAGGTAATTCTCAACCTTTGATGAGGTTGTAAGCCTTAGGAACTCTTGAAGTTATATGCAAACAATAAAAATACAGTGATTTTGTGTAAAAAGTTATGTTTTTCCTGTTCTTGCCCATGTGTATTGCTGCTAAATGAGTTGAAACAGGAATTTTGTAGGTTGACAATATGTAGTAAGGCCACTAGAAGTTTTTTTTCACACATTAATTAGTTTTCTCATTGCTTTCTTTCCCCTTTGTAAATTATGTGTCTCTTTCTTTAGTTTTGTTTTGACTGGTAAATTCAATAACATGGAGGTTTAGACAACACTCCCACTATACCAAGAAGTATGGAAGCAATGGGAATGTGGCTAAACCCCATCCTTGTACATAGGTTAGTAGTAGGGGTTTTTAGGAGTTCAAGGAGCATGCAAAGAGTCTATTCCTAGGCGAGCAGACTATGCCTGGTTAAGGAAAAGACAGTGCAACACAATCCAAACATGGCAGGGGTGTTGAATGCCTGAGGAGGTAGGGTGTGAGATGATTGCAAGAGCCTTCACCAAGGTTGGAAAGAAGGCAAAAAAAATTAATTGTTCATTTGGAGGCTGGAAGGAACAAAACAGTCCAAGAAGAGGTCAAGAAAAACCTAGTTCTTGCAAGAAAAGGGTACATCTGTTTACAGACAGGAAAAGGGACCAAGACCTTAAAAATCAGTTAGAGCATGGAATTGGAGCCAAGGTACCCAAAGGGATTTTGGCCCATCCAGTTGAAGTAGTGAAGTTCTAAATAGTTTTAGCTAAGTGAGGAGGCCTAAAAAGGGCTCAAACCTTGTAGCCTGCCCAAACCCTAGACTAGGGTTTTGTGAAAGCGATAGAGAAGTAGTGCATGAAGGTTGAACAAAAACCTTTCCTAGGTAGTTTTGAGACCATGGAAGCCTATACACATGCCTGCAAACAAGTTAGGAGGCATTAGAGTTAATCTGGTCTTTAAATGGATTAAGGGCTAGGGAGAGTGAAGAGAGGAAGAGCACCGAGTTGGATTTATAGTAGCAAACTAGAAATGATATGTCACGCCCTGCCGTGCGAACCCCAAAGGAACTAATAACAACAGAACAATTTTTTTTTAAAAGAATATAATAACATACTTAAGTATTATAACATATCAATGTATTAAGAGGCACAACTAGTTCCAATGGGGTACACGAAGTGACATGACTACACTAAACCACAAAAATGATAATACGATAACAATAATTAATCTACTACACAAATCTATTCATTCCCATTCCATCATTTAAAATATCCATCAACTATATCCATATTAATAACATATGCACATATGACAATACATGGAATTATAAAGATATAAAGTGTTACATATTTTGATAGATACAACTCAACATAACCAACTATAACACAAGATCCTGAATAAATACATGGCCTGAATAATTATTACATCCCAATGATAGGAGAATACAATTGACTGAAAATACAACCTCAATAATCACATATACAATTACAACAAGGTCATCCCAACACATGTGGGAGACAATACACCAATGAATACATTACATAAGAAGTATATACATCAATCTGGTACATAAGGACACTAGATCATCAACATCTGCCAAACCTTGCAAGTAAAATATACATCTGCAACTGAAGAGGGAACCCAACAGGGTGCGAAGCACATTCCACCCAACCACCCCCGTGCTGAGAGTAGACAAGGAAGGGTCCCCGACCAAGTATGCCTAACAATAACAAAGACTAACTCCCAAAGACAACTTAACATCCAAAACCAAGAGGCACAACAACAAATCACTTCTGAACATAACAATAAAACACCTTCCCAAATAACAACTAGTCACACGTACAACTTCAATGAACTCAAGGCATAATAACAAAGACCTCATCCAACAATGACCAAAGAGAAAACAACAAGGCACTTAACCACTACAATCACAAAATTACTTCACAACTACAATCACAAAGTCACTTAACATGAGGTTACAATGCTTCCAGAGAACAAGATCATGAACCTCGCACAATAACTGGCTAACTGTTGACATAGGAAGAGTGTCATGCATAAATTGCCATGAGTTACCTTGGCTCAACCTTCCTAGGCTACCGGACCCATCCTGGGTTACCCTGGCTTGCCTCTACCGGTCGCCGGACCCTCACGCAAAACTATGCGTCCCATCTCATCTTGAGCCTTATCATTCACTTGCTTCACGAGAGAGACATTCTTTTATCTTTATTAGTGTGAAAGCCCGCCCCCATTAATTCATTTAGGTTATCACTTAAATAAACTCTAGGTAGGTTACCCTGGCGCCCCTTTGTGTGCCGAACCCCCACAAAGAGCCACTCTCCTATCGACAACACACAAAGCACGATACCACAATAGGTACTAAACAACATAAACTCTCCAATCCAAGGAGAAAACAAAACGAGGAACTCACTCCAACCACTGGAGGAAACCAATCCAAATACACACTCCTTCCAAAGGAGGTACAATTCTCATTACCCACTCCTATTTCCTAGGAGGCACAAAATTCCCATTCGTGGAAACCGGGTACAACATCAAAGTACAATACATCAAGGCGATTCACAAAATGAACCTCTACACATAACATCCCACTCAAGAAAACTTCTCTGGAAGACTTACAATACCCTCAACCCTAATTGCCCGACATGGGGAATAAAGGAAACATAAAAGACATGCATTCCATCTCTGGAAACCCCTTAACAGTAACTTATACTCTTACGAATAGTAAGGTGATCCTAGGGTTTTTCCATACGACACAAAAGCACTAGAAAGAAAATGCCACAGTAGAATTAACGAATAATTTCAAGAATCACAATTACGTTTTATCCAAACCACAAAAGAACAAATTACAATGAATAATAGATTTCACCTAATAACTCCATCAATTACACGAGAACACTCATTTCAACACAACACAATAAATTTTATTTCCAATTTCCTAATTAACTATAATATTGCAAAATATTAAAACGTAGTCACACTATATACACAAATCTCCTTTATATAGATATATATAAATATTCAAAATAAATTAAATAAATAAAAACTATATTTAAAATCATTCAATAAGATTAACATTTATATCCTTTAAACTTTAACTATTCGATTTGATTCCAAGCACAAGCTCAATTAACCATTGCGATTTTCTCAACCTTAAGTTTTTACCTCACAACCACAACGTTTATATATATACATCTATAAATACTTATTTTATTAATATGATCACATTACAAGAAATCATATTTTATGAACAAGAATCGAGTTAAGTCACATTTGACTATAAAATAATTTAAAATTAAACTAAATTCCAGTAAACATATATATATATATATTAAATAATATATTTTAAATATTAATTAATATAATATATATATATATTTATATACTTATACAAACCAAAAATTAATAAAACAAATCGCATTAAATAAAAACTAAATCCCATTATAAATATTGACATATAAATTATATTACATCTAATTTCAAATGAAATCAAAATTCGAAATATGCTAAATTAAATTAGATTTACAAATTTTAATTAAACATATGAAATTAAAAAAAATAAAATAAAAATAAAAAAAATAAAAAGGATTTACCCTGGGGAGATGCGCCTCCATTGAGGAGGCTGCGTACCTCCCAACAGGGAGGCCGCGGCCTCCCCAATGGCCGCGCACGGCAGCCAAGGGCTGCCGTGCCAGTAGCCCAAGTGGCTGCTGGGTACGGCAGTCTTTGACTGCCATGGCCCATAAGCCACGGAGGGAGGACGGTACAGGGGGTCGGGGAATGGTACGGCAAAAGCCGTCCGCCCCTTCCCCAATGCAATTTAAAAATAAATTTTATTTCTTATATTTTTATTTTTTTGTACATGTTTTAAAACTTTGTTAATAAATATTTCATTCACAGAAAAACCAGTGCGCAAAAATCCGTGCGCGTAAAAAGACAAAATTATTTATTTTCATAAATATTCCTGTGACACAATTTACAACGAAAATAATACGGACGTACACACAAATTACTTTACACAAAAATTTTAAAATCTAATATATATAAATATATATATATTTTCTTTTTAATAACAAAGTATATATATACAGAGAACCAATATTTATCTGAAAAATATATATCCAGTTAACACAACCAGAATATTATATATTTATATAGATCATGAGAGATTCTGAACAATCAAATATATACATGGGTTTTCAAAAGATTCAATATAAATCTTGACATGCAAAACTATCCATCACGAACTCAATATAAATTTAAACATGCAAATTCGATCTTCCATCAGAAGTAATTTTTTTTTTAATATTTCAAACACACTAACTTTCTCTACTAAACTATGCTGAACAATTTAAAACAAGACCTATTATAAGTTACTACAGAAGATTTGAGAGTTTTAAACGCAAACAAGTTTTCAAAACATAAACTTCATTCTACAATTTCAAACACATAGCAAATCAGATTCGTTTACAGACCTACGCAGTATTAAAAATTTACAAGGGGAAAACCTAGAATCCGGTGTCTGAAGGAGAATCCCGCCTGTAACCTCCTCTCGAATTCCTCCCATAACTCCCTTCTCCACCTTCGGCCTTCAATGTTCTACTGTATAATCTTTTCTTTGCAAACTCACAATAATTTTTACCTAGAAGAAACCTCAAAACTCCAAAACTCTGTTTCTTATTTTTCTTTTCTAGATCTAAAAACACAGAGCAAAACTTCAACCTGAAAACTTGTGTGTGAATGATTTCCTCCTCAAAATAATAAATCACCAAATAAAATCAATAACTCTTTTTCCGCTTTCTTTTCCAAAAAGCCCCTTTCCTTATTGGCCCTTTTTCAGCTTTTAAAAGCTCACCTTTATCTCAAATTTTAATTGGAATAATTTATTTAAATTTAGATATTATCTCCACAAAATTTCCTAATTTAATATAATAAAAATAATATTTAATTACTCTCAATATATTAATTTAATTATAATTATTTGCTTTTAATTAATTAAATCATTTTAATTTATTATATATTTAATTTTACATCTTTCTAACTCTTATTAAATCAAATAATAATGTAACATTAATTAATTATTTTATGAAATACGATTAAATAAATTAAACACCAACCAAGAATTAAATTAAATACTCAACAATAAAACTTACATACAAGACAAGACAAGACTTCATCGTAACACAACGACTCACAATAGACAACAGACTTGGGACGGGGACACTTCCAAGCCTACTCCCTTTTTCAACTTTTACCCATTGGGTTAATTTATTGCTCGCCCTATCCTGCCGAAGCAGGTGGAATCGAGACTTATTCCTGCAATCCTGCATCCAAATAAACGTCAAGTAGCACATGTATACATATGAAATCAACATCCTATCGTGAGAAGGAATTGCAGTGTAGCAGGGCACTCGTGAACGAGTGATGCTACACTGTCCTCTCACCTAATCTATTCTAACAATTATAATATCGATAATGAGCTAACATTTCTAACCAAATTGACATAAGGTAACATGATATTAAACTACTGCATCTTAACTAATTATTAAACAATTGCACCATATAATAATACTGAATTAAATAACATCACCATGACATCATCACATTGACATATAAACATTAATGACAATTCATTTAAATAACCAAATAATCCAAACAACACACAGAGTATCAACAATCATCCTAATAAAGTCATATCAAATGAATAGGTCCACTCAAGGAATAACATCATCAACTACAACCAACCAATCAACCTAATAGTATCATCATAGAAATTAATAAGTAAGCAGTGAGGTATTACATGATAGAAGGATTGGCTAATGAACCAGAGATGCCTAAGCAGAGGAGCTACAGGTTGAGTGGTGGATGAAGTAGCACCAAGGGGTTATCAATTTGTGACCTAGAGCATTGAGCTAGTGATTGAGTCAATCAACCCTATCCCTATTTCTCCATCCTATCATTCTATAAATAGGAGGTCTCATTCCTCATTTTAGCATCCACAATCTCATACAAAGTTACTCTCTTCACATTGAGAGCTAATTTTTGACATTGCATCGTCATCATTGGCTTGTCAAGGGTTGGGAAAGGGTCACTTTTCACAACAAAGAAACACCAATCCACTATAGAATAGGTGTGCATATGCTTCTATAAGCTCTTTTGATTTATGTTATTATTTCATTTTGATCATGAAGTAGGATGCATTATTTCATAGGAGTATTTGTAGGTTTGCACTTGCATGAACTAACCCCACTAATGAGTGTTGGAGTTTAACCATTTTCAGATTCAGGGGTACTCACATATGGCACTAGAGGGAGGGAAAAAATTTCTTTTGATAAACTTCAAGGCTTTGGACCTTCTTACTACATGAAAGTGAAAATCATTTCATATCATCTATTAGTTGTTTTCTTATGTGATAATATCAATGCTTTTTCTTTTGGTCAAGATACTTTGGACGTTCTAACTAGTTATACGATCATGTGATAGTCTTTTTATTTAGGATTTTAGATTGCATTAACAATTCAAAAGAATATTTATAAGCCTTGTAATAAACAAAAAATGCTGGTTATTACTGACTACTAAGAAACAAGACTTACTGATAGGCATTACATTTCTAAAGCATTATTTAATCCCCACCACTCCATTCATTTTCCATAAGAAAGATAAGCCACCTACCAATTGTTTGTTTGGCATGTGATTAAATTTATTGTTGTGGAAAAAAATATTGACTTGAGAATGGTCAGTCACTCTAGTGCAGCACTAGAGTTGATAACCATGACAACGATGTTAATGGGAGTGGAGTTTTTAAGTTTCTTTTCTTTTTGGCTGTGTAAGGTATTTGCGGTTTGTGCCCAATTTCCAAAAAATTGAATTCAATTTCCCTTGAATTTTTACTTTTACTTTTTTTCCAAATATATAGCCGGGAGCTACAAACTAGACATACTCGTGCAAATGCTATGTTGTTTATGCATTCCAATTGTAAAGAAAAATCTGATTGTATTATTTGTTGTTCGAATAAGTATCATAAATGGGTGCCTCCCATAAAAGCCTTTGCTTGCTGCTCAAAGTAAACTTCACAAATTTGGGCACATCTGAGTTTCTGTCATTTATTATGGAGTTCTCAATACAAATAAAAAACCCTGGTTTTGTCGTTCATTGTGGAATTCTTCACCAAATTTGACAGTTTTTTTTACACTTCCAGACACCCAATAGAAAAATCTGTAGGTTTTTTGTCACTTCCTATGAATATTGTGCCACATATGGCACACAGTCTCTGGTATCAGCATCTCCATGGTGGAAATTACAATTACAAAAAAAAAGGTTCGTGAAAGTAGTGGTTTGGTACTAGAATTATAAAAAAAGTTGCTTTACAGAAAACAACCAGTTTATAAAACAAGTGATTTTAAGAAACTGTGGATAAGTTCAGGCTTATTATTTGGTCTAGCCTTCAATTGGGGTCCGCTAAAATAAGCTACTAATTTATCAGAAGTATTTTCTTTCTAATCATCCATTTCAGCCCTTAATTTGTGGGTAAATTTTATGTCAAATTTTTTAAATTGATCTGCTAGATTGTGGCTGCATTTTTGTTAGCATAGGGAGATTGTTGGTCAGTTGTGGAACTTGGCTTTATACCTGCAGTTTGCATTAGCTTGAAAGTCCTAAAAATTCCATTATTCACTAATTTACCAAAGGAGCTAGAAACCACTGTAGCAACAGGTAATGCTTTTTTCAAAGAGTTCATTAACAATGTCTACCTACTCTTGACTTATAATCAATACCAGGAAATTATGTTCTGATAGGTAATCTACTGAAAGTTGACATTTCATTGAACAAATGCATTTTATTATATGGAAAGAATCAAACTTGATATGCATTTAAAGCTTTGGATATTGCGTATTATGTTAACATTTCACTTTGACCAGTATTGTAACCGTTGATGAAACAAGAATTTAATGTTAAGATATGCACCAATGGTTGGGACCAAGACCTCTTTAATGTAGTGGATGAAAGTTGAAAGTGGTTGGGTATGTTCATTAACTATAGGCTATGTAATAATGTGATATCTATAATCTCTATATTATCTCATGGTGTCTAATCTAAAATTTGTAGGCATATGCGAAATTGGCTTACATGTGTCAAACTTATTACACTCAACTTTGAAGAAATCCACCCAATCATTGAATATGTCCACATAGAGTTGACTAAGTATGATATCATGATGCCCACTACACAATCTTCAAGATAAATGTTGCTGATTTATGAAATTTTGTAGATTGAGTGATAAATGAATGCATGCCATAGAATTATTTAAAGGAGTAAAGTCATAGATATCACATTAAATGCCAAGGCATTTATTTCTTTAAGTTACTCATTTCTGGTTTTATAGTTATCTTGTTGATTGATTTATGATGTTTTGTAGGCTTAAAAATATTTACTTGTCAAGATTTGTTGCTTTTAATTTGTCTGATTTTTGATTGCTAATAAGGATTGCAGGGACCTTCGTTATGTGACTAAAATATTCTTGAAAGAAAAATTCTTATTAATGAGTTATTTATTAGTTAAAAAAACATTATTCTTCGCAATTGAGATCAATTTATTGTTTGAAATTAATGATTTTAATTAAATAATTTAATCCCCATATGATGATCTTTATTTTTCTTTTATAGGAAAATGAGGAAGGAAGGAAAAAGGAGCATTTCAATTGTGCAAGAGACTCACAAACATTTAACCATAAAAATAAATCTTGGACGAATTTGGGGGTTGAAGAAAATTGAGCATTAACACTTGAAGTTAACAAACACTTGAAGTTAAGAAAGCATTTTTAAATGCTTAAGGCTTCCATTCTATGCTTTAATTTTATGTTTTAGACTAATTCATTTCTTTTTGGGCTCTAAAATGAACATTACAAAAGCTTTCAATTTTTGTTGCAAAGGGCTAAAATAAACTTTAGGAAAATTGACTAGATTTCATTTGAGGTTAACAATTGAACAAGACAACTCTCATATATCATTTTGGTGCTTTAAAACTAATCAAAATCATTGCTTTTTGGGTTTAAAATAAAAATGTGCTACTTTGTTTTTGCAATTTCTTACTCAAACTAACATCATCGAAAAGATGTATGCACTTCTCTTGCATCTTACAACAATTTTAAGAATCAAATGGATTTTTGATGGTCTTAGGTTGGGATAAAGTGATTGCCTCCACATTTTGTTTTGGGAACTAAAATTGAACAAAACATTGTGCAAGTGTGAGTAAACCTATCACATGTATTCTCTCTTTGTTTCTCAACAAAGATCGATCAAGTTATAGATATGTTTACTTGCTATTATTTATCTTAGAGGGCCTACCTTGTGGGAAAAATTACTCACCCAAGGGAACGGCCCAACCGGTAACACTCTAAAGCCAAGAGTATTTCTAGCCAGGATATAAAAGTGGGTACTAGAACAAAGGCCAGTATCACACAGTTGGCTTTGATGAGAAGGGCAGCAAGGGTCTCTAACCACGTTGGGTCAACTCCTACAAATGGAAAGTATGAATTAAAACCCTTGTTTTAGAAAGACCAAAATCCCTATCGATTTGTTGGTGCAAGAACGGTCATTCTGAAACTGCCCCACACTTTTACAGTTTTTAGTAGAAATGGAAATTATGCCATGGGAGTTTCATGGGTATTGATGCTTGGCTTCCTCGATAAGTGAGTGTCATGGAGGGGAGCTAGTGGGGTCAAGCATCTAACCATTCACTAAAAATAAGCGTAGCTAGGCTTGTCCAAGTGGGGACTCAACAAATATAGTCTTTCATATCCATAGTATTATGCTTATTCTTGGTTACAATTTTTTTTTCTTTTTTGAAAAAATTTGGAAACAAACATTTAACATTGTCATCAAAACTTCAAACCCATTAGGAAGCAAATACAATTGACCAAATTCGTGTGTTATTGCTTGCCCTTGAGAATTTATCCTTAGAGGTTTCTAAACACTAGGATTATATCTTAATTTTCTTACTAAAGTTAATAATAGGTAACACTTGCCTTGATTTCATCAAATTTCCACATGATATACCTTGTGGAATGAGAAGAAGCTAAGAAATTGGACACCTATTTTGAAAAGTTATTCAAGAAGTGTTTGTGGTAAAAATAATTCATTAAGAAAAGACTAAAAACAATTGGATGCCGCACATGTGTCTCCAATGATTTCAAACAAGATCAAGATCAAGAAACCAAAGGTAAAATATCTTAGCCTAAAAGATCACCAAAAGCTTCTCTCAACACTATATGAATTTAAACGAAGACTGCTTTTTAACTTTTGCAAAAAAGCTTCAACAAACAACCCTAGTTTGTACTCGTTTTATTGTACTATCAAAACCTAAATATTTTTAGGGAGTTTGAACATATTTTTAAGAGAAAATATTTTTCTTCAAAAATGATGTCTAGTAAGCAAGTGTCTTTTTAGGTAAACATAGGATCAAAATCAAACCTTCATCCATCTTTGAATATCAAAACCAAAATCATCTCATCATCAACTCTTTGTAAATCCTAGAAAAATCCTTCATGTTAAAATTTGGGAAAATCATTTATCATCTTGTTTGATTGAATGTTTGTAGATGCATCCTTCTCCACATATTTTATCAAATTATCAAACCTTGTGAACAAATTCATCCCTTGATAACATCCAACATCTTGGGATTTAGGAGTTCATTATCAAACCAATCAAAATTATCTTGTTTGGATAGGAGTGTTTAGATGAATCCTTCTTCTCACACCTAGAAAAATTAGCATCTTGTGAAATGAGTTAACTCTAGGAAAACATCCAACCTCTTAGAGTTTATGTTTTCACCATCAAAATCCAAAATCCAAAATCAAAATCAATCTTAAAGGAAACATCAAAATATCAAGTCCTAAAGTTTAGCATACCCTTCAATATTTTCTCAAGAGTTTCAATCATTTCTCAAACATCCATCTTACATCCATATGATCATCATCCTTTGATCTTTAAATCACCCTAAATTTTATCTTTTGTACCTAAAAGTTAGATCAATCCAAAGAATTAGAGAATTCACCATCTAGATTCTTGAAGATTGATCCCTATTTTATGGTGCAAATTAAATCACAACACAAGAGGAACATGGAAGCCAACAAAGAAATATCTACTTTGAGTGACTTAAGTCAAACTGCTCCCAAAATGAATCCCATTGGGTCTGGAAATCTCAGGATTAACCTTCCTCCATTTTCACAAGACCATCAAGAGGAAGGTGTCCAAGTGGAGGATCTTACCAATAATCCCTTTGGAATGTCACATGAGGAAATCACTAAAATAATTCATAATCCAGAGAATCATACAATTATCAACATCATGATGAGAATCAATCCTTCACTATATATGCTCGAATTAGCAAAGAAAGGGGCTAGACTCCCCTCCAATTTCAATGTGAGCACTATTGTGGAACCATCTTCTGGAGACATGCTTCCAATCTCATCTACCATCCCCATTTCATCTACACCTCCATTTCAAAACATCACTCAAAACATCTCACAAATCACATCATACATTGCTCCAATACAACCCATTGTTAACAAAGGAAGTGCATTTCTAAATGCATTGCAAATGCATCCTCTTATAAACAATCAAGATTTGGAAGTAAACACCATCTTGTGACAAACTGTACCTAAAAATCCATCACATCCATATGTCCCTCTCACCTTTCATGATCTAAACAACCCATCATCATCATCATTCTGTGCAACACCCCAAAACTCTCTTCCCATAACCTTGCAAGGAGAGGGTGACATATTTGGACCAAGGGGAATTTTCGACACTACACCATTTCCTCAAGAGATTGCACCCCTCACATTTCCACCACTTCCACCATTGACATCAATATCCACATCATCTCTTGGTTTAGGGCTTCCTCCTTTATCAATCATCAATCAACAAAACTGTTTCAACCCACCAAGTATCCATCAAAGCATCATTCTAAATACTTCAACCTTTCCATCAATATCACAGCAACAGATGGAAACCATCTCGATAACACAAAATACTATCATCGCATCATCAACCACCCCCCTAACATCTCAAAACATGGACTCTCAAGGACCAACCACATTGATTTCACCATCTATCAATCAAACCCCAATCATCAACATGATGGTGCCTCTCATCACCACAACAAACACCATTCCAAATCCACCACCACTACCGCCACCAAACTCAACCACATCAAACCAATACAGTATTGCATTGCAAGAAGCTCAGCAAGTTGCTTATCAAAAGGCACTCCTACAAGTACAAAAACAACAAGCCACACAACTAGCTGCTCAAGCCACACAAGTTGCTCAAGCTACCCAAGTTGCATTACAAGCACAATAAGTACAACAAGAACAATAGGCTGCTCAAGCCCAAATCTTATTGCAACAACAAGAACAAGAAGCTGCAGAGGAACAAGCACAAGCTCAAGCACAAGCTCAAGAACAAGCTCAAGAACAAGCTCAAGAACAAGCTCAAGCACAAGCTCAAGCTCAAGCTCAAGCTCAAGCTCAAGCTCAAGCTCAAGCTTAGGCCCAAGCTCAAGCGCATGCTCAAGCCAAAGCCAAATATCAAGCAAAACAAGCACAAGCACAAGCACAATATCTTGCAGAACAACATGCAAAGGAACAACAAGCATATCAATAAGTGTCAAATTAATATCAAGAATACCAGAAAGTAGCCCAATTAGCAGCTCAATAATAAGTGCAACAACAAGCTTAGCAATAGGCACTAATAGCACAACAACAAGAGGAACAACAAGTGTTATTGGTAGAGTAGAAATTACAAGCATACTTGGCTCAATAGAATATGCAAGTTACATCATCCATCAACATACCAACCAATCCACCCATCCCACCGACAGTTGAACCACCTCAAAACACTTTCATCCCACCCCCTGATCTGCAAAATGATGTGATAGCACAAATCAGGTTGCTCTCACAACAAGTGCTCGACCTTCAATCAGGGTGAACCACAAAAAAACCTAGTAACTTGTGTCCTTATCCATTTGATAGGAGCCTTGTGATGAAACCATTCCTGAAGGGATTTGAGATCCCCAAATTTGATAAGTACCATGGGATAGGAAACCCTAAAGATCACATTAGGGAATTCTAGGTTCATTGCATGGAAGTCATGTATGACAATACCTACCTGATGTGGCTATTTCCTAGGAGTTTGGTTTGCCATGCCATGGAATGGTTCCCTCAGCTACCTACAGGCATCAATACATTCCAAGAAATTATAGACACGTTTATCAAAAACTATGCATGCAATATCGCCATGGATTTCAATCTAGAGGAACTATCAGCTCTAAAACAAGGTAAGAATGAATCATTTGCTTCATTCCTACAATGATGGTGATCCAAGGCCAATCAGAGAAAATAGGTCATGCCCGAGGAATAACAAGTGTGCACTATCATATCCAACCTTGACAACCTCTTGGGATTCTATCTCAAATTCCAAGGGATTATCACATATGACCAGTTGATTTCCAAGGTGCTTAGCATTGAATGAGTGCTTATGACAACCTAGAGGATCAACTTCATATCCTAAACAATAGAACAATCACCCACCCACCAATTACAATGAAAAACCTCACACATGGGAAAGAAACAAAAATGTTACCAATGATGGTGTTGTCAATGCCAAAGTTGTCATTAGTGCCCCTTGAAAAAAAACACCCACACCACAACAACAAATCCAAAACCATCATCAAAACAACCATCAAGCAAACACAACAACACAACAACCAAACAATCAAGCGATTAATAAGGTCAATGATCAAAGGGGATGACCCTAGTGAAACAAGAATTCCACCAAGTGAAAGTACACTGCCCTTGGGAAACCACTTGAGGTCATCATGAAGAAACTAATAAATGAAAACCTCATCAAGGCTTCCACCTATGAGAACTACTAAGAACCAGATGTGAAACCTCCTTGGTACAATGAAAATCACTATGTGATTTCCACAAAATTAAAGGGAACAACACTAACAGTTGTATGAGGTAAGAGAACCTAGTCCAAGACCTCAGTGAACAAAGAATCATAAATGTGGAACAACCAACAGGAAATCAGAATCTCAAAATATACATGAATCTGATGCCTAACCATAACAATAAAGGGAACAATAACATTGATAAGGGGAAAGGCACCTTCAAAAATGTGAATCATGTGTGCAACCATGTCGTTGCATCCCTGGATGACTACTATGCTACCATCACCATCACAGGAGCCCATGTTGATTGTGAAGTCACCATAAGAGGCAAAAAAATTACCATAATAGGGTCATCTTAGCCAAATAGAGCACCCACACCCAACCCCAGATTTGTTCCCAATGGTTACAATTTCCTTGATCAACTAAAAAGAACCCCAACACAAATCTCCATCATGGAGTTATTAAAAATCTCATCCACATGCAAGAAAATGCTTGAGGAAGCATTGGCTTCATCCACTATCCCCATAGATCCTAATTTGGAACAATTCCAAGCTATGGTCAGAAACATCATCACTCCAAACCTCCTTACATTCTCTGATCAGGACTTTTTCATTCAACCATCTCACAACTGTGTACTCCATTTAGAGGTCCTAGTGCATAAAAATAAAGTCAAGCAAGTCCTGGTGGATGGAGGTGTCGGTTTGAACATTTATTCCCTCAAGCTCATTAAGAACCTGAAATATATTAGAGGATTCCATTGAAAAAGGAAAAGGTATTACAATCAGAGTGTATGATGATCAAGAAAGATTTTCCTAAGGCACAATCCAAATCTCTATTCAAGTGGGGCCAGCTATCATGGAAACTACCTATCAGGTCCTAGATCTTGACTTGTCTTATAACATTCTGCTAGGATGTCTGTGGATCCATGCAATGCAAGCAGTAGTATCATCCTTCCGTCAATGTGTCAAATTCACATATGAAGGACAAGAGGTCACCATCCATGGAGATTCTAAACCATTCTCCTACTGCAAGAACCTTGAGGAAAAATACTACAAAATCCCTCAAGTGCCTAAAAATGATGGACTATCAACATCATACATTGATCCAACCACTCTCACTTCCACTTCTGCGATAGAGAAACCCACCACTCCTAGCATCCCCACCATCTCTAATATCAAAGTCATCATCCAGGACAACAGTTGCAAAAATTATACAATTCACAAAAATTCTTTTGTGGTAGGAGAGTTACCACAATCTCCTAGATCATGAGAACTTCCACAATGAAATGAAGCCTTCACATCTAAAAAATCACCTAAAGAATATCCCAACTTTAGAAGTTGGGGAGATCTCAGTTGAGAAGTCATAGAGGAGGACCCATATCATCTCCTATACCAAGATAATAGACCAACAACCAATCTACTAATGGATGATAGAAGCAAAGGTTTGCAAATGATGCTCACAATGGGCTATGACAGAAACTAGAGACTAGAGACTTGGGAAAAACAACAATTCGATTCTAATACCCATCATTCCAGAGACACGAATGATAAATCTTGGCCTTGGATGTACCCCTTTGAGTATAATCATATGTGGTTGAAGTCCTCCAATTAGAAAGGTCAATAATCCTCCTAAGTAATCCACAACCGAACTTTGCTTACCTGTATGTATAGGTCGAGTCATAGACAACTTCACATTTGACATAACTGACATCTATAGTAGTAGTGATGATGAAGATCCCATAACCAACCTATCCATGCTCTTTGAGGATACCACCCTTCTCACGATTAGCACTCTAGATCCTATGAGTCTAAAAATCAAACCTATGAAATCACCAACTCATTTGACTACAAAATTTGAGGAAAATTTCTGACAAAATATGTTTAATTTGGTGTATCATTTGGTGCTTGTAAAATTTGATGTATAATTTTCAATTTTTTAAAAGTTTATCCCCGACGTTAGTTGAAATTTTGACGAACCTAGGTTTCATCAACATTTTGACTAGCAGTTTCGTCAAAATTTTGACAAACATGAAAAATAAGAAAAAAATCAAATTGTGGCTGACATAAAGAAAAGTGAGTTCGTTGATTTATTATGACAGTGTTTTTCTCTACTTGAGATAGTTTGTGGAGAACTAAGGATGATTTTCTTGGGAAAAATCAGAAAAAATTCAAGAAGATATCGCTAGGTTGAGGGTAGTCATTGTCTTTTTTGCATAATTCAGCTATGAAGTCAGATTTGTAGTTCTAGGTTTGAAAATCATATTTTAAAGCAACATCTCATCTGATTTCATTTTTAGAGGTTTAGGGTTTTGAGAATTTCATGTCCATATTTTGTTGTGTGGAATCACCATAAGATCACAACCAAGGAACAAATTCTTGTGACTATAATTATGCGATCCATAACTCTATTAGTCATGTGGCACAGTTGTGCTATAACAAATATAGGATTCATTCATGTGTGACCCAATTTTAATGTGGCTATGTTGTGATAGAAATGGAGGCACTGATATAATGTAGTTAATTCAGGTTGTATAATGTAGGTGTCAATCGTCATTGGGTGCATTCAAGTTGTCTCAAGTTTAACAGATTACGATGTAATTATAGCATGATCGAAGAGTGATTACCTCTTGCTGCAATAAAAATCCTATAACTCTGGTTGATATGTAGAGTGATTGTGTTATATCAATTATGTAGTGCATTCAAGCACAACCCATGTTTAATGGGCTATTCTAGAGAGTGATCAATATTTTCTAAACCTTATGAATGTTACTTAAATTTGTATAGCTTAAACTACAAACCTAGTTTGTTACATACTTGAATGTCATCTTGGTTTACCACAAATTATAATAATGTGATCTGCTAATAACTATTATGGAAAGTATTAAAGCAAGATCCATGCTATAAAGGATACATTTCCTTGTCTAGGTTTACATACCTTAATGATCAAACACAAGCTTCCCACACACTCTAGGATACAATCCAAGATCATACCACAACTTTGTCAAGACAACTAATTTTTTTACCCAAGATTTAAGGTTGTTTTTTAATACCAACAAAGCATTAGTAAGAGCGTGATTAGGGTACAAACCATAGGCCTCCGTAGAAACATAAACAATAAATCTAGTGGATTAGTGAGGTTGCAATACCAGAAATATTGAGACATTGTAGCTAATAAAAAAATCTTGCAATCTAAAGATTGTAGCCAATAACAAGCACACTATTTAGCTTAGTGACATTTATAAATGCAATCTATGGTAAGAAGAATGACAGTCACTTGAGATGCGACAGTCAAAAAGAGGTTGAGCAGTAACAAGTTAATAAAGCTCAAACCTTGCATAGTAAAGTGGAGATTTTAGCAGTGAGTTTCCTTACCCCCTTGCTAACCTTAAGGGTTTTTCAAATACTTTTGGTAGTATTAGACAAGGAAAATTCAATTAGGGAATGACTGTCCAAATGAAGTAACAGTGGTAATCATAGGTTCAATGCTTCTTCTTAGCCATTATTGTATAATGGAGGTAGTGGATTGCATGTTTGAGCAGTGTTTTGAGACTCATCAAAGATGGGAGAATAGTGAATAATACCTTGTGGACTATGAAGTAGTGTCAATAAGGTTGAAGGATCTTAAGATCTAGAATACCATGAAATAATGAGTCCCCTGTAGTAAGTAGGAAATCTATAGGGCATATTTTGATTTTATAGAAGGATGCTCATGAAAGCAATCTTCAAGTGATAGTGAGTGAGTTGTTTGAAATTGCAGCTGAGGGTGCAATACCCATTCTTAAAGGAAGTTAGCAAAGTAGTAAATGTGCAAGAAAATAAAATCACACACAACAAACAATTCACAATGTTATCTTGTGTAATGCCTTGAGTTTGAAGAAAAAAATCTCATTGTATCTTGATGAAAGTGGTGACCTTAATGGTCAATCATTGGCAACCATGATTTTAAAACATGCTATTGTGTTTATGGAGGCAAAATTTTAAACAAGGAAGTGAGTGGTGGTTTGGAACAATGGCAGGTTTGAATGACTTGCTTTATATGCATACTATGCAGTCTAGCTTGAGAAAACATTCTTAGAAGAGATTGAAGGTGGATTATGGAACTCAAGGGTTACCATGAAAAAGATTAAAGCAAAGAGTGAGATCTAGTTAAAAGCCACAGTCATGAAGATATTAAAGATGTCACATGCAAAACCCTAGTAGATGGAGTAATGAATACAATGCCAAAGAGTATAGTGTGCTGAGGCAGATTTAGGAGATCTCCACATTATCTAATTATAAGGAAATACATCATTTATTTATTGTTTTAATTAAAATAAATCATTCTAAACCCTATATAGGATACATTGATACTTGAAAAGCCTCTAAAGGAATTTGAGATTATGCAAATATATGTCAAGTAAATACCTAGATTACAAATAGTAGCGGGAACAATGTAAGATTTGTTGAGCAGAGTAGGAATGAGATAAGCATCAATGAATCCTATGCCTCCTTTCACACACATCTCACCATTCTCTTTCATTATTTACTGAAACAATTCTCCATTTTGGCGGTCTATGCTTGAAAATAATGTTTTGACGAAGGTTTTAGATTATGTTTATTAAAATGAAAATTCCATTCTGGTGGGCTATGCCTGAAAATAAGATTTTGACAAAATTTTTAGGGTATGTTTATTAAATTTTTAGAGTATTTTGGTGAGCTATATTCTTGATTCCTTAAATGATTTATTCAAATGGATTGTGACTAACTAAATAACTAACTATTTAGTCATTTTTATTTGTGTGACCAAAGGGCATGTGTAGGATCATGATGGGCCAAAAAGTGGCAATATGATGGGTATGTGGCTGACGACTATTTTTTTACCCAAAATTGATGAATTGAAAAGGGTTTTTAAAGGAGATTCTCAGCTTTCCATCGATATAAATTATGCTTTACATTGAATTTAATAAGTAATTATTATTCATTTTCTATTCAAATTATGACTAAAGTCCTGATTGATAGGCTGATTGAAAAACATCTGTACCTTTCAAACAGTATCACATTTTTTGAATCCAAAATATGTGTCACATTCTATGCTTTGCATACTATAGGATTAAAAAAATAAAAATTAAATTTCATGAAGTTTGACCAAGTTAAGGTGGTTAGGCATACAAATTTTTATAGTTTTAAAAAATTGTTATAAAAAATTAATAATTGATTATTTACTTGGAAAAAAATTATAAAAAAATATGCATCACATTGGAGCATGAGTCCTCTACTTATATGTAAAATCTTATAAAAACATATTATCATTTTATTGTGGTTAGGGTGGTTAGACAGACACCTACTTCTTATTTTTTCCCTAAAATTTAAGTACCACTGCATTGAAATTTCAAATTTTCACCAAATAGTGTAGACATGCAAAATTAGCATTATGCATTCAATCAGGCTCATTTATCAAGTAAACTAGGTTTCACATTCATCCACTCATTAATTTAATTAAACTAATCAAATCCATTCACCAAGTAAATTAGGCTTATTAAATAAATCAACTTGTCTTACATTATCCCTTTAATTAAATAAATCAAACATTCATTTAATTAAATCCAAATGTATTTTACATCCTTTTCTAATTTAAATAAATCAAATATTTAATTCATAAAAGTCAAAATCATCCTAATCATCATTAAGCTAACCTAATCCTAATTAGCATAACCTAATCACCCATCACATCCTCTAGATAATCCCACTTGTACAAATAAATCAATTAATCGATTTATTAAATCCAACATTTTCCATCAACATGACATTTTTGAGGAATATTCCCTCAAGTTTGAATTCAAAATCAAGTGGGCATGTACATCTAACAAAGCAATTAATAAGCTCTTACATGTCTTGTCTCTCAAATTCAAATTTGAATTTCCCCCTCTTGGGCACATTTCCCAAATCTTGCACACTCTTCAACCACTCACAAGTTGACAAGTGGCATCATCTCATTGGTCCAATCTTTGTCCCACATTCATCCATTTAGCTATTTCTCTCATCAAAATAATCTATAAATAAAAGCTTCATCTTTGATCAAATCCTCCACAGTCTTTATGCAAGGTCATTCTCTTAAACTAAGAACTGATTTTGTCCATCTTAACATCATCATTTACCTTATCTTAGCAAGGATTGGGAAAGGGCTTCTTTCAATAGAAGCACCAATCCACTATGAAATGAAGTTTGATTCATGTTATTTATATTCTCATTTAGTTTTTCTTGTTGTTTTAATATCTTATTTAGCATATCTAACATGATACAATATTTCATAGGGATACTAGATCTATTATGTTTTATTTGTCTTCAATAGTAATGCTTGTCAAAGATTAACATTATGCAGATTTAGCATCCATAAATAGATTTTTTCTTTTTTATAAAAAACCTAGTATTTTAGAAACTACATTCAATTTGCTACATATTCTATTCTTATATATTTTTAAAATAATATAGATAACTTATTCAAATTTTTATGTCAAGTTGCTTAACTCTGATTTTTCTGAATTTTTTGCCACTTAAGGGCCTATTTTTTCCATGGTGATCCTACACATATCCTAAATAATTTTTAATCAACGAACAAACTAGTAATTTATTTACTCATTTATAGCTGAGTTCCAAAAAATGAGTAGAATTTAGTCATTTTTAGTTGTTGTGACTAAAATTTTTAGTCACCTAGTCATTTATTTGCCAAATTCTACTAGTGTGTGTTTCCTTGTACGATTAGTGCTCTCTCAATGTTAAGGGCCCTAGGGATAAGCTTGTCATAAGAAGTGACACATTGCATCTTTAACTAAAAGGATAAATCCATATTGAAATTAGCAATGATGATTCTGACTTGTTTCTCCTTAGAAATGGGTCACTTGCTCTTACTAGCTTGCTACCTCCATCATTATAGGAAGTTTGTGATCAAGTTCAATATTTTGATTTTAGGAGTCTAACGGTTGGAAATCATAGTAAAATCAGAATTTAATAAGTTTTAGAATTAACATGTTAAAATGTTTTTTGGGGTCATTAACTTCCAACTATCTTCTCTTTTGCAGGGGTGGTTACATGCTAAATTTTTTTGTGCAAAATATCAGAATTATTAGATTTTGTTACTTGTTTATGAATAAAAATTATTGGAGTGTGAGTTTGATATTTTTTAAAGATCTAAATAGTCAAGCTTGGCAAAGAAAAATTATGTCAGATAATATTAGTCCAGAACCAAATGAAGAGACACATGATAGATTGTGGGCTAGATTGAAAAGAAAGGATGATGGGAAATGTTATTGTCCTTACAATAATTGCAAAGGCTTAAAGATGAGACAACTTTTAATCACAATAGCTGAGAAACATTGTAGGCAACATGGTCATGTTGAAGGGGGCATTATTATCATCCATTGGTAAGTTCTTCATTATATGTGTTTATATTGATTGAATTTGTAAATTTTTATATCATTTTAACATTTTATATATATATATATATAATCACTTGATCATGATCATGGTTTATTTGTGTCTATCATTATTATAAAGGTAGGGTGCTCTGGGGCACATGATATGGATTATCACAGCCTGGAGAATGTGGTTTTGCAAGCAGACGAACATGGAGTTGTGAATATCAAAGATGAAGTTAATGATCCTATGGAAGAAGATGATCATACGATATAAAACCAAGTTGAAGATGATGGTAAAAATACATTGATACATGACACATTTAGTGGCAGAGTTGATCATGATAATCAAGATGACTTTGATGATGTTCATGATTTACCTATACTTGAGAAGGCATACATCCCCTTTATGAAGGCTCCCAAACAACTCTTCTCTCTGTTGTATTGTTGTTGTTGAACTCGAAGGTTATGAATGGTTTATCAAACATAGAAATCTCATGGATGTTAAGGTATGTAATATATGTCATCTTTTTTTATTTATTTTAATTGTTCTTAGTTCATCACTAGTGAATAAAGGATAAAATGTGTACCATTAATATTTTTTATATTAACAATTTTTTTTTGTTGTAGATTGATTACTGAATTTTTGTTACAACCAAATATTTTACCTCGCTCATCCCAAAATTTATCTGGAATTATGAAAGATATTGAAATGGAGTATCAAGAAATAGATGCATGTCCCAATGATCATATTATATATCATAAAAAACATGAATTTGCAACAAAATGCCCAAAATGTATGCAATGATTATTTAGGTGTGAAATCTTAGCACAATTTATGGATTACCATGCACATAATAGAAGTGGAGATGACATTTTTCAAATGGCCATGGATGGTTCTGCATTTAGGAACATGGAGGAAAAATGGCCACACTTTAAAGAAGAACCTCGTAATCTCAGGCTTTCATTGGGAGTGGACAATGTCAATCCATTTGGAGAGCTGAGATCTATTTACTCGGTGTGGCATCTTTTTGTTATCAACATTAACATTCCTCCATGGATGTCAATAAAGAGGGAGCACATAATGTTGTCAATGATTGCTCTAGGTATTTTTTTACATCAATTTTATTTAACGTAGTAGCATCTCATTTGTCTTATTTTCTACATGACTTTTTTTTTTCATTCAATAGTCATGTACATTAATTTATATACATTGCACTAAAATTGTTATAATAATTATGTAATGTCTATGTTCATTCAACTAGGTAAGTACCAAGTTAAAGATATGAATGTATATATCTTGAGCCTCTTATCAATGAGTTTTTAAAGTTACGAAATGGCGTCACTATGTATGATGTCTCTAGACCAATAGGACAAAGACAATTTCAATTCCATGCAATGCTTGTATGGACAATTAATGATGCCCTAGAGCTAACACATTTTTGTGGTATGTTATAACATTCAACTGCAATTTAACAATATTTAATTTTATGAAGTAAATATCATGATGTTTTTAAAATAATATATTCATTATATATAATTATAAAAATTGACATATTTAATCCAATTTTATATGATCTTGCAAGTCTTCAAACAAAGAAAAAATTTGTATGTCCAATTTGTGGTCCAAAGATGAAATGTCATCATTCAACAAGTTTAAGAAAGCAGGTGTTTGATGAGTATACGCACTTCCTCCATAGAAATCATAAGTATCAAACTACTGAAAAACATCTTTTCAATGGGAAAGAAGAGACTAGATCAAATTGTTTATCTATCCTATATGATATGTTTTGAATTTATATTTTTATATTGTGTTGTGTTTACTCATGTTGTAATTGACAATTATTGTCGTTGTTAATTTGTTTAAATTATATACTTTATGAAGTTTGTCAGGGCATTAATGGTTGGCTTTTATAGGGACTAAAAAGTTACCCCAGACAATTTAGTAGGTTCCCTACTATGAACAACTAAAAATTGTTCATTTGTTTGATACAATGCATATTGGAAAGAATATAACAAAAACATTATGGAAAATATTAGATCGAAGGCATGACAAAGAAAAAATTGTCAAAATTTGTAGTGACATTAAAGAAGCAAATCATGCAATGAAAAATGTCATTCAATTAAATAGTGATGGAGACCAAATTAATTTAAGTGCCCTTCCTTGGTTATTAATGAATCAACAAAGGAATGCTATAAAAGAAGTCATACAAAAAATTTGATTTCCTACAGGATTTCTTGCAAACATAAACAATATAATAACATAGAAAGGTGAATTTGGATCAGGGATGAAAACACATGATTTGCATACCTTCAATAAGGTAATTATTCTAGTATATTATATACACTTGTATAATGCATGTACTATTCAGTGTATTATGTTGACTACTTTTGGAAAAATAATGAAAAGATCATTTTATAATTATTGCAGTACGTTCTACCTCTATCTCTCCCAAACAACATCGACAACAATGTCAAGCAAGTTATATATGATCTTGCAAAATACATGAGGTAAGTAGCGATATTTGTTCAATTTGTTGTATACATCTTATAATTACCATTTTTTGTACTTTTTATGTAATATACTGTATATTTTTGTTAAATTTCATTAATATATTTGCACCTTGAATCACTTGTAGATGGGTGTCATCTAAAGAAATCCATAAAGAAGATATAAATTATTGGAAGAGAAAAATTCCCTCATCTACTGTGTGCAATGCAAAAGTGTCTACCTTTAAAAAATTTCAATGCACAAGAACACTACCTCATACACCAAGTTGAGGAGATTGAATTGTGTAGACTTGTACACACAAGGTCAATGTGGATGGTTGAGAGGCACTTGAAATTTTTTAAGGCTTTGGTTGGACAAAGAGCAGATCATAAAGGGTTCTATGGTGGAGGGATATATGGTATACCAAACCATGGTGTACATTATTGAATATCTTCCTAAGTTTGCAACAAAGATCCATGTAGATTGCATTTGGGATCCCAACTCCATTAACAAATTCAAAGGAGAGTATTTGATGGGGAAAGGTAGATTGAGGAAAGTGAGAGGTAATTATAAGATGTTCATGGAGATTAATTGGAATACATTTTACATATGGTTTTTATGTATATATTGTACTTATTTAATTTTTAATCTTTAATATACATCAATAATAAATTAAGGTCGTATACTATGGTATTTAACTAATTATACGTCATTTGTGAATTTTAGTTTTTTTTGATACAGTTGGTCGAGAGTGGGATGCACTACATTTGTACATTGCAAACAATCTTGATTGGATGATGGTATGGATTGAGCGATGTCAACAATTTGGTCGCGCATTAACATGGGAAGGTGTGGCTTCATTGGTTAAAGAGATAAATAGGTACACATAATTATATTAGTCACCCATATTATTTAATTATTTTCAATTATATTGATGTATATATATGTTGAGATTGTTTAATTTGCATACATTTGGCCAAGAATAAATATGTTTATCAAGTGACGTTATTGTAATAATGTTTACATGTTTGACATATTGCAGGTGAAACACCACAAGGCTATGTCCTGCAATGGTCATAAATTTTGAATCAAAATATTGGATGACATGAAGAAAACTTGTGATTCTGGTATAACTGCAGTCTTTTAGGTGACTATGTTTCATCTAGAAGTGACATACATCTAGAAGTCTTAGAAAATTGATACTATGGGATTTTGGATGATATACTTGAGTGTGACTTTAAGTCCTTGAGAATAATTTTGTTCATCGTCCTATGGTACAGACTATGATTGAATGGAAATGATCCTAAGAGAACTATTATTGAACATTATAATGGATTTACCATGGTTAATATAAGGTCAATTGAGCAAGTTGAAAATGAGCCCTATGTTCTTCCAAGCTAATGTGAGCAGGTATTTTACTCAGAGGTTCCAGGTAAACTAGGTTGGTCATTTGTTGTTATACATGATCCAAGAGGAAGGTCGATAAAGTATAATGTGGTGGAAGAAGATGATACTAAAGAACTAGAAGATGATGTAGATGATGATTGGGATCAGAAATTAGTTGATGATGTCCCTGATGAAGATGTCAAAGAGGAGGAACTAGATCATGATGATGTAGGAGTTAATGTTCATGAAGATGATATCCATGTGGATGATGAAATTTTTGAAACTGATATCGATGACAATGATGATGATATGACCAATCCTTACAATGTCGAACTTGGATTGGATGATATAGACAAAGAGTTGGATGAAGAAGAAGATCAATGACATTAAAATGTATGAGTTATGTGATTATATTATATATTTGATATAAATTTCTTGATAGAATTATATTTGACTTATGTGGTTACATAATTAATTCATGATTTTTTTAATATTTATGCCATTACATAATTAATTTAATCATGTACTTTTTAATGTAACTTGAAAGGTAAAAAAATTAAAACATTTCAATAGTGATGTTAACAACCTTGAAATTAGTGTGTTTTATGTTTCATGTGATCATAAAAGATTAAAAATTTATTTGTAGAGGTGGTTGTTTAGTGGTTGACATGTAAATTCCTTTAAAAGGCATAAAGTGATCATTGTAATGGTTGTTGATGGTTTAGGATTTAAAATACAAGCTCTTGACATTCAAAAATCTATGTTTTTTTTCAAAATTTTTGTATTTTTCCTATTATGTAGCACTGTACAGTCACATGCAGCCATATTTTGATGTGAAATCAATTCCAGGTTGTGAAGATATGTGTTATCTTTTATTTGAATTTTATTTGAGGGCTTAAGGCATTGATTTGAGTTAGAAAGCTTCATTTCTTTGCATATAGCCCGGTTACCCTATTTTTGAGGGTTTTGTAGTCCAAACATGATATAAAGGAGCTCTTACACTTTTATGTTTATTGTAGCTTGTGTAAGAGGCCCCATGGATACTATTGTAATTGTAGGATGCATGAATAGGGTGTAGGATGATAAATAAAGAAGGTATAGTTGTTGTCCTCAAGAGTTTTGTGAAGAAAAGCATGTGAAATGAGAGGTACTTTTTGGCTCGATGCTTGTTTGCTTCTTCATTTTCTATAAGAAGGATTTCAAGGCTAGAAGTATGGGTTAGCAAGTTAGATATTTTTTGGTCGAGTCTAAGTATAGTTGCGGAGAAAATTGCAAAGTTTGATGGTTTTAAGGAAAATGCAATTTAGGTTTTGAGTCATTCTGTAGTAGGTTTTGAATGCATGGAGATTTGTTGTTTTATCACAGTACTGGAATTTGAATTGAAATGATTAATTCAAACTAATGTATCTCCATTGTACATACATATCTAAATTTTGAATAAGATAATCAAGGGTTGTCTTGTTCATCTCACTGTTGTGGTGTGTATAATTTCTGTTTTGGCATTAATTTGAGGAATTAATTAAATTGCTTGAATGGGATTGTAGGTGGATATGTTATGTATAAGGATTTGATAAGTAGTATTGGGTTAGAATACATGTTGATGAAATTGTAAAGCAATGTTCTCAAGGATCTTATATGTTATGTGTTAAATTTGTCATAAACCCTTAGATGTTTATGAATTTGACTCCCTCAATGGATATATGGAACTGATCTAAGTTGTACTAATTTGTATGGTTTAGTATTTTATTTGTCTTTACCTAGAGCTTGCTGCAAATTAAAAATCAATGACTATTTTACACTGAAATTTTTTGTAGTTATCTCATACTCCAAATATTTGATATTATTGATGAACAACCAATTCTATTAAGTATTATGCTATTATGTTGAGCTATTAAATGAGACTATCTATTTTTGTTAATGTTGTTTATGATAATGGTGCAAAGGTTGTAAACGTATTAAGGGATCACCCTCTCGGGTCTTGTAGAGCCCAAAGTGTAGGTCTTTAAAATCCTTGTCAGTTGGTCCAAGTCCTTCAAGCCGCCCTTGATTCGAATTGACAATTTCATAGTTAAATTAGAAGAACAACTTGGTTATGGTATAAACAACTAATAGGTATAGGGGAGAAAGATAGAGGGATTTAGTGAGAGAGAGAGAGAGAGGGAGTGGGAGAGAGTTAGAGGGTAGAGGCTTAAGGGTAGAGGGGAGGAAGATAAGAGTGAGTGAGAGAGAGAGAGACTTGAGAGAGGGAGAGGTAGGAAGGTGAGACTTGAGAGAGAAAGGGAGGGAGGGATGGATAATGGAAGGTAGTGGAGAGAGAGGGAGAGAGATGGAGGGAGAGGGAGGGAGTGGAGAGAGATAAAAGGGTAGAGGGAATGGTGGTTTAGAGCTTCATGTCATGGCTTGTGACTCTAGGCTAAATGCAGAGGAGAGAGACAGAGGAGTGAGAGACATCCGGGAGAGGAGAGGGGTAGGGAGGAGAGTCAGGAGAGAGAGAGACCTGAAGAGAGGGAGTGGTGCTAGGATGAAGAAACTCAAACATATATATATATAGGGAGATATATAGGGAGAAAGGGAAACATGGATAGAGGTAGAGGTTGGCACATGGCCATGGCAGTGGTTAAGGTAGAGGGGTGGATGGAGTATGGATATAGAGAATGGAAGAGAGGGGTGGAGGGAGAGACGGAGGAGAAAGAGGTGAGGTTTATGGTTTGGGGGTTTAAGGTTATGGGTCTAGGGTCTTAGGCATGGGCAGAGGAGGAAGAGGATCCAGTGAGAGAGAGTGGAGGAATGGAGAGAGATAGAGGGTAGTGGGGTAGAAGGTAGATGTAGTGGTGGACAAAGATGGATTGAGAGAGAGAGAGAGAGAGAGAGATCGGGAAGAGAAGAAGAGGGTGGACAGGAGTGGAATGGAGAGATACATGGAAGGAAGGGAAGGAAGGATAAAAGAGTGGATGGAGGATGGAGAGGGGGTGGGAGGAAGAGAATTGAGAGAGAGAGAGTAGAGGGTTTAAGGGTTAAGGGTTTAGGGTAATGGGTAGAGGGGAGAGAGATAGAGGGATTCAATGAGAGAGAGGGAGGAAGTGTGAGAGAGATAGAGAGTAGAGTGTTAAGGGTAGAGAGGAGGGAGATAAGAGTGAGTGAGTGAGAGATAGAGACCTGAGAGAGGGATAGGGGTTAGGAGGGTGAGACATGAGAGAGAGAGGGAAAGAGGGAGG